>OX457038.1:58694405-58737756 GCA_949752735.1 Lumbricus terrestris
AGTGACCCCAAGTATTTTTAAGTCTTCATCGCATGGGGGGAAAATGCCAGCAAAGCTAGACTGTATTGAAAGGTGTGTTGTCATTGGCATGAGCTAAACTTTGATGCAGACTAGAGGCTTGGATTAGGCTAAGGTTATTAAAGTTCAAGTTGAATGAGCATCAGGCCCAAGTCCAGACTTTTGAAGCAGAACCATGCAAGCACTGAAGAGAGACACTACAAGCATATGATGGACTCTTCCCTTGGTGACAAAGCAGAGCATCATCAGCATAATGGACTTTCCTTGACTATGCGACACCTTCCAAACTATTCTCAATTTCACAAACTTGTCAAGACTTTTCACTTTCAAGATCTCGGCCGGGATCGCCTCTGAGTAGCTAACTTGAAGGAGCGCTATATAAATTCTGATTGATTGATATACTGTTAATGCTGTGATTTGACACCAAAGTGACATTGTCTCCAAGATACATATCCAAAATGCAAAATGCTGAAAAAAATAGCAAGACGAGCCAATATCTAACTGTGTAAACAACAATTTTGTGTCCTATGACATCAATATCACATTTCAGTCTCATTTCAAATTTATAAACATTTTTTGAGATTTTTTAAAGAATAAAGCACATCATAGTTAAACTTCATTGTCAGTGACAGACAAACTGTTTAATTCTACTACTACAACTACTTTATTCAAGACACTCATTGACATAAACGCAACAAGATACAAAGAGTTTCTTTAAAGGATTTACCGGTAAGACCTAGGTCTACAGCAATAGAAAATGTTCAGCTAAGGACACCGTAAAGAACCCAGCATAAGAAATTTTCATTGTTCCTGGCCGGTGACACGAAACGGAGCACCCCCTGAAAGCTATCCGGGGATGAATTAATCTATCCCTCCGGATGGAATTAACCTGTCTAGACTATTCGGGGGATAAACCAGTCTATCCCCTTTTTTGAAAAAATGGTTATAATTGAAATTATTTGCTCTAATCAAAATTTGAATTGACTAGTTTTAAGTCTCCTAAGCAATGTTCAGAGAAAGGCAACTTGAATTTATTTAGTGACTCTGAGTGTTCGTAAGTGTTTTAAAAGTTTTAAGTGCTCTAAAACCAAAGCAAAAAATTATCTAGTAGGAATAAACATACCTGTTAGTGTCATTGTTCAAAGCAAAGCCGAAAAAAAAATTATTTGCCAATAAAACATGCGGAAGTGTTTTTTTTTAACTTTTCTTCATTTGGGGGATACGATTAATACGGGGAATACTCTATTTCGGGACACAGGCAAGGTGAATTCATGAAAGCAGGATCACAGATAAAAATGTTTTGGAGGGAACAGATTGCACATAACGAGGAACTTGTTCATTAGCACAACCTCCAGTAGGTTAGCATCAGTCCCTTGCATAATCACTCAAGAGAAAACTGTTGCCTCAACAACCTGGCAGAGGTGCCTCCAAGAAGACCGCACGATGAAAGATTTCTGCGTGTGTGTAAGGCTTCGTTGCAACAGACCAGGATGACCTCCTCCACTTCATTGATGGCTCGAAGGTCATTACGGCTCCTGTAATGGCAAAAAGATTTCCACAAATCAAAAACAACATGCTTCATCCAATAAGAAGCTAATAATTGCTGGATTGCTTTAACACAGAACATCAAATGCAATTTTTCAGGGGAGGTGTAAGAATAATGCTGTAAAAAATAATGTTATATCGCCGAAGAAAAGTTTATCAACTTGAGTACAGAACAGAGCATGTATTTAACTTCCTCTGGCCTAATATTTATTAATTAATTCAATTCCGTTACACATTACATAACATATATACAGGGTTGGCCATAAAAAAGCAATACACTACGGATTTTTGCTAATCTTTTTGGCCAAATACATGAACTTTTAAATAAAATTTTACAAGGTCAAAGGCAATTCATATTTATGTACAATGGCTAAATTTCACCAAAAAAACTTATAACAGAACAAAAGTTATAGCACTTTCAGTGAGACCCACCATTGTTTTTGACAATCCTAAAGTATAATGCAACAAAAAGTAATGTGTGGAGATTTTTATTAAGTTACATCTCAAATGAATTTGATCATACACTCCTTATGCTGTTTTACAACTTGTGTTCAATGCTTCCAACCACCAGTGCCCACACTTGCCCTGTGTCTCTTTGTAAAGTCATCGAAGGCCTTGTTGATGGGTTCCAGAGGTAAACCTTGCCATACCAACTCCAATGCAAACTTCAATTATCTTGTCGGCTCCTGGTTTTTGCCGGAGATTGCGGTATTTCTCCGGCATAGCTACCCCACATGATAATCCATCGAATTGAAATCCTGAATTGATGGCATTGATTCTTTTCAATTAAACCTGGACACATGACATTGAGCCAATTCCCTTTTATCAATTGCATAACCGACTTTCACTGCTTTATCAGAGTAGACTAAGCGACAATTAGACGATGGCTTTGACCCAAGACCATGCTCATGAAGTGTCTGATTACGCATTTTGTCTCACTTTTATACCTTCGCCATTTTCAGTTTTTAGAATTTTTAAAATCATTACTTTAACAATAAAATTATTAATCTGACAGATTCTTTATAATTCATCAACATGATTGTCATCTTGCTAAGTGACTTCACAGGGGCATGCAACTACGCTGGAACCCTGTTTCTTTACTAAATAATAATGACTGTCTGGCAAGGTTAAATCAAGGTTATTTGATACCAAATATTTCAGATGTGACTTAATTAAATCCCTTTGGTTACTTTTGTTGCATTACGTTTTTGTATCGTCAAAAAACAGTGGATGGTCTAACTAAAATTGCTATAACTCTTGTTCTGTTTTAAATATTTTGGTGAAATTAGACCATTAAACATCAATCTGAATTACCTTTAATACCATAAAATGCCTCAATTAATTAAGCAAATATCTAATTATAAATAGACAAAGTAGTCTTTTAAAAATATAGTTCTCTTCTGCTTGCGCATGCCATTTAAGTTAGTGGTCCGCGAACTTCAGCAACAAATTATTGCCGGTCCGTGGCTTGTTGAAGTTTGAGAACCACTGATATATTGGCTTCTATTTCCACAGCAGATTCCCTATAGGCTTTCTGAGCTGGTTTGGCCCTGAATTGTAGGCCAGCTTCAATGTATCTGCGAACTCAGATGGCATCCCACATCATGTGCAGAACAGTTTTGCTATCCAAATAATTATTGGCTGATCAAGCTAACCTCCGAATCTCTTTCTTGCCGCCTACTATCAGGTAACAGTTCAGTCTCAAATGATTTTCTGACAACCTTAAATGGGATTCTATTCTACAGCCCTACTGCCTAGAGGTCAAACTAATAGTATCTATGTTAATTTAAAGACCTGTCCGACTTAGCCATGGTTAGGGGATGAGCCCAAGACTGAAGAGTGATCCTGAGTTGTTCACCGTAAAAAGTTGCAATAAAATTACTTGACAATAAATTCAATAATAACATGAATAAACTGAAGATTTAGACGTAATCGTAAAACAAAAAAATCTCCTTGTTCTTGCGGCATTCACGACAACTTGTATATAAACTAAGCAGTAAGCACTTGTGCTTGCACTTGACCGCAAAGCACCTCATTCATCTCTGCAAATTATTCATTATATGCATTTATATATAGCCTCTTCAAGGGGTTACCAGAGGCACTCTCAACCTCAGCACGGCCAAATAAATGTGTCTTAAGATGAGAAAGGAAAGCCTGGGAAGGATTTCTAGAAAGACAGCAGTGTCAGAGGAAGACTATTCCACGTTGAGGGTTCTACCACCAAGAAAGCACGGTTCTGCATTGTGGAAATACGAGCAAAAGGAGTCCTGAGATCAGACTTTGTTCAGTCGAACGAATGGAGCGGAAATGGCAAGAACTAAGAGTAGGGCTACAGAGCTCACAAAGGTAGGCAGGAGCAAGACCTAGCAGACTAGAGTAGAGTATACTCAATTCGCTGCTTGAGTGGGAGCCAGTGGAGAATGTCACACATATAGCTGGAGATGTGGTCAATAAGGCTGGCTGCAGAGTGCAGGACATGATCAAAGTAATTCAGACAGGAAATTGGTAGGTCAGCATAGAGAGAGCAGCAGTAGTCAAGTCTGGTGGTAACGAAAGAATGGACAAGGATAGCAGCAGCAGTATAGTAAGCGAGTGAGCAACAGTGCGTAGTTGATAATAACAGACATGGCTCAAAAGTGAATCTTGGTCCAGACACCAATTTCATGGACCCTGGTTGAGAAGACAGGAAAGACATCAGCAATGGTTGTCATATCTAGCTTTGCCAGCCGCTGGCGGGTGCCAAGTCAAATGAACTGAAGTTTTAAAGACTTGAGGCGGATTCAATTGGATGACATCCAAGTCTAAATTAATGAGATTCTAACTTACAGGAACAATTCGACAAATGTTTGGCTGTTGCTCGGCTGGACATCAACAATTCGTCAGACGTCTGGCTGTGGCTCAGTTCCCGAAATCCATTTTCGGTAGGTGACCTCAAAGCAGGCACGTCATTTTTCACCCCATATCAAACCTTCAAGTCTAAAATCAAGTAAATCAATCGGTAAACAAGCACACCAGCTCAGTCACTGATCACATTAAGTAAACAGGAGCATTCTGATTTACAGCCTAATATTTGTGAGTCAGTTACTAGAAGTAATCATATTTCAAACATTGGTGCCTAAGCTTACTGAGTGTCTTCAGAGTCAGTCAGGGTAATGTGTAACAAGGGCCCTTTATGGACAGCAGTCGGTGAGGTCAAATCAAACATCGGAAGGGTCAGCTAGGATCGGTGTGGTTATATAATTGGAGGCCAGCTTCAAAGTATCTGCGGAACTCAGATGGCATCCCACATCATGTGTGCAGCATAGTTTTGCTATCCAAATAATTATTGGCTGATCAAGCTAAACTCCGAATCTCTTCCTTGCAGACTACTATAAGGAGGCAGCTAAGTTTCAAATGATGTTCTGACAACCTTAAATGGGATTCTGTTCTACAGCCCTACTGCCTAAAGGTCAAACAAATATTATCTATGTTAAATTAAAGACCTGTCCTACTTAGCCATGGTTGGACCAAGAGTGATCCTAAGTAAATCACCTTTAAGCGGAGCCAAAAATTCCACGGCATTAATAACATAAATAAACTGAAGATTCAGCCGTAATGGTAAAACAAAACACCTCGTTGTTTTTGTGGCATTCACGATCAGTTGTATATAAACTAAGCACTTGTTCTTGCACTTGATGGCAAAGCACCTTATTCATCTCTGGAAATTATTCATTTAAGGAGCTACTAAGAGGCGCTCCCAACCTCAGCACAGCCAAATAAAACTGTCTTAAGATGAGAGAGGAAAGCCTGAGAAGGATTTTTATAAATACAGCAGAGTGTCAGAGGAAGACTCTTCCAGGTTGAGGGTCCTACCATCGAGTAAGCACGGTTCGGCATAGTTGAAGTAGGAGCAAAAGAGTTCTGAGAGCAGACTTTGTTCAGACAAACGAAAGGAGTGGAAATGGCGAGAACTAAGAGTAGGGCTAAAGAGATCATAAAGGTAGGCAGGAGCAAGGTCTAGCATGCAGAGCCAAACTAGAGTAGAGATCCTATATTCAATTCACTGCCAGTGGAGAACGTCACGCATATAGCTAGAGATATGTGCTGAATTTGGGAATGCGGCCAATAAGGTGGGCTGCAGAGCGCAGGATGCAATCAAAGTAATTCAGACGGGCAATTGGTAGGCCAGCATAAGCAGCAGCAGCAGTAGTCAAGTCTGGTGGTAACGAAAGAATGGACAAGGGTAGCAGCAGCAGTAGGAGTAAGTGAGCAAGGAATAAATAGTGCGTAGTTGACGCAGTTGATAATAACAGATATGGCTGAGTGAGTGAAAGTGTGAGGCAAAAGTGAGCTCTTGGTCCAGACACCAATTTCACGGACCCTGGTTGAGAAGACAGGAAAGACATCAGCAAGCTCATATCTAGCTTTGCCAGCTGCTGGCAGGTGCCAAGCCAAATGAAATGAAGTTTTAAAGAGTTGAGGTGGAGTCGATTGGACGACATCCAACTCCACAAGGCTAAATTAATGGGATTCTAACTTACACGAACAATTCGACAGATGTTTGGCTGTTGCTCGGCTGGACATCAACAATTCGTCATACATTTGGCTGCGGCTAAGTTCCCGAAACCCATTTTTCGGTAGGGACCTCAAAGCAGGCACATCATTGTTCACTCCATATCACACCTCCAGGTCTAAAATCAAGTAAATCAATCGGTAAACAAGCACACCAGCTTATTCACTGATACACATTAAGTAAACAGGAGCATTCTGATCTACAGCCTAGTATTTGTGAGTCAGTTACTGGAAGCAATCATATTTTAAACATTGGTGCCTAAGCTTACTAGTGTCTTCAGAGTCAGTCAAGTTAAGGCGTAACAAGGGCCTTTTATGGCCAGGAGTTGGTTAGTTCAAGTCAAACATCGCAAGGGTCAGCTAGGATCAGTGTTGTTATCAGAAACTGTCTGCACAACATTAACAGAAGCTGTATGTCCTTACGTTTCTTTTTACTATTAAAAGCAATAATCTCTACTAAAATGTGTTTTTTGTGGAACCTGATTCGCTCATGGTAATATTAGGATTCAGCTAAAAGATTCTGCCTCAATCTGCAATGACCATATTATTAATTTATTTAATTACTCATTGCATATCAGCGACCGAGCTGAAGCAATAGTTTAGCAATAAAACAGTCTAACCAACCCAAATGTTGTGCAACACAAAGGCGCAAATAGCAGAATGCAAAGCATGTCTATCCTACGTGGGTGGGCTTTGGAAATTGAACTCAGGTCCGCTGACCTCCATGCCAGTGTGTTATCAATGTTAACAATGCACCACTACAACCATCCCCCAATTTGAAATCAATATTAATAAAAACCTAATGATTTTTAGACACTAAACTGTGTTCTTGTGTATCATTTCAATCGCATAGCTTGTTCGTACTGCATAATCTGTATATATACTGTAACCGGTTGCTGTCTGTCAACCCCATTGTTGAATAAACGAAAATTATAATTATTATCAACAGCACTTAATGGGTCAATTGTACCAAGTATTCTATTAACTCAGAATAATTTTTGGAGGTTCAGCTGCTTTCTGTTAAAAATTGTTTTCGGGAAATCTGGCGTTTGTGTATTTTCAGAGTTTTTGGGGATACCAGTGACCACGTTCAAATCTTGCCATGGCAGAAATTTGTGTTGAGATTTTGGCATACATTTAATATTGGGGCGACATATGCAGTATCAAGGCAAATGTATACGGCACTGTGGTTGCCACCTGTAGGCAGTCATTGTTGTGAGTGTTGGTTAGGTTCAGATTAGGCGTCATGTTGTATATATATATATATAGTCTGTCTATTTTGAGGTGAAGCAACCACAGTGCCGTATACATTTGCCTCTATATATATATATATACGTTTTCATATATATATATATATATATATATATATATATATACATTTGCCTATATATATATATACGTTTTCATATATATATATATATATATATATATATATATATATATATATATATATATATATAGGCAAATGTATACGGCACTGTGGTTGCTTCACCTCACAATAGACAGACTATATATCGGCACTGTGGTTGCTTCACCTCAAAATAGACAGACTATATATACATATATATTGCTGCTGTGGTCTCACGCTGTGTCCTTGGCTGTGCTCCGTCATACTTGCGTGATCTTTGCTGTCCAGTCTCTGACGTTGCAGCGCGTCGTGTACTTCGCTCTTCGGCTAGGGGTGTACTTCGCTCTTCGGCTAGGGGTGAACTTCTGGTCCCGCGGGCTCGCTTAGCTATTAAGCAGTGCCGTGCTTTCTCGGTTGTGGGGCCTACAGTCTGGAACGACTTCCCGGTTACGCTTCGCTCTCTACTTGTGGCCCATGCGGCTGGGTTCAACAAGTCTCTCAAGTCTTTTTTCTTTGTTCGTGGTTGGGCTGGGAGCGCCTCTGAGTAGTTTCTTGAAGGGGCGCTATATAAATGCTATGAATGAATGAATGAATAAATATATTATATATATATTATATATATATATATATAGTCTGTCTATTTTGAGTTGAAGCAACTATATATATATATATATATATATAGTCTGTCTATTTTGAGTTGAAGCAACCACAGTCCCAAATACATTTGCCTTGATACTGCATATGTCACCCCCAATATTAAATGTATGCCAAAATCTCCACACAAATTTCTGCCATGGCCTCGATACCCCAATGTTTCCGCAAAAGTAAGTCGGTCATAAATATTAATAAGCTTAAATAAGTTAAAGAACACAACAAAATTGATTGATCTTAAACACCTACCCTCTGTTTATCAATTCAAATGCAAATGTTTCAGCAAGGAACAGAGAGCATAGGAGCAATCAGGCCTAAGTAAAATCAAGATGCATTCTGGCTTGGCTCTACCTATAGCCAAATAGGCCTAAAATGGCATGATACTATGTTTAAATGGTAGAAAAAGTCGTATAATTATGAATCAGTAAAAGTCGCTAATAAGAAACATCCTGTTGCTAGTAGCCGAAATAATATTACAAAATGTTTATATAGCGCTATTCCTAGTCCTGTCCATCGCTGTACTCGGGTAATATATGTCGCATGATAAACTATACTTAGGGTCTAATTGTCGGGCGACTAAAAATTGTATATAGTTACTCTATACTTACTTTGCACGACAGCTTATGTTAGCTTATTTACCTAGCGTAATTGGACACTTTGATTGTGTTCTTTAGCTTATTTAAGCTTATCAATATTTCTGAAAATATACGTTTTCATGGTCTTCTGATCAATGACTTACCTACTTTTGTGGAAACATTGGGCTATCGATCGTCGTACGCCAGAGCGCTCTATTCTGCCCCGATCTGTGACGGCCATAGTGCTTACCGAGCCGTCGTTAACATCTACCGAAAATAATATAGCTAATTTTATAGTCCGTGTCTCATTTTAATCGTCCAATCACGGCACCGCCAACGGCGCGCCACTTATGCTGGCAAAAGACAATGCATGTGTCGCCCCCCGATCACGTTGCATGAGTTGATCCATTGGCCGGCAATTTCCTTAAAAATTACTATATATGCCCTAAACATATAATGCATTGATCATTTCAGATTAACAAAATAAATAAGAGCAACCATACTTACCCATTTTTGCGAATAAAAACGGTTAACTTGTAAAGCAAATTCCTCGCGTGCATTACATGTGAAAACAACGGAAGCGGAACAACGATTCTATATAGCAAAGATCATAATATACTATTTTCTACCGTTGCATCTGAATAGTGAAGAAGTAGGATAAACACAGCCTCAATTAGTTAATTAATTTGATAAATACTATAAAAATACAACTTATAATAAGTGACGCTAGTTTACGAGGTAAAATATTAAATGATTATAGCTACATGATACGTTTTTACTGTAGCAGTCAACACAATGTGGGGCGTGGTGGTGGAGTGGGTATGTTTGTCGTCCTGCAGCTGAAAGTTTGCAGGTTCGAATCCATCTCAAAAATCGCCGCGTAGGGACCTTGGGCAAGTCTTTCACTCGCTTCGGCGTGAAACTCAGATGCAGTGTCCGCGCTGTAGTCGGGAGCGCCTCTGAATAGTGAGCTTGAACAAGTCAACATACAAACATTTATAGTAAGCTTCGCTGTGACATAATAATAATTATATTGTAGGTCTAGGTTATATAGCCGTTTAATTTAAAATCAGACAATTCCTGGTGACACACCGCCCGCACCCGGTTACATGTCAAAAATGTAAACTAAAACACAGAAATGATAGTAAAGTATAGTAATAATTGATTTTTTAAAGCGGGTTCCAGTTACTTCGCCTTGTAGGCACTTTAGAAATCACGAAATCACGACTACTATAACGAACCTGACCTGGGAGACGACCCCAGCAAGTAAAGTGGGGCTGAGTGGATGATCTTTGTTCAAAACCTACGGTTTGTTCTCTGACAATGCCGGTCTCAAGCCTGGATAAAGGAGGAGGGAGACACTAATTATCTTTGATATGAGTCATCATATAACACATGTCGTTAAACTTTTAATCATCTCAAGACGAGTAAAGTCGTGTCTGCCTAGCGAAACTGACCAACATCGAAATTGTTAAAAAAGTTACCTAAAAATTATTTTCTCCACAAGTCGACTTAAACTGACATGAGACATGAGCTAAATTTAAATTCATCGCATCATCTAAGCAAAATGATAGCGAGGCCAGCGATGTATAGCCTATAAGGCGTCATTTAAGCAGTTTTGTAGTATTCTTGACACACAAACACACAAACACTTTCACACACTCACGCACGCACGCATACACACAGACACACGCGCGTATGCACGGAAACATAGGCACAAACACACGGACACAAACATGCACACACACACACAAATACACACATAGGCCAACACGCACACACGCTCTCTCGTGCACACGCACGCACACATACAAACGCACGCACACAGAAGCACGACCTCTCAAGCACGCACACACAAAGACACACACACATAGGCCAACACGCACACACGCTCTCTCGTGCACACGCACGCACACATACAAACGCACACAGAAGCACGACCTCTCAAGCACGCACACACAAAGACACACACACACACACATAGGCCAACACGCACACAGGCTCTCACGTGCACACGCACGCACACATACAAACGCACACAGAAGCACGACCTCTCAAGCACGCACACACAAAGACACACACACACACATAGGCCAACACGCACACAGGCTCTCACGTGCACACGCACGCACACATACAAACGCACACAGAAGCACGACCTCTCAAGCACGCACACACAAAGACACACACACACACACACACACACACACACATAGGCCAACACGCACACAGGCTCTCACGTGCACACGCACGCACACATACACACGCACGCACACACATGCGCGCCCTCTCAAGTACGCACGCGCACACACACACACACACACACACACACACACACACACGCACACACACACACACACAAGCAAATGGGCGCGCACACCCATTCACGTAAACACGCACACCCACAAACACACACTTAGACACGCACGCACAAGCACACTCAAGCACACGTATGGACACATTCACACACACACAGACACACACGTGGGCAAACACGCACGCGCAAGCATGCACACACAGACACACTCAAACAGCACACAGACGCACACACACAGATACACACAGAAAGACGTTCACGCATGCGCACGCATACAGACACACACAGACACACACACACGCGCACATGCGTACACAGCCAGACACACATACACACATACATACACACACACGGCCACACACGGCTTTATTTTTCAATAGTCGGTTCGGAAGAAGAGTAGAGTCTGTTCATCAGCCAGGGTAGACATTCGATAGGCAGTCCCATCAAGCTATCAAGGGACTAGTATCCCCGTGGGCATTCGCGGGTCATTAGGTCCTTTAAGCCATACCACAGGTGTCAATGCAGCTGCCCTGTATACGCTCTGCTGCTGAGATGCGGAGCATCTTGTTCCTCCTTTGAGCAGAGATGTTTATCTCGGAGTTAATTCCCTTCCATTGCCGATAGTAATTAGGCAGAGGGCGTCTGGTATATTCTCACTAGCCTGGTCATACGACCGAGAATATCGTATGATTGCAAGCTCACCCCCTTGTTCTCCTCTGGTGTTAATACTGTATTTTGACCAATCTTAGACTGTTAGCGGCGCTTTTGTGAAAGTTTTCAATTGGCTATATAAAATCGCAACAACAACAACAACAACAGCAGCAGCAGCAGTAACAAAGACAACAACAGCGACAACGGCGACCTCAGGAACAAAGCAATAAAGTCGACTGCTAATAATAGTAGTAACTAGTAATAATAATAATAATAATGATAATAATAATAATAATAACAGTAATAATAATAATAATAACAACAACAACAACAACAACAACAACAACAATAATAATAATAATAATAATAATAATAATAATAATAATAATAATAACAATAACAATAATAATAAGCCGTTCCAGGCACATTGCTTTTATATTTTATAAGTCCCTGGGGGAACAAAGTACCTCAGGGCAAAAAACAAAATAATAATAATAATAATAATAATAATAATAATAGTAATAGTAATAATAATAATAATAACATAATAATAATAATAATAGTAATAATAATAATAATAATAAATAATAATAATAATAATAATAATAATAATAGTAATAATAATAAGAATAATAAGAATAATAATAACACACCCAACTCGAAGCCGTCCATAAGAGGTACTATAGAAGAGTAGGAGGATGGCAAGGAAAAGAGGAAGAGGAGGAGCACGAGGACGAGTAAGAGGGCGAAGAGGAGGATGTATATAAGGAGGCGGAGGAGGAAGAGGAGAGGAAGAGGTAGAGGAAGAGGAAAAGGAGGAGATGAATTAGGAGGAGGAGAAGGAAGAGGAGGAGGAGGAGGAGGAGGAGCACCAGGACGAGGAAGAGGGTGAGGAGGAGGAGGAGGAGGATGTAGATAAAAAGAGAGAGTAGGAGGAGGAGCAAGAGCAAGAGGATAAGAAAGTGGCGCGGAGGAAAAAGACGAGCAGGCGGAGGAGGGAGATAAGGAAGAGCAAGAAGAAGAGGAGAAAGAGGTAGAAGGTGAGGAGGCGGAAGTAGATGAGGAAGAGAAGGAGAGGGAGGGAGGGAGGATGAGGAGGATGAGGAATATGAGGAGATGGAAACAGAGTGAGAAGAGGAGCGGGGAGGAAGTCGAGAAGGAGGAAGAGCAGGATGTAAATGAGTAGGAGAATAAGAAGGAGGAGAAGGCGTAGAAGGAGGGGGCGGATGAAGAGGAGTAATAGGAGGTGGAGAAAGGGGAGAAAGAATAGGAGGAAGAGGAAGAAGAGGAGGAGGAGGAGAAAGTTGAAGAGAAAGAGGAAGATAATGAGGGACAAAGAGAAGGAGGAGCATGTAGAAGAAGAGGTGGAGGAGAAGGAAGGGGATTGAAGGGGAGAAAGAGGAGGAGAAAGAGGAGGAGGAAGAAGAGGAGGAGTAGGAGGAGCAGGATGAGAATATTTATTTACTTTTTAAAAATGTATTGTACTTTATTAGAGCAGGCCGGTAGCCTACATGTCAGTAAATGATTTACATTAGGCCTTATACGATAATTATGTTGGATAAGTGCGTGCTATTTTCCGCCTATGATCATGTTAAAGACAAGAGAACACGCGCTCGGTGGTGATCTCCTCTAAAGATATGATTGAATGCCAAATCGTGGAGGCGCGCCTTCCCAAGAGTGCCCCACCTTATATTTTTCAGTGTAGGCCTAACTGAGCTACATGTAGTTACACAAAGAAGTGACATGCATATTATCATGTTGCATTTTGATGGTTTTCCGATCAGTCTGCTGTATGATATACATATTGATATACCATCTTGTATTCATGTGGTTCAAAAATGGTGTATCTAAGCTGGTTACACATGGAAGCCATATGTATGCCATATTGCATTCTGATAGTTTTCCTATCTGTCTGCTGCATGAGATACATATCGGTATACCATCTTGAATCCATGTGGCTAAAAATTGGTGTATCTAAGCTGGTTACTCATGGAAGCCATATGTATACCATATTACATTCTGATGGTTTTCCGATCTGTCTGCTGTATGAGATTCATATTGGTAAACCATTTGTATGTACATTTATGTGGTACACACACATATCATGGTATCATGTAGGCCTATTGCATTGTATTAGCATTTCTCTCATCAAGAACCAATCAGAAGCAAAGTGGTAGGCCTATGCCGTATATTCAAGCTGGTCACATAAACAAGCCACACGATTAAAATATCTGCGTTTGAAAAGGAAATTAATTACGGTAGCAAGTCATCTGGGATCTACAATTAAATCTATCATACAGCATGGATAAGTGTTCGTGACATATTTTTTTATATTATAGATGCTATATTATATATATATATATATATATATATATATATATATATATATACACACAGACAGACAGAGAGACAGAAAGAGACAGACAGACAGACAGAGACAAAGACAGAGAGACAGAGACGGATATAGAGACAGATACAGAGACAGAGACAGATAAAAAGACAGAAAGACATATACAGAGAGAGAGACAAACAAACAGACAAACGGAGAGACACACAAAGAGACAGAGAGACAGACAAAAAGACAGAGAGAGAGAGAGAGACAGACAGACAGACAGACAGAGAGACAGAGACAGAGAGAGATATTCCAATATCATGTAGCTTAGCTATTAAGCAGGTTGCAAAGGCACATTATACACATGTCATGTGTGAGCATCTCGGATCTTACAGTTATTTCAGATGGATCCATTCTCTACTGCGATCTGCACTCTGGAACCTTTAATGGCGTTGGAATGAGTTTAACACTTGAAGTTAAATTAATGACACAACTTGCAGAGACTTTGAAGACGCGCTGCCATCGAGCATACATCGTCAATCAATCGTGTGCAAAGTCTCACAATAAGAACTAAATTTTTATTTTATCTATCCCGGATAAAGGTGTGAGTAGGTGTGGGCGCGCGCGTGTGTATGTGCGCATGCGTAGGCATGTGTGCATGTGTGTGCGTGCGCTAGTGTGTGTGTGCTAGTGTGTGTGTGGCACTAATTTGAGGTGATCACAAAGAAACAACGCTATGATTAAGACCTGTAGGTCTATCGGAATGTTTCCGTTGTAATAATATGAAAGCCTGAGATATAGGCCTACATGTGCACCTAATGCTGCGATGTATGTCTGTTCGTTGATTGTTTGTCTGTAGACCTGTCGGTCATCACACTCTGACAGGGGCGGATACAGGGGGGGGGGCAATCCGGCCATGCCTCCCCCCATTTAGAAATTTCTTTATTTTTGACCAGCTATTTTGCTCGGAAAGTAGACGTGCCCCCCCCCATGAGTGGTTCCGTACGTAGGACTTTGGACCCCCCCTTTGAAAATTTCTGTATCCGCCCTTGCACTCTGACGCTTTTCTCGCGATTTTTGAATGCATAACATGATGCAGAATTTATGTGGTATGCATGTGACACATGACATATGTTTTTGGCATATGTATTCCATAAATACCCCAGTTGGGCTCCATTGATGTCAATTTTAGAGATCTTAGACATATGGCAGTGTTGTTGGGGCCCTTACCTTTCCAATCTGTGCTCGCCAATAAGTGGCTGGACAGCGTTCAGATTTTAAAACAAGTATATGGACGTCGTCCATGACCGTCCAGGCACACTTTAAGCCCTGCTTAGACTCTATATTAAAACACGTTGCCCATTTCAGAAATATAGGAAGTGAGAAAACCCGTGTTACGAGCAGCATTTAACCATAACCGTAACCACAAATTTTATTGAACCCAAGCAATAATATACGACATCGAGAAACAAGTAGGCAGCACTGTAGGCTATAGCAGAAAAAGGAAACAATGGATCAAAGGACAACAGCCCTAAGGAACCTGGGTTCCGCTAGTGGGCTATAGCTACCTGTAACAATGAAATAAATTTTGTCAGTGTTGATAATAACAACACAACTTACAATAAAGCATAGGCCTTCATTCTTGACTAATTATAACTACATAGCCTACAAGTTTTATTTATTTATTTCAATAAGTCTTAAAGATTTAAGCCAACAAAATTTCTCAAGCTGCTATTTAAGGAATAGTCGGAGTTCAGTTTTAGATAGGTTGAGACGTTTGTCAGCTGTCATCCACGAGAACAATTCCTCAAAGGCTGGTGGACAGCAGCAGCAGCAGCAGTAGCTGCCCAAAGGGGAGTTACAAAATAAACTACGAGTGACAAGATGACGTTGATGGAAATAGATCGCGTGTTGTCTGCTATGAGTGCATGACCTGTGAAGTCCAGAGTGAGCGGATGGAATCATGGAACAGGGTGGTACGTTCCAGTGCCATGCAGGAATCACTCATCACCGATGGTGAGGAAAGTTCCAAGGATAACAGAGCTAAACTAAACAATGGTCAAAGAATTATGGACTTCTGAAGAAACATCAAAAACTACTCGTAGACCTACAGCAGGTCGAAAATATATGTTGCAGCTGAATTTTGTATTATATTATTATATTGAAGGCTGAACCAACGAGAAATCGATGAAACGACGATGAATGATTTGAAACGAAAGATTGAGACATTATAAGATAATGAGGATCAGACGACCAGCAAGAAACCAATGATAAATGATGGGTGAGAAAAGCTGAGCTGAACGGACGTTTATGAAAAACAAAATGTTAACACAATAAACCTGATTTATCATTATGATGAAGCATGGAAATCGTTTGGAATGAGAAGCAATGCAGCCTACAACTTTGAACAGCGAGTAGGCCTACATATAGCCTAGGCTAGAAGAAAAAGTGCATCAAGGTTGTCTGACATAACAGGATTGACTAGGATTTGTCAGGACCTCGCGTGATCATATGTCGTTGGAATTAACTGTCGCAGGATCAATATTATTGTCGCCGTGAATCCCGTGATATAGGCCTACTGTTTGGTATACTACCGTAGCTGTCGTGGAATTAAGTGTCGCGCTGGAATTCCTTTTAAAGTCTCACATTGCCATGCCTTGCCATGCAATGTTCAGCCTATCTTTTCTTACCTTGTGCCGTCTTAAATTTACCTTGTTTCAACCCCCTTATCAAATCTAACCTTACCGTATTACGGTGCTTTCCTTTTCTTATCGGGAGTGGATCGGTCTAGTCTGAATAGGTTGTCGTCTACGGTGGAGTTCGTACGAATTGTGTGAACGGTCACCGAGGTCAAAGTTTAACCAATGGCCAACGAAACTCAGAACAGCGGGTTTGATACAAAGTGGATTCTTTGCCTTCTTATCTACAATTCCCTTTGTTTTGTAATCGTCGCTGTCGTCAGTTCCATCATAGACAGCTAGGGGCTTCTATCCCTACACATGGTGGGCGCAGCTTGCGCCCAGTGAAAAATAGGGGGGGAATCTGAAGACAGCCAAAACTCACGTCGGTAGGCCTAGGGGGGGGAAGATCGGACATGGAGGTCAGCGTTCAATCTATGCATCACTAGGAGGAAGTTCCCCCCAGAAAATACCTCCCTCCATATAAATTTGGACACAATGGTGGCCTAATAGTTTTTAGCAAAGCGTATTATACTTTATACACTTTGAGTTTTTAGTTAGGCTACTATCTGCATTTTTGAATTACATGAACTGCTATAACAGCTTTAATATAAGCTTACCATAGTAAAAATTTCCTATGATTGGAGATTGTTGTTATTGCATGATTATAATTATGCTTTTACTATTTTAATAAATAACACAATCATATTATAATTGAAATAGATGTTAATACAAATACTCTTTTGCACAACTAAATGGCTTCTCTCCAATGTTATCTTTCAAATTTCAGACATTCAAATTTCAAAATGTTTTGGTCCTTGAACACTTAGTAAAGCAACATAATTATTACGTGGGCTTACGATGTAGGTCCTACAGAGGCGCAAAACACATGGCTGCCCAATTTTGGCAGCAATTCCTCCACTGAAATAGTAGAGCAATTTTGCTAAGAGAACAACTTAAAATGCCGAAATTGCAAAGTGGAAATCGCAAAAATTTCTTATGGGGAGGAGCACATTCCCTCCCCATACCAGGTCCCTTCTCGACACTACACATGCTTCGGCGATCGTCTGCTGGATGCTCGTTTGTCCCCTCCAAACAAACCTTCATTCCCATGGTGCACACTAGAGGAGGGCGTGCGCTAGATTGCATTATATTGCCGGGAGGAAGTTCAGAAAAAAGAGGGAAGAAGATGGATTGCGCCCGGTTGCTTAGGGAGGATAGAAGCCCCTGATCACAGACTGCACAACCCACAACTTGTGTTTTAGTACAACGCCTTTGCTGCAGCCTGCAGTAGTTTTTTGCGCTGTGTAGGCAAATGCGGTCACCAGTTAAGGCTGTGGAGTTTTACCATGTCCATGGCATCGTCTAAAAGCTATAGTTTCCTCCATTTAGATTCGACACTTTTTATACTGACTTTTATACTTTGCAATAATTTTATTGCTTTTATAATTATTAGGCAAACTAAACCTATATAATTAGCTCCAACACAATGCGATGGCTAACTGCGCTAAATCAGTAGCAGATCCGGCCTGCTGCCACTAGATGGGAGATCAGACGTATACTGTTATGCTATACTTCTAGATCCGTCTTTGTCTGTCTCTATAAAACCTATATATTCCCCTTATCTCTCTATCTCTGTCTGTCTCTGTCTCTGTCTCTCTCTCTTACTCTCTATTCCCTATCTCACTCTCTTTCTGTCTCTGTCTCACTCTGTCTCTGTATGTATGTCTGTCTATCTCTCTCACCCTCTCTTTTCTATCTCTCTCTCTCTCTTCCTGTCTCTCTCTCTCTTCTCTCTTTGTGTCTGTCTGTATCTGTGTCTGTGTCTGCCTGTCTGTTTGTCTGTCTGTCTGTTTGTCTGTCCGTCTGTCTCTCTCCCTGTCTGTATCTCTTCTTTCTCTCTGTCTCTCTGTCTCTCTCTCTGTCTCTCTCTCTCTCTGTCTCTCTCTTTCTCTCTCTCTCTTTCTATCTTTCTCTTTCTCTCTCTCTCTCTCTCTCTCTCTCTCTCTCTCTCTCTCTCTCTCTCTCTATGTCTCTCTGTCTCTCTCTGTCTCTCTCTGTCTCTCTCTGTCTCTCTCTGTCTCTCTCTGTCTCTCTCTCTCTCTCTCTCTCTCTCTCTCTCTCTGTCTCTGTCTCTGTCTCTCTCTCTCTCTCTCTCTCTCTCTCTCTCTCTCTCTCTCTCTCTCTCTCTCTCTCTCTCTCTCTCTCTCTCTCTCTTATCCTCTGCAGTCGTTTCCTCTTCGTTTGTTGCAGTGAGCACAGTGAACGCGTTTCTTTTTTAAGCTAACATGTCGTGTAAGGAACTTGACAGACACACGCCAAACGAAAGACCAAACCGCCGGTCAGCATACAGCAGCCCCCCACGCTCCCCTCTCCCCCATGGAAGGCCATCCTCATCCATCATTGATCAGACGAAGCGACCCTGCGCTATGTCAACTGCATGATGAAATCTATTGGGGGCTTTCGCCTCGACACGATATAGGAGGGGGCTACATTCGTTTGTTCACAAAGTACTATTATACCATTATATGGGGAGAGGGATAAGACATTACCTTTAACGGTTTTTGCTAATTCACAACGTAATAGCATTTAATGCTTGAAATTATTGTTTGAACTAGTGCTGAATGTCCCACATAAAGAACTATTGTGTTCGATAAATTTCCAAAATATAATATTAAAAACAAATTAAGTGCAAATTTTCCTCAAAGGTCTGCCACACTTGTATTCCTGAAGACCTTTTTTTATATAAAACCCAAAAGCATTTGAAAGAGGTGCAGTGCTCTATATGACCCTTAGGATATTTACGACTGCCTCTATATCCTCTTTAACACAGAAAAATTTGCAGGAATGGAATGTACTTTCAATACATGCAAATACAGGAGGTCGTTTTGCCCCGCTTGTTATTACCCTGCGAGATTGCCTAACTCTTAAAAATTGACATTTTAAAGTCACATTTATTGTGCACAGTCACTTGATATATGGCATATACTTTAAACATATCATTGGAATACTGGCCATGCCTGGCATTTTGGCATCATTAATGATGCAGAAGTGCATGGCATGCAGTTCACTTAGGGCTGCCAACCGTCCCGGATTCGCCCGGGACAGTCCCGGAATCTGCCCTGTGCGTCCCGTGTTCCGGATTGATCTCAAATTGTCCCGGAATTAGTGTTAGAAATGCACTTGACAAAATAATATTGTTATTTTGCACACTAAACTCGTCAAGTTGTCTGATGATTTTGCGTTCTGCGCGCTATTAAACCTGACGTTATTGTCTGATCATCGAATGTTGGACAGCGCTGGGTTCAAGTCTTGAAAACTTTACAAACCATTGACACTCAGTAGCATATTGACATATTGTGTCCTATGTAGCCTAATTTTTTTCCGTTCTAATGCTTTTTGAGAGATGACGTGCTGATTTCCAGGTCAATGCACATGCTTCTTTCCCGTTTGTTGTTGTTTCTTTTTACTGCGAATTCGTGCCTATGCAATATATGTGGACAGTGGTATAAATTTCTAGTGACTGCGGGCGTCCCGAAATGACAAAATCAAGAGTTGGCAATCCTAAGTTCACTCTTACAAGGAAACATGGAAAAAGGAATTTTGTTGAGAAAAAAATGATCAAACCATCAAATACCAATGGATGGTGATCATCTGAATATGGTACAACTAAAATACCCCAGAGCAGTCAAACTGTCCACTACACTGCAGAGTGGACAGGGAAGGGAGAGACGTTTTGCCCTTCTTTACCTTATATAATTATATTTAGATCTATAATTTTATATAGGTCTAATTTTATATACCTATTTATTTTAGCAGGGCTGGTCTGATTTGTCACACACGGTGGAACCAGGTTCCAATACACAATTCATCCATTGGTGTGTTTGTAAATTTTTGCATGGATTGTGTATTTTAGAGTCGATTTTTAGCAGGCTATTTTAATTGTGCAACTTTGTATCGTAGGCTACTGTCGCCACTATAGTCGTTGTAAGTGGCAGTCACCATTCGCCACCCTTCATGGCAACGTACTGAAATAGTTTTTGGAATATGGTTGAAGCAGTTCTACACAAAAGGGGCAGATCAAAATGAATTTGACAACCTGTAGCCTATATCTAAATGATTTTGTGCAGCATTTGTTTCGCAGTCAAAATAGTTTAAGACGTTTATAGGCTATTTCTGTTTTCCGATTTGGAATAATAATTTGCCACGGAGAAAGGGACGGAAGACAAGGGGTTTGCAGTAACTGTTCCAGAACTCCTCAAAATCAAGAAACTTTATTGACCGAACATTTACAAACCGAGCACTCAACGTGTGATGAACAATTAAATTAGTAAGCTCATATACAATTATACATACATACATACATACATACATACATACATACATACATACATACATACATACATACATACATACATACATACATACATACATACATACATACATACACGGTATTACACGCACATACATACATACATACATACATACACACATACATACATGCATGCAGATATGCATGCACAAATGTACATATGCAGTTATACACACTGTGACATACACAAAAATTCGTGGCTGTAATAATATAAATAGAAAATCAGCGTTTCTGAGCAGGTGTGCTATATACATAACATTATATACACACATGTACACCGTGGTTGAATAAAAAGTAAACCAAACTGATTTTCAAATATCTCTAAAGCCTGACAATTAATCGTGATAAAAATTTTCCCAATATTTAGAGAATTGAACGAACAATATGATCCCAACATATCATATCATAAATTTGAATGGATAGAAAGGTATGAATCTTTCAATTTCATATGCCGAAATTTAAGTTTTCAGCAAACTTGTGTGTTATGGTGTTCGACGTTGCGTTTTCTACGCTTAGTCATTCCCATTTGGTCTTCAGTGAACCTAGAGTAAAAATTAACGGAATCAATTGTCGTAATGGTCTGCTGTCACAGCATCTTCTACCTGTCATTAGAAATCTATAGCCCCCAGAAGGCTATTTTCTTTTTCAACAGAACAGCGCCAGCCCACAGAGTCAGGAAAAACCATCGAAATGCTAACAAGAGAGACACCATACTTCATTTCTCCAACATTATGACCTCCGAACAGTCCAGCTTTAAATCCTGTCGCATATAACATCTTCTTCATGTAATTAATAATATACATTCAATAAAATTTGATTTGATTTGATTTGAACCAATACTAGGCCTACTAGTTTCTTCACAAAAATGTTAAAGACAGTTTTCATGTTCGAAGTACTTAATTCGTTAAACAAATTCAAAGGAAAAATTGCTCGTAAACTTAAATTTCTGCATATGAAGTTGAAAGATTGATACCTCTCTATCCCTTCAAATTTCTGACATGATATGTTGGAATCGTATTCTTGGTTCTCTAAATATCGAGAAAAGTTTAGAATGATTAATTATCAGGAATTAGAGATATACGAAAAACAGTTTGGCTTACTTTTTATTGAACCACGGTCTATAATAAATTTTATATACACTGGTTGCTGTTATATACAGTCCTATCTGCGGACTGCAGCATATAGCAGAATAGCCATGTCATAAGCGAATGAAGTTATTGGTTTTTTACGGCAGAAGAAAGATCGTTGCAGACAATGAACAGCCCACCCTCAGTCCCCGCCCCACCCCACCCCACCCTCCGCAGAGACGACCTAATGGATCAGGTGTGCATGCTTTGAATGTGCTTCGCTTAATTACAACCACGAACGGTGACTTCGTGCATTGTCTGTTGACTGTTGCATCCATGTATACATTTAGGAAAAAAGACATAGGCCTAATTCGTTAGAACAAAAACCGAAGAATCATTTTCCATTCAATATACTGGACTGGGGTGGGAGAGTCAACATTTCACTTCTTCACTTACATGTATGTCTGCAAATGTTTTTGAATTTAGCGACAACCGCACATCTATCCATCTATTCGTCCATCCATCTATCTCTATCCATCTATCCGCCAACCATGGGTCGGCTTCGTTTAAATTATAGTAGGCCTACTCAAGTTTTCCCAGATATTTTTGCAGCAGGGTCAAAAAACACAATGCATGGTCACGGCTAAATTTTATACCAAGAGCTTTTTGACAAATACATGCAGGAAATAAAGAACACTGTTTTTTCTTCACATAGGTTTCTGAATGTAAATTTCTCAGTCTCACTTTGTGGTATACTATTTTTCTGGTACACCCATTTTTACCATTTGCATCATCATTGCTTCTTCATTGCGAAGAGATGTGTTAAACAACATAAAGAAATATATATATATGTATATATATAATTATAGCTTTAAAAATAGATGGCAGGTGCCCTTCTTGCCCCATGTGGGGCGCCCATGACAGGGCCCTATATACTTAATCACTGCTGCTGTCCATTTAGACTGCATGCATATAATGTGACTATAACAGGTAATTCTTCTGTATGTGTTCAGTTATATATGCATGTGTATATATATTCGAATGCATATATATAGGCCCATATAATATAATTTATATGCGCGTAAACAACCAATAATGTGCTACTTGAACATAATTATAAATGTATATAAAAAGTTAGTTCATAATTGTATATATACACAATAAAGAATACCCGTCTGCTCATTATGTACGTGTATGTGTATGTATAATTATATGAAATTGAATTCTATGTGTAGGTTACATCAGATGTGGCAGAAATTCCATCCGTTTCGGTATACGAGTACCGGTAGGCTACAATGTATTCGCGAGTGTGCGGTGGTCGTGCGTGCTAGTGGGAAGAAGTCTTAAGATGGCAACATGACTCCCAACCCACAGAAAGGTCATGGCATGATGGCAGCAGAGAAGCGTACTTTATGCCAAAGAGCCAACCTTCACTTGCAGTCGGATTTTATCCCCCCCCCCCTCTGACCGTGACATTTGGAAAAGAATACATACGGAACGAAACAATTACATGTCGAAATCTCATTTCTTTTGGATGATGATAATTATAAAAGCTCCTGCATGAACATATTATTATCCCATCGTTCGACGACATCTCAGCATCCGTGTTGACGGTATTATACTGGTGTGGTATTTGCAAGCACCCTATACGTCGAGGCTAATAAGGAAATGAACTCAATATGCACGTACGTGGAGGAAATTTGTGTATGTATGCATGTATGTATGTATGTATGTATGTATGTATGTATGTATGTATGTATGTATGTATGTATGTATGTATGTATGTATGTATGTATGTATGTATGTATGTATGTATGTATGTATGTATGTATGTATGTATGTATGTATGTATGTATGTATGTATACATGTATGCATAATGTATGAATGTGTATATAGGCTATATATAATTATATATACATATATATATGTAGGCCTACTACTAGGGACATAGCAGATGATTCAGATCCCACTATAGCAATACAAAGATACAAAGAAACACATTTTTTATAAGTCAAAATGCGGTCGAAAACTCCGTCATCCATCCATCCTTCCATCCATTCATTTTCCCTTCCTTTCTACCATCCATGATCCACCCACCCACCCACCCATTCATACTCCGATCAACCCCATGCATCGATCGAAATGGGCGATGAGAGCTGCACTGACCGTATGTCCCTTGCAAGGCTGTAGCGTCATCCAGAGCGTCTGTTCTTTGATAAGATCGACGTCGCTGAGCGGCAGACAGATCTCTCCGATCGGGTCATCTCGGCTGAAGCGGTCGTAGTCGAGCACCTGAAGGTAGAGCGTCCGATTCATCAGCTTACTGTATGGAAAGCCTACGAGAAAAACAAACAAATCATAAGCCATCTGAGGTCAACTTTGTTTATACCTCGAATCAAAATTGACACGAAATTATAAGATCAGAATGTTCATTCCAGACGGAAGATTTAGATCCGTCCGCCACCCGAAGGTCAAGGTTGTTGCAGCCAATAAATTGTTTATTCAAAGTGTTAACCTAAACTAATTACAGTTATTGTAATTGTAATCTTATTTGCCTAATTGTGCTTAGGGCATAGTTGCTGTCGTCTTTCTCACAATTTTAGTATTTTCAGGTTCAACTCTTTGTCTCCTAATAATTAATTATTTAAGCCTTATAGCTCCCCAAGGAAAGTGCCGATGCCCCTATGAATGGACGTGAGTCAGGTGACCGTTTTTGTTTCTTTTTATAGTAAATCGACCAATGGGCAAATGATAATTTATATAAAAATAATAATAATATTATTATTATGGTGACATGCTACAAATAATAATAATCATATTATTATTATTAAAATAAAATATCCATATATATATATATATATATATATATATATAATCTGTAGCCTATGCATATTATAAGAAACGGAGAACGGAGTGGCAACATTTTGCATTCGAACCTGCCTAGGGGAAGAGAACCTGAAGAAGATGCATATTATATATTATATATTTCGCCTCTGAGTAGTTTCTTGAAGGGGCGCTATATAAATGCTAATAATGAATATATAACCCACTCCTCCCACCATAAAGGACACAGACTTAATTATTCCATGAGGCCAAGACTGCGATCGAATCATCCCTTTAGGGCGGACAACTTAACATGGAAATTGTTTTTAACGAGGATACTTTATCTTATTTAAATGTCATGCCATGTAAGCCAAAGTGCAGTAGGCCTCTATACATAGTTGGTCCTTATAAGAACGTAATTATTTATATTTGGACTTAGGATTTTATGAGCTATTTTAAAATAATTGATTATTAATTGACTCCATAGATGACGTACGTTCATTATACAATGTCTGTACACCAAAATGCGGATAGCAATAATAATTATTATTGGTCTATTAAAGAATATTATTCTTATCTTATAATAATATTATTATCGGATAGCAATTAGTCTATAAAAGAATATTCTTATCTTCTTATCTTATAATGATTATTATGCATCCATTTTTCTTTACTTCCTTTCATCTACCTAACTATCTAAAGACCTAGTTCTCCATTCATTCATTAGATCTAGTTCTCCATTCATCCATCCATCCATTCTTCCATCCATCTATCTCTATCCATCCATCCGCCAACCACTTATCCATCCATTCATCTACCCTTCTATCTATATATCCATAATTTTATGACTACCTTCATCCATCCATATGTCTTTATATATATATAATATGTCTATCTCCGTCCATCCATTCATCCATCCATCCATATGTCTATTTATCTAGATGTCTATCATCATCATCCATACATTCGTATACATTCACCAACCATTTATCCATCCATCCCGATATAAGCAAGTGTTTGTCTGTATAGACAACCAGGTTAATCTAATAATCTAGTTTTCTAAACATGATCTTCGCACCTTCCGAGTCCTCGGACGCGGCTTTCTATGGAGCAGTCATTCAATACAGAATAGCACCAGAATATTACTCTGGACAGAATCAAATGATAATGACGACAATGATGAGATGATGATCCATCACGACGACGACGACAAGTCACAGAGATAAAAGACATAATTAATTGTCTTTTATGTAGCTGCAATGATGCCACCTGAAACATTGCTTCTTTTTTTGCTTGCCCCTCGCCGCATCCAAGTCATCTGATCTTATACTCCGTATACGATTGAAAAGCCTGGACGAAGACCCGGAGGCTTGGGCGGAAATGATCCCAGTTCGACAACTGGGAAGCGCTCCCTGGCGACGAGATTTCTAATCAGCGGAAGTCGATTGAACGCCAGAATTAATTTCCGGTCCGAGTTTGATTGACAGGCGACGTTTCATGTGTCCAGCGGAGACTTTGCTGAACGGGATTCATCTTCTGAGATATTTGACCAGAACTGAAGTAAGAGCAAAAAGTAGGCAGAGAGGCAGAGAGGCGGAGAGGCGGAGAGACAGAGTCCCAGAGAGACAGAGTTATTCAGTACGACAAAGAGAGGTAGAAATATAAGGTGACAGAGAAAAATGAGGCAAAGGTACTGTAGAGATGATGATAAAGAGGGAAGCTATAACAGGAGCAGAGAGAGAGAGAGACAGACAGACAGACAGACAGACAGAGAAATAAAAAAATTAATAGAGACTTCAAGGCTTATAGACACGGAGGCCAAGAGGGATGAAGAGAGATAGAGAGTTAGAGATGAGGCATTGAGACACAAACTGGCAGGCACAGAAAGAGAGAGAGACAGGGAGAGAGAGACAGAGAGACAGACACAGGCACAGACACAGAGAGAAGAAGAGATAGATAGATAGAGAAAGAGAGAGAGAGAAAGAGAGAGATAATGCCATCGGTGGTAGAACTATCTGTCTATTGGTCAGACAGTTTGAAGACGACAAAGCAGAGCAGAAGCAGGTTGACCGGCGACAGAAAGGCAAACATGTCTGAGAGCGGTAGAGCGATTGAGAGACATAGAGAGCACATGTGATAGAGAGATTGAGATAGAGAGAGAGGCACATGTGGTAGAGACGGGTCGTCGTCAGGTTACCTCGACCAGCAATCAGTAAATAATTGGATGCTGTGGGTTACGCTGCAGTCAGTCAGTGTGCTTTAGTTCAACATCGACCGGTTGTTGATGATATAACGGCATGGATTATAGGCTACATGCACCAGGCATCCTTCAACGAAGGATGCTCGTTTTCACATCTATCTTTTTGTCTGCACGCCCTTCTATCTATCTGCTTGCCTCTGTCTGCATGCCTCTGTCTGTCTGCCTCTGTCTGCCTGCCTCTGTCTGCCTCTGTCTGGAGGTCAGTTCCATCCATCTACCCATTTCACTCATCCATCAGTCAGTCATCCACTCATCCATCAACCCACTCAACCATCCATCCATCGATCAATTTCTGTTTTTCTCCATTTCGATCATCTTTCTAAAGCTCCAGACTCTCTAGAGCTCCACTTTCTATATATATATATATATTTTATTTACTTCTCATGATCTCACCTAACCACCCCCACTACCCATCTTCGTCTCTTTGTCTCTCACACAGTCTGTCTGTATCGGTCTCTCTCTTTCTTCTCTGCATAATTATAGTACTCTCACCGTCTCACGTACATGTATGGGCTGCTGTACCGCTCCATATCCAGTTTCTTTCCATTTCTACCACACACTGTTTTCCTCTGCCCTTCTCCATCCTCTCTTCTCACTCGCTCGTTCGCGCACTTGATTGTCTGTCTGCTTGCCAACCTGACTCCTTCGTCCGTCCGTCTGCCTGTCTGTTTGTTTGTCTGTCTGTCTGTCCATCCATCCATCCATCTATCCATCCATCTATACATCTACCCATGCACCCACTCACCAACCCACTCACCCACCCACCTACCTACCTACCTACCTATCTATCTATATATATCCACCTACCTGCCTACCTACCTGTCTATCCGTCTGTCTATCCGTCTGTCTATCCGTCTATCTATCTATCTATCTATCTATCTATCTATCTATCTATCTATCTATCTATCTATCTATCTATCTATCTATCTATCTATCTATCTATCTATCTATCTATCTATCTATCTATCTATCTATCTATCTATCTATCTATCTATCTATCTATCTATCTATCTATCTATCTATCTATCTATCTATTTATCTACCTACCTATCTACCTACCTACCTATCTATCTATCTATCTATCTATCTATCTATTTATCTGTCCTTCCATCCACTCATCCATCTTTCTATTCGTCTATCCATCCATTTATCTCCATCTGTATCTGACTCAGCATATTTCTCACGATCTCCCTGTACCTGTCTCTGTTTGGCTGCCTGTCATTTTGTTTGTATATGTGTCTGTCTATTTGTCTGTCTGCATGCAATCTCTATTTGGTAGTTAAACCATTGTCAACCGTAAGAACAAACACGTTCAGTAGGTCAATATAGTACGAGACGACTTTGACGACGGTTGCTAATAAACTTTTATCGCCTCCAGACGGACTTTAATAATCTACCTTGACTCATCATCATAAAACTTATGAGATGCCCATCGTGTAACAATGGTTGCACCGTATAAGCACTGAAGATCCTTCCTTCGCCAATTTATTGTGCGCCAATACGTTCTAGACATCCGTTTCTCGCAATGGGTTTTATGACTTTAATTATGTTCGATCAACGCGGTGCATGTTGGGGAATCTAATTTATTGGCATTTATGATCTGACAGTTTAGTAATCAACCTCACGGTCGGCTGGCCGTATATAGGATATAAATTAATTATCCGAAAGTTGAATTTATTCCCCGACTGGGATTTGACTATAATAGAAACGTCCCACTAGGCCACGTTGATGGTATTGTTTTTGACAAGCGGATGAAATGAATTTAGTCTGTAATATAAGCCTGTTCTTCTATTAACAAGCTACATGTTAGACAAAAAAAATGCAGCATATTGGTATGCTTGCATCACGTCGAAGAACTAAGCAGCCAAACTCGGTAGGCCTGCACAACATAATGACAACATGAACTAACATAGGACTGTACAATGTACACGTGCACGTTGTACGGCAATATATATATATATATATATATATATATATATATATATATATATATATATAGAGCTAGCATAGAAAGGTTCCTACACAAGGGATCCTTATGCACCAGAGATCCTTACACACAGAGGATCCTTGCAGACTAGGGATCCTTATACACAAGGGATCCTTATCCACAGCGGATCCTTAGCCTATATAGACAAGACTGGCAACACGACGTAGTCACTTCTACACAGACTCCTTATACAGCGTCCTGTGTTACAGTTATTGGGCGATAATGAGGGGCCAGGGAAATGTCGCAGCAGCAAATGCATTACAGTTAATTTTATTTATGAAGGCAATCGACAAATGTTATAATAGAGTTTGCGAAAAAGCCTGCGGAGATGTGAAACACGATGTCTGCACAATATCAGAATATGATAGAACAAAATCTAAAAAAGTGGGGCGACATCTGTGGATGGGTGAAACGGATAAACAATTATTTTCATGATTAACAATTATTGCCCTAGCGGCCTAGCCTAATTATAGTTTATTGGACGGCATAGAATGGTACATTTACTTATAGACCGTCTTATTATGACGGTCAGATTTGTTTAGCGCAATACTGCTGTTTCGACTATAATAATTATGCAATCTGCGCTAAGCTTTGTACCTCGGTGTCTAGGTATTTGCATTTACACTTGCTTGCTACATGTTTAACGACACTGTCATATCAAAGATGATTAGTGTCGCCCTCCTCCTTTATCCAGGCTTGGTACTGGCACTGGCAGAGAACAACCAGTGGTGGAGTTCTATGCATTCACACATAATATATAGGCCTACATAATTATATAGCAATGCAATCTGGACTGTGGAGAAAGGGATCATTCATATTTAAGCTCTGCTGAGCAGGGCGCCGTAACAAAACAGCGCAGGACAAAAGCGCGCAGACAAATACGCGCAGACATCAGCGCGCATAGCGCGCAACAGAAACCTTCCCCGACAAAAGAGCGCAGACAAAAGCGCGCGACCAAAGCACGCAACTACCCGGTCGAGTATCTAAAGTTGACTAATAATAATGATTAATAACGTACCGCCTAAGGCTAAATTATTGGGTATTTTGTTAATACGATATAGAGCAGGACCATGTAAATTAAGCGCAAATATTGCCGAATTACGCGGTAACGTCTAATTACAGAGCTTTTGAGATCTGCAGGCGTTGGTTCCAACATATGGAACCGTTCCGTTGGATGAGTTCTTGCGCGGAGTGGCTCACAACGTCAGCATTTGTAAACTGCATGGTCTTAACTTCACTCGCTTAGTTTATCAACTTTACAAAATTGAAGGACAATTTATAGCCTACTTTAATTATATTATAGTTTATTTCTATAGTCTATAGTATGTGATTTGTGTTCCTGTACCTGCCTACAGTTTGGCTTATGGTAATAATGAATTGTCGGAGCATTCACGACAATTTATAGTTTAAATAGGCCTAACGTTCGATAATTCTTGTGTTTTGTTGTGCCTACTTTTTTTGCAAATCTAGTTAATTTGAAAAAAATTTAATGCTCCTTATAATAATAATAATTATATCTGTTTGTTCTTGCTGCGCGTAATTTCTGCGCGCATTTTGTCTGCGCTCATTTGTCGTGCGCGCTTTTGTGACTGCGCGTATTAATTTTGTCTGAGCGCATTTGTCCTGCGCGCTTTTGACGGGTAACCGCTGAGCAGACGTAGAATAAATAGGATAGGGCCTATACTTAATTCTCTTTATAGACTTCAGAGCATTCGATACTGGCATCATTATTTGCTCCCTTCACGAATAGATCTGGGCTTGGGAATTTTAATTCTATTCTTCTTCTTCTAGTTGATGCATGAATTGCTCTTAGACACCGGTAACAGAACAATGGCTATTGAGATGAAGAGTATATATATAGGACCCTACAGCTAATGTATTTAATCATATAAATGGATTAAATGCAGATGATAATGATGCATGGTTGGTTGGATGACTTGGATCGATCCGACAGGAGTCACTGTTTTCAACATACATTATGGCAATGAATTGTTGGCAAGAGATTTTGGTGCCCAATTAGGTTTTAAAAATGTTCGTCAGTTAGGGAACTCAGGAATTAATGGGTCAGAAATGAAGGGATCAACCGATCAAATGATATATTGCATACAACGATATATTGCCCTATATATGTATATAACAATTGCTCTAAATAGCTATATACATAATACATATATATCGAGATAGTAAAAAAGAGTCAGAGAGAGACACACAGAGAGAGAGAGAGACAGACAGACAGACAGACAGACAGACAGACAGACAGAGACAGAGAGAATCGTGAAACATATCATTTTTCATATCGACATCAACGGTCCTGCGCTGCCGTTAGTCGTCGTAAAAATCCTCGATTGTGGTACAGTGGTAGTTTCGGTTTAACTACATATTATGTGCACATTGTGCAGTGCTTTGTGCACTCTGCGATAAAAACGACCATTAATTCGACTCTCGTCCTCCGAATTCATCCAGGTCCGCAATGTGATTAAGTGACTGGCACCGTCAGACTATGGACAGTATAGCGAGGTGGATTAAAGTCAGTCTTTATCTCATGGTTCCACCGTGTGAGCAAACGCTCACTGCAGCGGTGGTTTTCCAATAAGGGAAGAGGGTTTTATGATGGCGGGGAGGAGAAACGTATACGGGGTAAACCCCGTCTGAGCAGAAACTAGATCTGAAGTATAACTTGTTTTTGGTAGCGTTAGGTAGACCAGCTGGTTCTCGTGAATAAGCTGATGCCTTGCGCTCAGCTTCAGTGTAGCGCTGCTGGGATTTCGAGTTGTATACCATTTCAAAATCCTCTGCATGGGTTAAGTATAGCAATTAAGATAGTCCGAACTTGCGATTCTAGGACGTTTCATCCCCGGACGATTCATCCCCGGACGATTCATCCAGTGGACGTTTCATGATTTCATCGCCGGACGGTTCATCCAGCGGACGGTTCATCCCCGGACGGTTCATCCCGGACGGTTCATCCAGCAGACGGTTCATCCCTGGACGGTTCATCCAGTGGGCGGTTCATCCCCGGACGATTCATCCAGTGGACGGTTCGTCCCCAGGCGGTTCATCCACTGGCGGTTAATAGAGAATAATATGATTTGTACATTAGTCGGGCAGGCATGGCATGGGCGGAGTTTATCAGGGGCTAAGGGGGAGCTAGACCCCCAAGAGGGTGCAGATTAAGCTTTTTTGCCATGAAAATGGATTCTTTTCCCGGGCTTAGCCCCCCCCCCCAAAGAAGGCATTAGCCCCCCCCCCCCCAAGAACGGAAACCAAGCTCCGCCCATGTCGGCAGGGTAATACAAGGTGAAGAGTTTATCTATTTAATTCCATGTTTTATAGGCTTGTGTGTTCTTTTATGATATTTAATTGCATGTTTTATAGGTTTATGTGTTCCTATATCATATATATTCTATTCCAAGTATTTTTGACTTTTTATATCTATTAGATTGCATATTTTATAGGATTAAGTGTTCTTTAATTCCTTAAATTTCCGTCTGTGGATGAAGCGTTCCGGGGATGAACCGTCCGGGGATCAACCGCCCGGAGATGAAACGTCCTGGGATGAAACGTCCACTGAATGAATCGTCCGGGATGAATCGTCCGGGGATGAATCGTCCGGGGATGAAACGTCCCCATACCGAGCTTGCCGCCTGTCTTAAAGAACAAATAGCCAGCGTTCGATTAAATGCTTGCTCATTTCGTTGGAGCTGGAAGGAACGTTAAAACGTAGAGTTTCAGTAGTGAGCGACCAATTTCTTGGTCAACGATTTATTTTGCCCGGCAATAAGACGGGTTTAATTAAATTCCAAGGAGGCAAACATTAAACAAATCACTGTGGTCTTATTATTGCCTACTGCTTGTCTCGACTCTGGCCTTCTCTTGTGTTTTTATCTTATATTGGCAATCTGTTGTCGCAATATAAAACTATATTTTTTGATAATATAGACCTACATACTCTGGCCAATTTTGACGATGCTTGAAAAGAATCATTCCCGGTATCGGTCAACACGTAGCTTATAATATTATAGCATAAATGAGAGCGTGTAAATGCAACTTCAAACTAAAACACGACAGAAGAGCTCCTGACGCAACATGGAGAACCCTCATTCAAACAGAACAGACTTCAAGCAGTGGCGGAACAGAGAATCGTAATCTCCAAACTTCCAAAGCACCACTCGAATATCAATCGCGGGTCACCAGCTTATCCACGAGCACCGCGTTGAATCAAAAGGGCTGTCCGTTATAGTATGGACCAAAGGAGGTCCGGGTCCAGGTTCTGGTCCGCCTGCCATATAATCAGAATAGCGCATGTTTAATTGCATGGGTTCCCTGCAATTCGCGGAGTCAATGTCCAGGCAGACAACCATACAGACGTCTTTGATTGTAGAGTTGAAACGGCGAAGTAGATGTGGGAAGAAAAGGAATGAGATCACATGGTTGATCCAACGCAGGGACAAGCGATCAGGTACAGAGAACGTAGAAGCAAACAGGGAGCCAAGACAGATGGGGCAATTCCCACTGCAGGCAGATCCGCATGAACAACAAATAAGATTATATTATCTTAAATCCGACAATTACCATCGTCTCTGTATAATATACAGATAATTATATTATAATCTCTGCATGGAGTTATATACCCGCTGGATCAAGAGTCTCTCAGCATGGTCTCTATACAACCGCTGGATGGTCCTCTTTGCGTGGTGGGAAAACGCATATGAATCAACAGCTTCGAGTTGAGTCCAACAAGAAACACAAATAGAACACTGCACTTTTACGGGCTGCATAAATTATAGGGCTCATAATATGCCTTCTGTTTCAGACAACTCGAGGGTTACGACATATACTTGGGTTACAAAACAACACGCTATAGGATCTATGCGTGGTCCTGGTAAGACGCACTGTAGTCGAGAAGTGCAGAAGGAATGGGGATTTGACACAAGGCGGATACAGACATTTTCGAAGGGAGGGCCAAAATTTTCGTCTTGGTCGCCGAAAAATCTGATGACCTTTTTTTCTTCTTTTTAGTCATTTGTCTCGAATTCCCAAGAAAAAGATACCAGTTTATCCGCCAAAATAGTTGATCACCTTTTTGTCGTACGGACCTCGTATACGGACCTCGTGGGCGTGGGGATGGGCCCTACGGAACTATATACTCATGGGGAGGGGGCCACCGTCCACGTCAACTTTCCAAGCCAGAATAGCTGGTTGAAAATAAAGAAGTTTCTAAATGGGGGGGGGGGGGGGGGCATGGCCGGATTGGACCCTCCCTGGATCCGCCCCTGATTTGACAATTGCGATTTCTTCATCTTCCCCGTTGATGATGTAACTCGAGTTGTTGTGATCTCATCGAGTCGCAAATGAATCATACAGAGCCTGTAATCGAGTTGCATTGCCGAAGGCGTCTTTCATTGATTGCTTGCCAGGCGTGCCTTTCAAAACCTATTAGATATTCTCCACGTAATTTTAGGCATCCACAACATGGCATTGGTGTTTGAATTATATGTACTGTGACAAAGCATGATCCTTCTAATCTGGTGCTGGGTCGCTTCCTGCAGCCAACCCATTAGTTAAATCAACCTTCCATTCGGCAGATGGCGTTGGTGAGTTGAACAGTAGGATGTGCATGGCGGTAATTTTACCTTACCGTACATTACCTTTACTAACTTATACCTCCTATTACTTAGCCGCACATGCTATGAAGTGTCATTCATACATGCAGAATGTTTTTATTGAATCTGGTCTTTACAATCATACTCGGTGTTTGAGAGCAGCAGCCATTGGCTAAAGCGAGAAAGAGAAACAGTAGCAGTCGCGCCATTTATCTACAAGTCGCATGCTTATTTTACTCTTGACTGGCTTTATAACTTGCCAAATTCTTTAAAATTGTTAATACATTTAATTTCTTCGACCTACTGCAGAATAGCTCCTGACCACCTGCCGAAATTGTATAGCGCCCATGCTATAGCTGGCACCGACACTGAACAGTATATACATGTATCCTAATCCAACGATTGGATATATCCTTTATTTACGATTTACCAACTTCACTTGGTACACATTGGTATTGGACTCATTGAAAGACAGATCCAATCTCACTCTGCAATGACAATATATTTAATCACGTCAATGCACGACGACTCACTGTACGACAGCCACTATATTTATATTATATATTATATATATATATATACATATATATATATATACATATAGGTGCGTAAAGTCATTGCACTATTCCCCGCAAAGATTTATCTGCGTTGCACCCGCTATATATAGGTCCTTCAATCCGCAACTTCCTCATTAACCCTTGATAAATCAATCACTCGTTCGGTCTCTTCCGATAGTTTGGCAAAAGCGAGATAACCACAAAGGTCTGTGGCAGTCTCTGACCCTCACTGGCGACGGATTCCCTCGACCGATTGAATCAGCATCACATTCAGCGAACCAGGAATCGAACACAACGACATAAACATTTCTGACCTGTGCATGCACATACACATGCATACATACGTACACACACATATATATATATATATACATACATACATACATACATACATACATACATACATACATACATACATACATACATACATACACACACATACATACATACGTACATACATACATACATACATACATACATACATACATACATACATACATACATACACACACACACACATACATACATACATACATACATACATACATACATACATACATACATGCATGCATGCATACATACATACATACATACATACATACATACATACATACATACACACACACATATATACATACATACATACATACATACATACATACACACACATACATACATACATACATACATACATACATACATACATACATACATACATACATACATGCATGCATGCATGCATGCATACATACATACATACATACATACATACATACATACACACACACATACATACATACATACATACATACATACATACATACATACATACATACATACATACATGTACATACATACATACATACACGTATGTGTATTCGTTACATGCAGCCATTCATATGCATGTAGTTAAACGTTCTTGTGCAGTTGTACATACACAACAGCTACAAACATGTAAATTGTACATGCTGTACATAAAAACAAACATACATACACGCATGCATGGACGTATCATACATCGTCGTCGTCGTCATCATCACCATCATCATCATCGTCGTCGTCGTCGTCATCATCATCGTTGTCGTCGTAGTCATATAGTCGTCCAATGAATGCATAATTATATATATTATATATACAATGTATATATCTAGCATATATACCTGTCTCGATGGTTGTCATTCAGCGATTAAATAGCAGTCGTCGCCGCCGCCGCCGTTCAGTCCATGAAAGAAGAATCAGCAACGACGACGACGACGACGACGACGACGACGACGACGACGATGCACAGTGGCGCCGCCTGGCACCGACCCGCAGATCAATGCACCCACCCCACCCCTCTCCCACCCCATCCCCCACTCCTCCTCTCGTCTCGTCTCGTTACCCTTCGACGCCAGATATTACACTGACTGACCAGTGAATACCGGACGATGCAGACGATGCTCAATATCACCATCCAAACACCATCCGCTGCATCCTCTGCAATCATCCATCACCTATATACGTATACCTAATTATAAAAGTCGAATATTATACGGAACAGAAGTACACTTGTATATACGTATGAACTTCTATGTATGAACGAATGTATAATTTTATGTGAATCTATACCTCATTATGCATATTTGTGTATGCGCTTTGTGTATGAGTGCATATACATATGCAAGTTTGCCTGCCTGCATGCATACGCTTGTATATGTATGTGCTCCACTAATGAAAGACTGAAAGTATAGGCATGCCCGTGTGTATAATTATGACGTCGTGCGCAAATTTATAATTATATGCATACACGTGTGACTATAGTATACACACATGCAGTGTTTAATCTAGACGTCTCTGGGGGGGGAACTTTCCCCCCCCAGGATTGACATTTCCCCCCCAGAAAAATTTGACGCAATGATATTGGTTTTTAGTTACTGTTTTCATCATTGTTCTACATGAAGTGTTAAAATATACCGTGATATTATTTATTTTTATATGATTATAATGACATTATTTACAACTATAATTCATGATACTATCATGTTAAGATGACACCTTAAAATGCTGCCATTGCAATGTGGAAATTCAAAAGTTTCTAATGGGTCACTGAAAAAGCACAGCTCTTTTGTTAAGATGACCCCTTAAAATGCTGCCATTACAATATGAAAAGTCAAAAAGTTTCTAATGAGTCACTGAAAAAGTACAGCTATTTTGTTAAGACGACCCCTTAAAATGCTGTCATTGTAATGTGGAAATTCAAACAGTTTCTAATGGGTCACTGAAAAAGGACAGCTATTTTGTTAAGACGACACCTCAAAATGTTGCCATTGCAATGTGGAAATTAAAAAAAAATTTAAGGGGCCACTGAAAAAGTACAGCTATTTTGTTAAGACGACACCTTAAAATGCTGCCATTGTAATGTGGAAATTCAAAAAGTGTCTAATAGGTCACTGAAAAAGAACAGCTATTTTGTTAAGACGACACCTTAAAATGCTGCCATTGCAATGTGGAAATTCAAAAAGTTTCTAATGGGTCACTGAAAAAGCACAGCTCTTTTGTTAAGACGACACCTTAAAATACTGTCATTGCAATGTGGAAATTCAAAAAGGTTTCTAATGGGTCACTGAAAAAGAACAGCTCTTTTGTTAGGACGACACCGTAAAATGCTGCCATTGCAATGTGGAAATTCAAACATTTTCTAATGGGCCACTGAAAAAATACAGATATTTTGTTAAGATGACACCTTAAAATCTTGCCATTGCAATGTGGAAATTCAAAAAAAATTAATGGGCCACTGAAAAAGTACAGCTATTTTGTTAAGACGACACCTTAAAATGCTGCCATTGTAATGTGGAAATTCAAAAATTTTCTGATGGGGAGGGGCGCATCCCCTCCCCATACCCCTCCCAGTCTCGGTGCTACGCGCATCACGAGAATCTTTCGGACGCTCAATTGTCTCCCCCCCAGAAACCTCAATCCCCCCCAGAGGAGGGGGACTAGATTAAACACTGACACACATGTATAGGTACATATTCGTGAATACACAAATACAAAGATGCATACAATATATATATATATATATATATATGTTAATAATCTTAATGCATTTACATGTGGACCTATGTAAAATGCTCGTCCCCAGAGTATATAATAAATTATGTGCAAAACTAAATCTTAATGGTGCTTTTTATCGTACAAATAGTCATTAAAAATCTTAATTTTGATTTTCAATATCAGCCATGAACGTCACAGAAAACTCATCAAGCCATAAAATTGACAAATTTACTCAAATTCTAAGTCTTTATAGCAGTGGCTGCGCTAGAGTTCTAGGGGTGCTTAGCCCCCCCCCCATCAAAGGCTAAGCCCCCCCCCCAAAAAAGGCCATCCGGGTTTTTGACCGGACGACTAAAAAAGTCGTCAAAAATTTTGGCGGATGAAAATGGAAAAATTCCTCTGGAGGCTTGGAGGCTTCAGCCCCCCACCCAAACTGAAATCCTGGCGCCGCCACTGCTTTATAGACCACAAAACAAGGTATTTAAGACAGAAATGACCCGCGGGTCGACTCTTTGACACCCCGTAAATGGACAAATCAAGGTGTGGGCTATACGTGGGTCATTATAAGGTTCCGGAATTTCTATTGTTCTCAGTCGAGACCGCATGTATGTAGTTTATCGCTCATCACAATAACAAAATGGCAACAATTTCAAGCACTCATAAACTTCGCCTTTCGCTTTGTCATTAATATCTGTGTGTCTGTCTGTGTGTTTTTCTATATGTAGGTTATGTCTGTCTGCAAGTCGATCTAAATGTAGCCTACTAAAGACTGGAGGTGATGCGAATTTAACGTTTCAGTCGAAGAACTCGAAGCCAACTCTGATATTTATAAAGTATACCTGCAGTATAAACCATATTCAGAGTAACACTCTTAATATGACTTAAGATATCCATGGATATCCAATAGGTTTTAAAAATCTGAGATTTAGCACGTTTTCACTATAATTCTTCTTGCGCCCTCTGTGACAAAATATGAATACGTAACTTATATAAATTTATACTGCCCCGGAAGTGGCGCCTTATACATAACGAGAATGCACCGAATGCCCGTATTATCGTACGAGTGCTTGTGGCCATATATAATATAATTTTTATACCGAGCGTTCACGGGCTTGAGAGCACAACGATTGTTGACCTGCCATGGCTGGCTATAGAAACGCTGATTATTCTAATGTGTTCTTGAAAAATATCCCACAAAAACCTTAATGACATTGAGTCCACGATTGGGTCATTAATCAGCAGACGATAGCAAACGACAAAAACGCAGCATAAAACGCACGTCATCTAAACTACGTCATAGAAATGTATACCAGAATAATCAGAAAATATACGACTGCAGTGACGTCATCATATTAAAAGTTCATCGTAAAGACAATACGTCACCACACACTCACATGTATATTACGTCATGGTATTAATCACAGAGTAACATCCTGAAGGCTACAATAATAATGTAAATAAGTATTCAGAACTTTTCATCGCCATAAAAAAGAGACTGGCTAATAAAATTATACCGGCGCTTTATCAGAGCGTGGTGCTATATGGTGGACATCATCAGCGACGGGTCCATTGGATTTGCAATGGAGGAGTTTTGGGCATAACTATAGTATCGATGGTCTAAGAACAGTATAGTGAAGCGTCGTGATGGTCGCCTAGGATCAGGTTAGGCGTCGTGAGTGTCGGTAATGGATGGGGTTGGGATTAGTGTCGCCATTAGGGGGACGCGTCGGTTGGGGTCAGGTTAGGCGTCGTGATGGTCGGTTAGGGATCGGGTTAGGCGTCGTGAGGGTCGGTAATGGATGGGGTTGGGATTAGTGTCGCCATTAGGGGGACGCGTCGGTTGGGGTCAGGATAGGCGTCGTGATGGTCGGTTAGGGATCGGGTTAGGCGTCGTGAGGGACGGCTAGGGCTCAGGTTAGGCATCGTGAGAGTCGGTTAGGTCAGATTTGGCGTCGCGATGGTCGGTAAGGGATAGCTTTTGAGTTGTTGTCGTGATTCGGTCCCCGATACTATAGTTCGCCAAGATGCTAAATGTGCTTCGGTCCTCGACGCTATAGCTGCTGGAAAGAACAGGCGGAGATGTTGATGTATACGAGAGGAACGAGTTGTGCGCTGACGGTTATCTTTCGGTAGTTAATTCTTACACCAAAAGATGGAGCTGCTAATGGAACGGTTGTAAACTGCAAATTGAAAAGGAGACTCTGATGACAGAGATAAAAGTATGATGAAACTAAATTACACCCACATGTGGCCGCAAGTGAATAACTGGCGAACAAAGAAGGTTGTGGTATTATGGTATACGATGCTGTGGTCATCATTCCAAGAGAAACGCTACCGTCCTTTTCAAGTTTTTATAAGACTGGGGGCTTCGATCACCTGTTTCGACCTATAGGGGCAAATGAGATCCATCGAAACTCTTACAGGAAGCGCATGGCTCGCTGAGATTTGCTTAAAGAAGATGGCGTGCTCTCAATGCAACTCTGAATGCATGAAGTATGGGAAAGACGACAACCCATGGCAATGTGATAACCCATGGCAATAAAATGACAACCCATGGCAATATGACAGCCCATGGCAATGTGACAACCTATGGCAATGTGACAACCCATGGCAATGTGACAGCCCATGGCAATGTGACAACCCATGGCAATGTGACAACCCATGGCAATGTGACAACCCATGGCAATGTGACCCATGGCAATGTGAGTCGTTATAAGGTTGAAAACGAAGAAAGTATTACGACGTCGTTATTTAATAGTATCGCAGCTGCAGCGATGTCGATAAAATTAATGGCAATAATAGATAAATCGCGCTCAGCTTAAAGAGATTCTGTCCACTGTTGCACTGCTCACTGTCTTTCTGTCTTTCTGTCTGCCTATCTGCCTGTCTGTCTGTCTGTCTGTCTGTCTGTCTGTCTGTCTGTCTGTCTGTCTGTCTGTCTGTCTGTCTGTCTGTCTGTTCATGTAATGTATATGTGGCCTTCAAAAGAGAGACCAAGTGACCGGGAAGAAAATATTGAGTCTGCGACAAAGGCACACAGAGATGTAGAGAAACAACAGAGGTAGACAAATATGGACACACACACATATACACACACAAAGAGACAGACAGATGGACGATGGACAGACAGGCAGACACAGACAGATAGAGACAGTGACAGAGAACGAGACATAGACAAACCCAGACAGACACTGACAGGCACAGTAGAGAGAGAGAGAGAGAGACAGAGAGAGAGACAGAGAGAGAGACAGAGAGAGACAGAGAGACAGAGAGACAGAGAGAGAGAGACAGAGAGAGACAGAGAGAGAGACAGAGAGAGACAGAGAGACAGAGAGACAGAGAGAGAGAGACAGAGAGAGAGACAGAGAGAGAGAGAGAGAGAGAGAGAGAGAGAGAGAGAGAGAGAGAGAGAGAGAGAGAGAGAGAGAGAGAGAGAGAGAGAGAGAGGGAGACAGGATAGCTGGACAGTATCATTGGTTATACTGTTGACGCGTAATGTCCAGAAATGAGTCGACCGGACGGTGGTTCATAAGACGGGGGGGTCATAAGACGGTGAGGGGGCGACGAAGACGAGCAACGGCGGAAATCAATGGACGACGACGACGGAACTAATGGAGCGGAGGAGGAGGAGGAAAAGGAGCTAAAGAAGACTAAGGACGACGATATGGGGGAGGGAGAGCGGGATGGGTTGGTATGGGTGGTGGATGAGAATGGATGACCGGCAACACTCCCTTATACTTCTTCTCTCTGTTCTGGTCTTCTATGCTTCAGAGCTACGTACAGATTCACAGGATGGTGTTGTATGGTTTCTCTCGACTGCAGTTTATCGCAAAAGCATGGAATAGATTTTGTTCCTAGAGTGCTAAATGACATTTCAAAATTCCATGAATTCTGAATGAACAAATTTGTTCACATTATATTGCTGAGAATGATTTCCCATGGCTACCGGTTTTGTAGTGGGTTTTTAAGCATGTATTGCCTTCTTCAAAGTATCTACATTATAAGGCACAACGTTTGTCCTTCTCTTTGTATGTCCGGATGTGTGGTGTCCCAAGAAAGGCTCCGAAACAGCCGACTTTCGAGCGACGAAACTTTTGATTATTATTCATATGCAAATTTGTAGGTCAACGCGACTATTTTTAGCTCTCAATTCACTTTAAACCCGAGATATGGACATTTTAAATTTCGATGTGGTAGTCAGCACCTTTACAGATTTAAGAAGCGATGCGATTTTAACGTCGCACAGCAACCATGGCTTAGCCATTGCATAGCAGACGACACGACGTCATATCTTGACAATATTTTCGCCTCTCGCATATTAACTAACTAAGTCGTTAAACACTGCACGTGTCCAAAACACCGCACGCGCACATGTACAGCACCCAAGAAGAAACATAAGGGAGTTAGCGATCAAAAAATCTTACCTTTTCCCGAGTTTGAAACATTTAATTTTCAATCCGAAAGCTAACGCAGTATTTAAGACGCAATTTGTTTTCACTGATCGATTTTCAACGAACCCATACATTAATGACGTCATTACTTCTTGACCTCAATTTTGACGAAGGCCGATCTTGTAGAACGCGGTTCACAAAATAATTATAAAAGCACTGATGATATGAACGGCTGATCGCAAGTTTGGACAAGACAATGACACTAGATATCGGTAATTAATATCGTATACGTGTCGTCGTACGTAGGATATCTGGGTATTATTTATGGCGGGACGGGTTTAGGCAAAAAACAAAATTAACCGGCAAACGCCGACCGCACCGGAGGGTGACGAACATGCCCCGTGGGGGCGGGTGGGAGATGGGTTGGAAATGCCGGCCAATCCGGAGGGTTGGCGAACCCACCATGTGGAATATGGGTTGGGACGGAAAATCTGTGGTGACGAACCCGCCCCTGGAGCTGTTGGGAGCTGGGTTGGGACGAAAAACCTAAATTTCACTGGCAACGCCGGGCACCCAGGGTGCGACCGGGTT
>OX457038.1:58737956-58822956 GCA_949752735.1 Lumbricus terrestris
AACGCGGTTCGCAAAATAATTATAAAAGTACTGATAATATGAACGGCTGGTCGCAAGCTTGGACAAGACATTGACACTAGATATCAGTAATTAATATCCTACCGTGTCGTCGTACGTAGGCTATCTGGACTAGGCCATTTCATTTATGTATGGGGAAAAAATTTTGTTTAAAAATTTATGGTGCACTCCTCCTATATTGTTTCTAATGGCAAAATGGGAATGTTCACCAAATTTTAGGTCATTTCGTGGTGTTTTGACCCCCGCCCAACACGATCAACTGATTTAGTTAATAAATCATTGTTTTCCTGCATGAAAAAATGTTTGTAATATAAGACAGTTTACTATACAAAGAATATAAACTACATATATAGAAACTAACAAGTTTGGTAATAGTGTAGGCCTATACACATTACACAATGATATCATGTCAAGTCACTTTACTGAATTTAAGGTTTTTGTGGAGGAGAAGGTTAACTTCTTTAATGTCTCTTTTTGAAAGTTGGGAATTTCTTTGCGTTGATATTCGACCATTTGCAATAAAAACTGTTTGTGTGTTTCATCATTGGTAACACAAGTTGAGAAGTCTTGGATTAGTTTCACAGCCCGTTCCTACAGATCATTCACCACTTTGACATGCCGCACATATGTAGGCCTATCAGCTTCTTGGTAATTGGGATCATTATGCCATTCACTAACAGGTTTTCCTAGCCAGTCGGCGCCAATTCCCATGCTGTGAAACAAGAACCAGGATTTGGGCCCAATAAGGGATGATAGCTTTGTACTGTGGCTCAGAATAGGAAACGTTGGATGGTCCCTTTCAAACTGTCTTGGTCTAGGAATTCGGAGCAATGTTCGAGCAATCTTCTGTCTTTCTGAAGTGGAAAGCCTGTTTGAAAAGAGAGAGGATACAGCACATTCTTCTGTTAAGTACCAGAAGTACCTTTCCAAAGCTTTCATGGCTGCATTGGCAACTTGTGGATCATGCTTGCAATGCTTGTTCAAGTCATGCCATAGCTTGAGATCATTATACCCTGCATCAGCCCCAATGGATGAAGAGAACCAGGTTTCAACGTAGAATAGCGCATTAAATTTACATAGTGCTTCCAATTTGCTGATCATGTCCTTGTCATATCCTGCCTGAGCACTGAAAGCCAACAGCTTTGCAGGATACAAAATGGATATCATCCATCGAGCATGATGCGCTACTCCTGGCTTCAGCCAGTGCTTTCCTCTTTCAGGTGTCTCACCCAGAAGTATCAACATTAATTCAGCACAATCCCGATAGTCAGCGCGAGGTAGCAAGTTCTTTTTATTTGGAGTAGAAAGTATTCTCTTCAGTGACTTTTGTATAGAATTTTCCATAGTGCGTTTCAAAGACCTGTCTTTGATTTCCAGGGTTTTAAAACCAGCTTCTGTGTTAATTGTTGGCCAGATAGAATCTCTGAGTTGTATGAAATTGGTGTTGTCAGGGCCTGATGTTGCACTAAACAAGTCTTTGTGAACTGAACTCAAGATTCCTTCAAATATGTGATGCCGACAAGCCACCTATGAGTCACGCTTCAGGCACTTCTCTATCATCCTTTCTAATATAATATAAGCAATGGGCAGTTTGGTGTGGATGAAATTGGAGGAACTACTTCCTGAGGTGGTTCTTTTTTCATATATTCACTTCTTGCTGCCGGGTTACAGCCTCTAAAAGGTAAAGCAAAAATTTTACAATTTGCTACCATGTTGTCAATGTTCGTTTTGAACATAAAACTACTTTTTAGGTGGGCCGCGGGCGGGGGTCAAAACATCGCCTAGAGACCTGAAAATTTGCAGGCAATTATGTTTCAGTAATAGTAACAATATGGCAGGAGTGCACAAGGAACATTCTAAAAAAATTTTTTTGCAATGGCCTAATCTGGACCTTATTTATGGCGTGACGGGTTTAGGCAAAAACAAAATTAACCGGCAAACGCCGACCGCACCGGTGGGTGGTGAACATGTCCCGCAGGGGCGGGTCGGAGATGGGTTGGAAATGTCGGCCAATCCGGAGGGGTGGCGAACCCGACATGTGGGATATGGGTTGAGACGGAAAATCTGGGGTAGCGAGCCCGCCCCAGGGGCTGTTGGGAGCTGGGTTGGAGCGAAAAACCTAAATTTCACGGGCAACGCCGGGCACCCCAGAGTGCGACCGGGTTGGATCCGATGGAAGGCGGGGTGAGAAGGGTGGAGTGGGAGCAGGGTCAGGCGTGGCTGGGGACGAAAAATCGAAATTTCCCGGGCAACGCCCGGTAATTCACCTAGTATAGCCTACTATAGTCGCAAATGTTAACTTAAAGAAGCGCATCAGCCCAAGGCAGCCCTGCACCCGAGGGGCAGAATCTGCTTCCAGAATTCGCTATTCACTTATGGAATGTCCCTCAGCTTCAGAGCATTGTGGAGGTGGCTCTTCAGAGCGTTGAGAGAAATGAAATCGCCAATTATCCCGCATGCACATTATTGCGTCTTTCGTCAATCAATACAAATCACTGTCCTCTTCAAATCAAATGCCACACGCATCAAATGTCGTCCCCCCCACTCTTCCACGACCGACGAAGACCATCAACAACGACATCCTAAGCAAATAAAGGCGAATTGAATTTGCCCTCGGCGCATGTCTCTTTGATGTAGAAAGGGGGGGTGAGAACACCGAGGAGCCGACGCTGAGGCATAATGATCAGAGAAATGCCCCGAAATCCTGGGACAACCGAGAGCGACGACCGAGCGAAGCTTTGCCATGGAATTGGATCCAAAGCAATCAGTTTCCGAAGAGAGTTGAAGTAGATAGGATGGACAGAAGATGGATGGAAGGAAGGAAGAAGGAGGCGGAGAGGAAGGAAGGATATGTATGAGAGACAGAATGTGACAAACGAATGGAAGGTTAGAGAGAGAGAAAGAGTGGATGAGGGACTTAAGCACGAATGCAACGAGCCAATGATGCAAGAAATTAAAATTGAAAGAAGAAATTGGCAAAAACTGAGCAATGGATGAAAGAAATAAGCAGGCAATCAAAGGAAGGGGTGAACGATACCAGCAGACGAAAGCAGAAAGTGCCATTTTATGGGAGGAAAGAAAGGGAAGGAAGAAAGGGAAGAATGAAAGAGAAGAAAGACAGGGAAGAAAGACAGAGAAGAAAGAAAGGGAAGAAAGAAAGAGAAGAAAAAGAGAAAGAACAAAGGGAAGGAAGAAAGGGAAGAAAGAAAGGAAAGAAAGAAAGGGAAGTAAAAGAGAAAGAAGAAAGGGAAGAAAGAAAGGGAGAAAAGGGAAAGAAAAAAGGGAAGAAAGAAAGGGAAGAAAGAAAGAGAAGAAACAGAGAAATAGGAAAGGGAAGAAAAAAGGGAAGAAAGAAAGAGAAGAAAAAGAGAAAGAACAAAGGGAAGGAAGAAAGGGAAGAAAGAAAGGAAAGAAACAAAGGAAAGAAACAAAGGGAAGAAAGGGAAGAAAGACAGGAAAGAAAGAAAGAGAAGAAAGGGAAGAAAGAAAGGGAAGCAAGAAAGGAAAGAAAGAAAGGGAAGCAAGAAAGGAAAGAAAGAAAGGGAAGAAAGGAAAGAAAGACAGGGAAGAAAGAAAGGGAAGAAAGAAAGGGAAGAAAAAAGGGAAGAAAGAAATGGTAGAAAGAAAGGGAAGAAAAAAGGGAAGAAAGAAAGGGTAGCAAGAAAGAGAAGAAACAGAGAAAGAAGAAAGGGAAGCAAGAAAGGGAATAAAGAAAGGGAAGGAATAAAAGGAAGAAGAAAAGGAAGAAAGAAAGGGAAGAAAGATAGGTAAGAAAGAAAGGGAAGAAAGAACGGGAAGAAAGAAAGACAGAAAGGAAGAACGTCACGTAGACGGTTGGGCTATGTAGGAGAAGAGTAAGCAAAGACAGACAGACAGACAGACAGACAGACAGACAGACAGACAGACAGACAGACAGATAGACAGACAGGGTGAATATTGATTCCTGCATGGCTGCAGTACTGATCTTTGTCCTGCGTCTGATGTGTGTCTCATAGATGTTGCGGTGTTTTATAATCGACGGACGAAACGATGCATCTGAGTATACGACGACGACAACCACGATCATCTGCCGATGCAAACACACACACACACACACACACACGCACACACACACACACACACACACACACACACACTAATACACACTCTCACACAGACAAGCACACACAAACTCACACAAGCACAACCAGACAAACTCACACAAGCACACACACACACACACACATATAAGCACAAACACAAACACACACACACAAGCACACACACACACACAAATCCACACACATACATGCACACACACACAAACAAGTACACACACAAAAACACGCAAAACACACACAGACAAACACACACATTCAAGCACACACAAACACACACATGCACAGAAACACACACACGCACTAACACGCTCACGCAAACACACTCACGCAGACACACGCACAAACACACTCACGCAAACACACGCATATACATACAAGTCGATTATTATCCAGACCGCGAGGCACCGATCATCGACTCGACCCAACTTACCATGCAATAACCGATTGTAAATCTTGGACAGTCTAGTGCTCTGGTGCATGCGGGCTAGGGTGGCACTCCAATTTTTTTCTTCAAATTCTTACCTTCCCACCCCTTACTTCTGTTAATTTTACATAAAGATTGAAGCACACCAAGTTTTGGAACATTACAACAACATTTACTGGTAGCTCCACAAAGTCATAGTTTAAAGATTTTGTATTTATTATGAAGCATTGCGAAAAATTAGTCAAATGTTAAATTTGACTTTTCTACAGTGTTCTATATGGAAGTAAACTTTTACCTTCCCAAGTTTCCATGTTCTATTGTTCTTACTAGATTAGTCAAAATATTGGTAATAATAAAGAACACAACGTTTTGAAACATTTCAGTAAATCTTGGTCTGGTGCGTTAACATTCAACAATGTCAAAGTTTGAAGTTTTATCATCAAGTGTCGGACTGCAAGTTAATGTCCGAGCACAGTTGATTTGTTGGCATTAGGGAAGGTCTGGCGATGCTTCTCTACCACCTGCAAGCGGTACTGTTTCTGTTCCTCCTGGTTGGTGATGACACTGTTGAAGGACTGGACAAGTCAACACCACGCTCCGCTGCATCGTTCACCACCTTCAACCCTTTGAGCTTCTTCTGACCATCAGTATAGGCCTCATTATTTCCCCATGTGTTGGGATCGTGTATGAGGAAGTGATGCGGGATGTCAAGAGCAGTGAACAGTGTTCTGGTGTGCTGAGACACGAAGTCACACAGCTGTTTGTCTTGAATGTCTGCTGCAGTGAGAACTATGCGACGAGGATGGTCTGGGTGTCCAGTCTTTCTCAGAGCTGCAACCATTGCTATCTTCATTTCAACTGGCACACTGGGATTGAAAAACGCAAGCCCTACAAGAACTTCACTCAAATACCACAAATGACCCGAGAATGTCTTAATTGCAGCGTTGGAAATCGCTGCATTTGTATCCCCGTAGCTGTACAAGTCGCGTAGAAGTTGCAAGTCATTGCGTGGAGCTGATGCAGCACTTGTACATTAGGGTGCCACTCGGCAACTTATTACAGAAATTGGTTCTGTTTTTAATAGCGATCAAGGACACCATTGAATGAATCAGCGGCATTGTTGACCACCATCAGACTCTCTGCTCATATTGAAGCACTAGCATACTCAGAAAATATGCTCTCTCAAGTGCTAGGGTGAAGGTCTTAAGGACAGGAAGTCATGTGATATTCCAATTGCCACAAGAAGCTGCTAAGTATGTTGTGACAACCATCGCTGCATTGGTATAGTAACAGTGCCATGCAGCACAACGTGTCAAGGAGTTTGTCCATGAGTTTCTTTACTTAGGGCTGTGACCATTGCTTCCTTCCAGAGGAACCATTGTATCAAAGAAAGTAAGACCATTTAGGATTTCACCTAGATGCTACAAATGACTGCAGAGGGACTTGATTGCTGAATCGGCAACAGTTTGGTTGTTTGTCTGTATGCATCAAACTCATGCGGAAGATTCAAGTCGTTGCGAGGATCATGCATGTGCGTACAGACACTTAATGTACAACTTTACAACTACTTTGAACTCTTGGAGAGCTGACAACTCGCGTTTGGTGACGTTTATTGAGAGTGAAATACAATGTAAGTAGCTTTTAAAACTGTATGTGACCTTGCCATTCAGCTATAGGCTAACAAGCTCTAGGATGCATGGGCTCCAGGGGCATGGATACGCACATATTCCCCACTTTCCACTCCTTCTAAAAATATCAGTGCCAGGTGAAAGAGCTCATAGTGGTCCTAACCGTCTTGGCTGAATATCATTGAGCCGGATGAGTTCGGTATACTCACTTTGCATCGGATTCAAACCAGTGCAGTTGTTATCACCTTTATACCGTTTTCATACCGGAACTGCTTCAAATATGTATACGTGAGTCTCTAAATCTGTTAAATTATATCTTGATGTTATGCCACTGGAGGTCCCATCTGGTGTTGAACGCTTTGGCATCGACTAATTCCATGATTTTGGTCTACAAACCAAGCTCATCCACTGGGATACGCTTTTGTACCAGACAAAACACAGGCGTGCACCATCATGAAGGCATGTAGTGCTGGAAGTTGTATGAAGTGACATATACAGTCTTTATATTTAGCCTTTTTTGGTTTATCCATGTTATTATAACAACAACCAAGAATTGGGAAAGATTAAAAGTTACAAGAAACATTATTATTCTTAGTCAGTATGAACAATGAGTCACAGCGCAGCCTGTTCTCTGTAGATATAAGTTATTTCCATACGCGATTTCAAAGAAATGATGTGATACGCTACTATAAACTACTAACGCACGGAGCTACCTCTAAATATTTTTCAATCTGAATAAAATTTGTTACACAGGAGTTTCTTGTCATATTAAACATTTTTAGGGGGTGGGAAACTGGATTTGGCAAAATTATTTTTTGACCATGCATTTCGTTGTCACCCTAATGCGGGCGTTGTTCGCGGCGACCGTTTCGTTCGAGGCCATAAACACTGGTCGAATCTAAGAAGGTTTCCAGCTGGGATATAATACATGGTGACATGGCAGAGGCCGGGCGGTAATACTGATGCGAACATATGCAGATGCAGGTCTTTCTAGGGAGATCTTCTAGGTTGTGACCCTCTGCAGAGCGTCCACTTCAACCACTTAATGCCAACGACGAAGATGCACTGCAGGGTTCCAGTGTCGTCTGAGGTCGGTGGATTGTTTGGCTGAGGCATGGATGAACAGGGCCGCAGTCACGCCACGACGGGAAACCCTTTTAACCCTTTAACTTCAGTTAATACTCATTGATCGAACGCGAATGGACGAATGGATCGAGGTCTGAGTTTAAAGGCGCCCTCTCGTCGTCGCTTACTCACGCATTAACCCGACTCGCTGTGTCTTAATGTCACCGTAAGCTATCTCACCAGTTACCATCGTCAGGAAAATCGAGAACACATTCGTTTATTCATTCGTTCATTATGAGAATTTATATAGCGCCCCTTCAAGAAACTACTCAGAGGCGCTCCCAGCCCAACGGCAAAAGAAAAAAATTGAGAGATTTAAGAAATGATGTTTGAGGAGATGAAGGCTAGAAGGGAGGTCGTTCCAGATTGACGGCCCCCACAACCGAGAAGGCTCGGCGCTGTCTGGTAGCCAAGCGAGCCCGTGGAACAAGCAGTTGTTCCTTCGCAGCAGAACAAAGGGCCCGACACGCTTCAATGTCAGAAACTGGGCGACAGAGAACACGCAGATAGGATGGAGCACAACCAATGGAGCGAGAAACCAGAGCAGCAATTCGATATTGGATGCGTTGAGCTACTGGCAACCAGTACAGCACATCACGCATGTAAGCAGAGACAGAGGAAAGTTTGGGAATTCGTCCAATGAGTCGGGCAGCAGAGCGCAGAACCTGATTTAACCGTCCCAGAACCCCAAGGGGAAGGCCAACAAGGATTGAGCAACAATGGTCGATACGACTGGTTACAAAGGCATGAACAAGCACAACTGACGCATCATGAGAGAGAGCGCGAGCAATTACTCGTAGTTGACGAAGCTGATAGTAGCAGCTAAGCGCGACAAGGTTAACATGTTGGGTGAGACTAAGTTCACTGCCAAGGGTGACACCAAGGTCACGGACCGTGGAGGAGAAACTAACGTCCGGGAAGAATTGAGCTAGCAGAGGCAGATCAATATTCTCAAGTTGCCGACGGCCACCCAGCCAAATGAATTGTGTTTTACTGGGATTTAAGAGAAGCCGATTTGACGCCATCCAAGAGGAAAGGACGTCAACGGTCAGGCACATCAGGCGCACAGTGTTAACTGAGTCCGATGGGTTAGAATGTATGTAAGCTTGAGTGTCATCAGCAAAGATTTGGTGAAGGAGCCCCGGGGACTCAAGTAGAGGACAGAGATCAGCCATGTAGAGAAGATATAATAAAGGACCAAGCACGGAGCCCTGAGGTACACCAAAAGGAGCAGGAACCCAGAGGGACCTAGAGGATCCAATAGCCGCACAGTTTGAGCGGTCAGATAGGAAGGAACGCAGCCATTCTAGAGGCTGGCCAACCAGTCCAAAGGATGTAGAAAGGCGTCGCAGGAGGATGGAATGGTCCACAGAATCAAACGCAGAAGAAACATCAAAGAGAGCCAAGAGTGTAACCTGGCCATGGTCCATAGCGGAGTACAAATAAGAAAGAAGCCGGAGCAAAGTGAAGTGATTCTGTGAAGTGATTCCTCCGGAAGCCCGACTGCTGTGAAGGGATCAGCTCATTAACATCTAAATATGCAATCAACTGGTTAGCAACAATGCGCTCTAGAAGTTTAGAGAGAAAAGTTACATTCGCAATCGGACGATAGTTAACTGGATCGCTCGCATCTAAACCATCTCGCTTCAAAACTGGCACAAGAATCGATCGTTTCTGCGTGTCATTGATCCCAAAGAGATGATTATACAATAAGCAGAAAAATTTAAAAGATATGGTCATTGGTCAATCTTTTCGATAAATTCAATTCCAAAACGCAGACCTATAAATATAATAATTAATATATGATAGGCCCAATGCCTGGCCCATACATGGAAAACTGCATGAATGACACATCAGGCATATACTTTCATGACAGATGTCCTTGCTTCTGATGAATCCAACATCGACGCGTTCGATATGTAAATAGACCCTATCTGTTATCTAGGGCTCTAGGCTATGTATTTCCAAAATTCAGTATTTCCTTAATTCAGGCAACTCACTGTGACAATTTGTCGTAGGCCTATTGTGGATTTTAGTAAAGTTAGGTGAAATTTAAACTAGCTTTCCATGGCAAGTGCGCGGCTAGAAGGCAAAGTTTAAGCAATGGACCAAACACAAATTGTGGAATATTTCAGATATGATATCCAGAAAAATGTCACCGAATACAAAGTTGAGTCATCCGATTAAGGATGTGGAAAACAGATCGGTGGACGCAACGCAACAGCTGTACGCCTATCTTCCTCTGGCGGTTGATAATTATCTGCGCCTCAGATTCACATTTTCTATGTGACCGTATAATAGGCCGCATGCATATAGCAGATTTGTTGAACGAATAATTATAATAATACTATAATGCTCACTCCGGAAATTGGCCACACGACATCGTGATTTAAAAAATCGAACAAAAAGTAGTTGATTGAATTTATAACGATTAATGGGTTAATTTTAATTAACCGATAAAATCCACAACCTAATGTACGCAACATTATGCTCCTATAATGTCTATGTAGCCTAGATCACGAGCGTGTACATATATTTAGTGAACAGAGTCCATCTATTATGAGAAAGTCTTATATTATATATATTATATATATATATATTATATATAATATATAATATATAACCTATAATATACAATATATAAATATATAATGTATAATACATAATATATAAAATATAATATATAAATATATACGGAGATAAGTAGGCAGTATTTTTTATAAGAATTAAGTCATACTTTGTGGAGTAATCCTGGATGATGTATCGACAGCGGAAAGCATCCGCTTCAAAATCTAAATTTCCTGCACGACTGTATTTTTTGAAAATATGCCACATGCGTCTCTTGGTCATTATGCTGGTCTACCATTATCAGCAAATGTATAGCGCCTTTTCTTCACTTTTCGAAAGTCTCGATTGACTGTGCGATAACCATTGACAACATTTGATGATTAATTACAATGACTTCACGTGAAAAACACGCGCTTTATTTTTACCGAACTATACCCTGTGTCCAGAGGGAAAGGGACCCGTTTGTAAGTATGAAAATAAATGGTGAGTAGGCTATTCATCGATGATGCTAATGTCGTCATTATATAACGTCATTGCTGTATGACTGGAGCTTTAATGTTTTCACCAGTATCAGATAAATATTTTTAAAAATCGATGAATGTTTACTATTTACTTTCATATTTACCAAATGGGTCCCTTTTTCCGGACACAGCGTATTATACAAACGCAGATTGACCGCCATGGCATGCAGTGAAATGAAGACTGACTTCAGACTGCGTGACTCCGGACCGCCAGTGCTCGAACCGATCTTTGACTGACTACGGATTGACAGACCTAAGATTAACTTCAGATCAGATTACATTATATCAAATTAGAATAGATCAGATGAGATCAGATTGAAACAGATTGAATCAGATCAGATGAACGAAAACAGAACTGCTTGGGCGGCAGTGTTGACATGCCTATATATCGTCAATTTGCATTTAATGTAGGCTATGAAAGTATGAATGTACGCGTACATGTATGTATGCATCAATGCATGAACACTTGTTATAGCGCCCATTCAAGAAATCTACTCAAATGCGCTCTTCTACTCAGAGGCGCTCCCGACAACAGCTTGGACACTGAATCAGAGTTTCACGCCGAAGCGCACGTGCAATTGCAATTGAAGGACTTTGCTGAGGGTCTCTATATATTCGCGGCGGCTTGATGTGGATTCGAACCTGGAATCTTCCGGCTCCAAGGCACCTATACACCATCACGCCCTACGAACGATGCAATCGCGAGTTCGCGACATGCAATTTAGGATCATTGCGTCCATTAATGATGTACAAGCTGGACAACCAAATAACTGACCAACCGATGTAGACAACATACATGTAACCATGGAACAATGCAAGCGAGCGACATGTTCTTTATTGCCGACCAACCGGTTGCGATGCAGAAAGTCTTATAAGGAGGAACTCTCCGAAGTCCTATAATACGAAGTCGTTTAGTTTTATCTGAGTATTTCTTCGCGTCAGAATGTCTGTGTGACTGCGATAGAAGAGCGCCAGAATCTGCAGACCATAATGTATCACATCACCAAACAATGCAGTATATGCAGCATCCGAGAGATACGGACGACAGCCGCAGCTGTGGATACAAAGACAGATGAATCGACAAATTCGCCCCTGTCCCAGCCAATTCCTTACTTCCTCACCCTCACTTCACTTCATCCCATATCCTCGCTCCTACTAAGTTTTAAACTTATTCGTTGCTGAATTTTTCAGTCGAAAAGTCATGTCAGCATGCATCATATCTACGAATAGAAGCCACACAGTAGGGCCTACTGTGTAGGCTTACGTGCAGGGTATATGTTAAAGGCAGTTAAAGTTTATTTATAATTTAGCCTATTGCTGCTGCTACTTGCCAACTGCCATCGGTGCATGGCTCGGTCTCTTTTCAGTTGGGGAGGATAATCAGAAGTCTGACAAAGTGACCAACATTAAGTATGGAATGTGATATGAATGCCGCATGGCCACATTGGCCAAACCCAGCAAAGACCTTGACGTTTTTAACAATAAATCTATTAAAGTTATTGTCAGTTACAGATATGGGCCTATGTGTAGGCTAACTCAAATTTGTACAAATCATTCAGTAAAACTTAAACATTTCCATAAAATAACAAAATATGAATTAAGAATAAAGAATTTCTTGAAAGAACACAGGCCTACAATTTTACGAATATAATATTCGTTGGCAGTTTTAATATTCGTTAATATTCGTGAATATTTCAAAATCTTAATATTCGTAATATTCAAATACTCAATCTATGCACTGAACAGTCATTCTGCGAGAGGCGCTAAATAAATCTACATATATACCATACAATATTACAGAGTTAAGTGTTTTAAAGTTGTATACATAATTATGTGTGCTCGCATACGTGTGTGTGAGCGCGTGCGTGCGTGCGTGTGTGCTTGTGTGTGCTTGTGTGTGTGTGTGTGTGTGTGTGTGTGTGTGTGTGTGTGTGTGTGTGTGTGTGTGTGTGTGTGTGTGTGTGTGTGTGTGTGTGTGTGTGTGTGTGTGTGTGTGTGTGTGTGTGTGTGTGTGTGTGAGAGGCTGAATGATATCTGCTGGACTGTGTGCATTTACATCTGCAGGAGTACTATATGAATAAATCATGTATGAGTGTGTAGTTATACTGTATATTTACTGGTGAGATGTCAATGGCGATAATATCATGTATGTATACATGTATAGGATGGTTGTCGGTTGTTTGATCGCGACAGGATCCGACGGCGCCAGTGGAAAGCTGATCGTACTACGTGCAAGTGTCCTTATCTCGAGATGTAGTCGTATGATCGCAGACTCACTGTCTCGATGTCTTTGACAAAGAGCGACTGTTGAGGATCCGGTGCCAGATGCACAGCCGACACCTGCTGCTGCTGCGGCTGCCGTCTGCAATGCATCTGGCGCTGGACCTCAGTTTCATGCAATGCTCGAACCGCAGACCCATGCATAGGATGCGCTGATGAATGTGTCTGACATTACACCAGGGCAAAAGATGTGGAGGAGGATGAACTGGAAAGGGAGATGGAGGAAGAGGAGCATGAGGAGGAATAGGAGTAGGAGGATTAAGAAGAGGTGGGGAAACAGACGAGGAAGGAGTAGAGATGGAGGACAAGGAGAAGAAGGAGGTGGGGAATTATACGAGATGGATTAAGAAGAGAAGAGAATAGGGAAGATTGCGATGTGGAAGTGATAGATTAACAGACAAGGAGTAAATGGATCGGGGGTGGTAGCGGCGGAGGATAAGAACGAAGCAGATACGATAGAAAATGAGGAGGTGGAGTTGGAGTAGGAACATGGAGGGATATTTATGGATGATAAATGAATCAGCAGACAATAATACAACTCATCGATGATCTGCGACCATGGGCGCCCGCACATAGGGGCAAGGGGGGGCACTTGCCCCCCCCTGGAAAATTGAAACCTATTTTTCTAACTACTATTTTTGGGTCTAAGAAATTTCTTCCCATTGAAATACTAATGTTACGAATGATAGACTTCAGTGAAAGTCAGAAATTTAAGTAATGAAATCTCCTTAGAAATAAAGAAGCTCTTAATTGTCTGCCTTGCATTTTTTCAAGCTCTTGCTGAAAACGGTAACAATGACTTTTAACCCTCCCGTGGGTGCCCATACAAATAGTAGGCTATTCCTATCGATTATGGCCTACTTGTCTGGAATCTCGCTGTAGGCTAATGCAATTTTCACAACTACGCAAAAATTAATTATCAATAAATTACACCAATGTAAAAATTTGAAATTTATCAACACTCAACAGCCCATTGAAATTAAGTAATGGAAATCTACATATTCACCAGCGCTATATATGGAATCAAGTCTGCTTTAAGTCAGGCTGCATTTTGTCCATTTTGCATGCTGCCAGCCATAGGCGCAATCACGTCCTAAAATTTGGGGGGGGGGACCATAATGAATCACGTCCTAAAAGTTGGGGGACCATAATAATAAAGCTAGAAGACCACTCAAAAGTTGGGGGGGACGCGTCCCGTGGGTCCCATAGGGTGGTTGCGCCTATGCTGCCAGCTAGTACCGAATTTAGGTATGTCAAGCTGTAGAGAAACTTGGATAAAATATAATTGACTCTGGTTATGACGCCTCGAGATTTTCTCTCCAAACCAACGTCTCCACTGTTCAAAAGAGTTGATACGTACCGGTGGTACCCCATTCTTCTGATCCTCGGGATTCTCCACCTTCCTAAACGACACCTGCATTAACATCTGACCCTCTGGATACAGGACTCGGACCTCTTTCTTGACTGCCCTTTGAATAGCCTGATGACTCGATGCAGCGCTTCTGAATAAGCTGGTGCCCTACAATTGACTTTGGAGTGGCACTTTAGAATCAATCACATGAATTTATATAGCGCCCCTTCAAGATCTCTACTCAGAGGCGCTGAAATTAGGCTATGATTAAAATAAAGAAGTAATTTGATGGAGCACTTGCCCCTTTAAAACTGATACCTGTTTTTCGTTCATTCGATCATTAATTCATTCTTTATATAGCGCCCCTTCAAAAACCTACTTTTTAACATTGTACTTTTGATTTTTAATTAAAAAAATCGCTCTGAGAAAACTATTCATATTGAAAATGATAGGCCTACACAAAATGAAATTGAGAAATATGCATTAAGAAACCTCTTTGAAAAATGCCCATATTCCCACTTTCCAGTTTTGCAATTTTTAAGCTCCTGCGACTAGGAAATTTAACCGTGACCAACATAAAAATTTTGCCCCCCCTGCAAAAATTTCTGCGGGCGCCCATGTCTGCGACTAAAGCATCATCGAGAGGACACAGCTGCTGAGGCAGAATTACGATCGTGGCTCTGGCAGATGAAGTATACATATACTTCTGGACGAGCAAATCAGGCGCTCCAAGCAGATAGGCCATGGAACGGTTGAAGTTCTCTTTTATGGACCCATCCGTCACCGCGTCGCAGTGTTATAACGTTGAACGAAATTTATGACCACTGTTCAAAGGCGTTTTTACCGCAGGCGCTGGAATAACATCCACCAAGTGCAACTCTGAACGAAAAAGGTTAGCAACGCCATTGACTGTTGCCGTTAGATCTATTGTATAAATAATAAATATGCTGATCGCTGAGAGAGGAAGCACTAAAGCTTAGGATGATTCTGGACTAAAATTAATGTGATCTGACATCATTTTGTTAAAGTCATTGATACATTGTAGCATATATCAAACATTTATCTTATTTATTTCTCTAAAAAGTCTTTCAAAATAAACGTTCGAAGGTAACCTTCTAAAAACTGAGTCTCTGAGGAAATCAACATCGATAATTTCGTATCGTAATCGTAATCTCCAAATTTTTAAAGCGTCACTAAAAACAACTCGAAAGCCAAGCGCAGGGCACCAGCTTATTCACGGGCGCTGTATCAAGTCAGAAGGGTTTTCCAAAAGAATAGTCGAAGGAGGTCGTTGTCCGATTTCCCAAAAAAAAACAGAGGTGGCAGAGTAGCTGTTAAGGTGGGTGGTGTTCATGTCGAGAAGTGAAAGGTGGAAGATGAGGTGAGTGGGTGTAAGAGTACGGTAAAGAGGTGAGACTTTAGTTTAGAATGAAAGGCTCGATGAGTGATGGATGGAGGAGCCTGAGGAGGGTGATGGTGGGTGACAAGCAAGGATGGGGGGGGATTTGCGAAAAAACACTGCCTGGAAGGTTATGCAATATGCATATAGCTACGACTGAAAGTTTATTGATATGCAGCATAAAACGATTTTATAGAGCTATTTAGTTTCGTCTGTTGTATTTCAGTCGCAGCTCTTGATGCAGCGATTAGACTGTGGTATGCAAAGACTTGAAACTTAGGACCCAAAATAGTTCAAAACAATAGAAAACCCAGACAGTGGGTTACTAAGACCTAGAGTCCTAGACCAAGACTAAAACACGAGGTCCAGGATAGTTCAAGGCAGTGCATGATAACCGGACATTTTCGAAAATGATGGAGATGCAAAATGAGTCCAGACGAGAATTTTTCACTCAGTTGTTCAAGACGCAGGGACAAGTGAACAGATAACCTGCACAGCATAATGGGGTAAAGATTAAAGATGATTGTCCGAAATCTTCTAATTAATGATTCTAAAATGTAAACATACCCTACTAAATAAATAAATAAATAATTTGAGACAAAACATGGCATAAAATTAATAACAAACAATGTGTCGACCTCCAGTCTCTACTGCATTCAGAATGTGTGACTGATTTTAGAGTAGTCTGCCATCTTCAGGGTAAGCGGTTTATGACGTCGCAATGCATGTTGCCAATAGCAACACTGTAAAGACTCATTTCACTGCATTTTCTTACGTGTAAATTCACTCTTTCAAAACGGCGCTGGCAGAAAAACCAGTCAACAGCAGCAATGCGGGGTCGACGTACTGTTTGCCATTCATACTGTGACAAAACTAACCTGTAAAAACTATGTTGTTCCTAACTTCCGATCGCTTTGTTTAATTGCGACTTTGCACCTGCGGCAAACAGCATAACACCAGTGCTGCAATTTCTTTTGTTTGTCTGTGACTTCAAATTGCGTGCATGCAAACTTGACTGTTTGATTGGTTTTTATTATTTGTCTTTCATCAAAGCAGGATTAAATTTAATGCCTACTTTACGGAGATAGCCCAGTCACTTGCATCTAAAATCCCTGCTACCATGACTTCGTTTGATAAATTCATGCCCTCGCCACATATCGAATCTTTTGGACTCAGCGAAACCTCTCCCGAGGAAGTTATCCGTCTTGGGCACTCCATTAACTGTTCACACGGCAAAGGAGTTGATGACATTGATCCCAGCATTGCACTTCTATCCCTGCCTTCTATTGCTCACCTCTTATCAGATTTAATTAACTGTTCTTTTAGCACCGGGGTATTTCCTCAATCATTAAAAATCGCTAAAGTGGTTCCAGTTTATAAAAAAGGGACTAAAGATGATGTTACAAATTATAGACCCATTTCAGTATTACCATTTTTCTCTAAATTTTTTGAAAAAGCCATGTATGAGCGTCTCGATAAATTCTTTTCTAAAGGTAATGTCCTCTTCCCTTCTCAGCATGGATTCCAATCTGGACACTCTACCTACATGCCCTTGATGAGTATGCAGGACAAAATTTCCAATGCAATTGAAAATAACCAGTATGCAATAGGAATCTTTTTCGACCTGGCAAAGGCCTTCGACACCGTCAATCATAATATCCTACTACAAAAATTAAGCATTTATGGGATTCGGGGTACCCAATTAAGTTGGTTCTCTAGTTATTTTACTGCCCGATCTCAATTGGTCTCCTGCAATGGCACTTTATCTAATCTACGGGAAATTAACTTTGGAGTCCCCCAAGGATCTATTCTCGGTCCCTTGTTATTTCTAAACTACTCAATGATCTTCCTAATGCATCCCCACTGTTGTACTTTATACTCTTTGCTGATGACACTAATGTATTCTACTCTAACTCATCGCTTGATGCTCTAATTCTCGACGTTAACTCTGAATTGAAAAACATAGCTGAATGGTTCCAAGTAAACAAACTGTCCTTAAATCTTGACAAAACCAATTACATAATCTTTAAATCTCATAGAAAGAATTGTCCAACAGGAAATCTGAGGGTATGCATTGAAGGGGTCCCGCTCACTCAGGTTATATCTACTAAATTATTAGGAGTGTATATTGATCAACACCTAACCTGGAAAGACCACATAAAAATTGTATCTAATAAAATCGCTAAAAACCTTGGAATATTATCCCGTACCTCCCAGCTAGTACCTCCTCATATTCGTCTCACATTATATTATTCACTCATTTACCCTTGCCTCACATACTGCAACATAATTTGGGCTTCTACCTATAAATCTAGTATACTGAATTTACTCAAGCTCCAAAAGCGAGCAGTTCGATATATTGGATACTTGCCTTCGACCAAATCTAAATTCCGGGAATATAACCTTCTCAATGTTTATCAAATTAGGCATGTGCAGATAGGCGAGTTCATGTTTAAATACTTTCATGGTTTATTACCTTCTGTGTTTAATAATTTTTCTCTCTCTACTACTGAGGTACATTCATATCATACTAGACAGGCCAACTCTTACCATCTGCCTTACGCCCACACCAATATCCGTCGCTTCTCTGTCAAATACAATGGAGCTCAAACATGGAATGAAATTCCGCTCCCCATCAGACTACAACCTAGTCTTAGTCTCTTTAAGCTAAGATTGAGAGCCCTGATACTCGATAAAAACCAATAAATTATCTTAACACACCTTGGGTATTCATTGTTGCTAGCCACTTAGTCGTTAAATAGTTTAACTATTAAATTACCTCCCTTCACTCTTTCTGAAATAATTTGGTGAAGACTTAGGTTATATCCAATTTCAACTTAGGCCTATTGTGCAGTATCCCGACCGTTCAGTAAATTTTTCTGCCTCAAATTTTTTTCTTCTTCTAGGCCCTATGACCTTTGAATGTGTAACCGTGCTATTAGTTAAGGTGTTTACTGTTTAGTTAAGGTTTTTCAGAACATTTTCTTTCTCATTGTTGTTTTGTCTTGTTATATCATATATCGAGACCACTTTATGGCAACCTAATGGCCTTCATCATCATGGTATTTCCGCCCAGGGGGCCCACCTAGCGGGGTTGCAAGACCCCTTCTGAGTCCCCTGTGCAACCAATTGTAGACTATCAGCATCATTATTTAAGCACTGTTTTATTTTATTTTGTTAACTTTGTTTCTATGATGTTTCACTTGATCTATTTTGTTGCTTTGCTTTGGTTGGTTGCCAAATAAATTGATTTGATTTGATTTGATTTTGAGGATTGCGTATGCATTTTTTGGTGTCGCACGTCAGTCGGAAAGATTAGTTTGTCTTAACTTCCTGCGAGTTTAGTATAGGCATATTCACGAGTAACGAGTTTTCAGATCGGCACCGGACAATTTAATAGCGCAAGAGCTAAAGATAGTTTGAACGAGACTGACGAAGAACGCTTCTTCTAAAGAAGAAGAAGACTTTCGTTTGAAAATAGTTTCAGAGAAGTCTCAAAAGACGACTGCAAGACCAAGACCGAGACCGAGACACTATCAGTTTCCCAATTTAAAGACAGTGACCAAGACATCAAATGAAGTCCCGAGATGTCTCGAGACGTCTCGAGACCAAGACTGAGTTTTGAGACCACACAACTCTTCCAACAAAGGTCTGAAATGTGACTGACGCTTCATATAGTTATTGAAACTTCGATAACTTGCTACAATTATCCGATTTAATAAAATATAAAAAAGTCAAACAGGTGCTAGCTCGTGTAGAATTGATCTCTTAATTTACAAACAAAACGGATACTAAGCACACTCTAAAATGGGCCAAATCCTCAAACTAGTCTTATTCTAAATAATCTTCAATATGTTTTTCGTTTTGGACATATTCTGACACTACTGTGTTCTGTGCACAGGATTCATCAAATAGACCTAATGGTTTTCGGTGGACACAATTTGTACGTCTTGTTTTGTGCAGCTTTTTATAGACTAAATGCCACCGCGATACTTAATGAGACTTGAAGCCCTGCAGTGGCAGACAATCAAAGGTTAATTGGTGGAAGACCAAGGCGTCAATGCTGCCAACAACAATGAACGTGAAGCTCGCCGGTTATATCACATATACAATACATATAGAACCAGATTTTAAAAATCTGCTGACCATAACCCGCAGCTTCTGAATAAAGAGCGGTGGAGAAGACTGCATGAAGACGGGAGAGATATCTCCTGGGCATATATATTTATGGTGTATACTATATGCAGGGCTTAAGATGTGGCTGGACGTTCATGGACGGCGTTCATGCACTTATTTTAAAATCTGAGCGCCGTCCTGCCACTTATTGGCCCGTACAGTCTGGAAAGGTAAGGAACGTCCAGGCACTAATTTTGGAAAGGTATACGAGGCATCCAGGCACTTATTTTCCCACACTTTAAGCACTGTATATATGTACATATATATACTATAATATACATATATTATATATATATATAGTATATATCCGTATATATGGCGAAACTGTTTTAGTTGTAGCCTATTCTCATCTTCAGTTATCAGCATCGTTATTGCCATCGTCTTCACAGAAGCATAAGCTTATACATTATACATGTATTCTAACGAGACATCTTGGGTATCCTCAGTGGTTTCAGGTTTATAGGAGCTGAGGCTTTTTTACAAGACATAAGTTAAGCAGTCTAGACATGATGATCTCGGACTCTCAAGACTGCATGTGTAAAAAGATTGCTTGTCCAAGCGACCTCTATTTCTTCGGTTCAGAGAATTATATATGTGATCGAGACATATCGATTGCGTATGGATGACTAGACAAATGTTTCGCCATGCCTCTCTCCCCTTGTGTGACTAATTTATTAACCTGTACAAGGACATTCGACCAATATAGAGCTTCGAGATATAGGATACACGCTAATTCAATGGAAAAGGTAGCATATAGATTGCGTGAATTGTATTTAGGTAATCGTAAAACTGATTTCCTTTCACAAGTATGCAACGCAGAGATCAACAAGTGACAACAACTATAAGTTGTAGGTCTATACGCTGTGGCACAAAAGAAAAGTTAAATAGTATAATCTTTAATTTTAGACAGTAGATTCTATATGGTGGACCTAAACAACCATGCATGTCTGACTACACACGTCTACAAAGAGAGACGAATACCAGCTTAATTTACTATATTCACTTGGCAAAACTTGTCGTGTGCTTGTAAAATTGATTGACTTCAAAACGAGAATATCATATAAAAGAATGATAAAAGATTACACAGTGAGCTTTCTGATTTAATCAATCTTTCCCTATATATATATATATTTATATATATATATATATATAGCGACTGTTCACCATTTCGAAAGTAAATGTCTAATTATCCAGCATTATCCAGAGAGCCCATGCAGCGTAGGCTAATCCCCAACAATCTAAACTTAATTCGACGAAGAGCCCAACATGCAGTAAAGCCTAAGATGTCAAATCAAATCAAATTTTTGCAATTCATTCAGTGGGAACACAATCATTCACAATGCACAGTGCGTCACTGTGCGTGATTCATTCATTGCAAGAATCACATTTTTCAAATAGTAGGCCTAATCATTTCCAGACGAAGTCAGGCAGTTTTGAGAGTGCAGCAATAGTCAAGGTTAATGTAGACGCAATCGCAATCGCAATCATAATCCCCAAGCTTCTAAAGCGCCACTCGAAAGTCAAGCGCGGGCACCAGCTTCTTCACGAGCGCTGTGCTGAATCTAAATGGGTGTCCGTAAGAGTAGTCCAAAGGAGGTCCGTATCGGTTGATATAATATATATTCAGAGTGGGCGGAACAGTCTGAACAGATGAGAGTGGGGAACAGCTCCAGTGGGCGGAACAGCTACGTAGCTACATAGATCGACTCATGAGGATATGAAGAAGAAGATGAAAGGTTCATCTGATCTCATCCCCACAACAATAGTAAGACGGAGTGAGGTAGCAGCACAAGGGACACATGAATCAGCATCGTGGCTTATGCACTAAGTCGTCGTCATACAGCATACAGACAGTTAGCTTTATTTCTTTGTAGATCAGTTCAAAGGATTTAAGTAAGTTTTTAGAGAACAGATGCCTAAGTCAATAGAGTTGCATAGTTTAGGGCCAGTTATTCTAATGGTAAATTGCCTAATTTAACTGATTAATGTAAAGTTTGCTATAATACTATTCAGGCCACGTTTTTGGTGACACATAAATTCAGACCAAAGCGGCATATATATATATATATATACCATGTAGTCAGCGCCTTTCTATACATTTACATGAACTGCACGCTTGTGCGTCTGAATCTAATCTAATAAGGCATTTCTAAAGCGCTTCTCACAGCAGAGCTATTCAGAAGCGCTCTCAGCGTGACAGTCCCATGAAAAGAGAAATGTCTTCAGGCAGCGAAAAGATGCAGGTGAAGTTCCTACAAGAATCCTGCCACGAATTTCAGAAGGAAGGTGATTCCGAATTAAAGGACCAACTATAGCAAAGCCCGATGTTGGATTAATGAGGTTCGTGATCTAGGTACAAATGGATCAAAGCGGTCAGCAGAACAAAGAGGGCGTGAAAGATCTTGCAGAAAGAGGCTTACACATTAAGTCGCACAGGTATTTAGGCGCTGAGCATGCATGCAGGGACTTAGTTACTATAGGAGCAAGACCTTGCATCTGATTCGGGCAAAGATCGGAAGCCAGTGAAGGTCATGAGTCATGTATGAATACATATACAATACATGTATAACGTCGTCGTGAGGTTCATTTAAAGCAGCTTATATCTGTTTAGATAGACGAGCCTACAATTGGTACTAATTCACGTTTAGTAATTATAATTTGTTGATGTGTATGTGCGGCATACAATGTATGAGAAGTCTGCAGACCCCAAAACATTTGGCTTTCTCAAACAAACAAAGCATGCAGTTGACATCGTCGTGTGTGCATAAATGTCTGAGAGATTATAGCTATACATATTCAACAGCACATGATTTCGTTCTAATAAGCGTATATGATTTTTCTTTCTAGTTCAAGTACAGTTTGAATGTTTGAAGAAAACAGTTTGCTGTTGACATTTCTGAGCGTCATACGCACGCACTGCTGGCTGCTGCCGACATAAACGCATAAATTCTATATTACAAATCATAATGTGCTTTTAGAAATATGTATCGCAAATAACACAACTAATTTACTTGTATAACCCATGTATACGGATATATAATTATTCTTATAACTCCGACGGTGTTTATGTGCGAAGTTAGAAGTTGGAGATGATGACGGCCGGATGATATTTTCAAAGGAACTTTCATTTCAGGCTAATGAATTGACGATCAGTTTACTACTCAGACGCAGGAACAGGATGAGCAGGAAGAGTAGGAGATGCAGGAGCAGGAGCAAGAGCAGAGAGCAAATGCGTGAGCATGTACAAGAGACTGCGGCGTAGGATACGGTGCGCATCGCTTGTCGTCGGCTGATGAGGAAGAGGAGGATGAGGATGAAGATGAGGACGAGGAGGAGGAGGAGGAGGAGGAGGCTGCTTCAGAGCTTCGACCTTTCGTCGTTTACATTCATTCATCTTGACAACAGCATCTGCTGCTGCTGCTGCTGCTGCTGCTGCTGCTGAAACAGCCAGCGCTTCTTCCCAGCTCTTTCCGGGAAACTGATCGAGGGTAACTATCGACTGTTTGCAAATGCCACTGTGTACGACTATTCGTAATGCACATATAAACACACACGCACATATACAGTGGCGTCTACCAATGGGGGGTTTGGGAGAACGTTCTCCCACGGTTTCTGAAAGTGGGGGGGTTTGACGTTTTTCGGGTGTAAATTGGGGGGTTGGTGAATTTCTATTAAATAAAGGCCTGGAATACGAAAATTATTATTTGTGCATCATTTATGTATCGAAAAACATTATTACCTTGGACTAACGAACCCACGATTCGCTTGATGTCACTTATATTTGGCAGGGAGCAGGACACCTCATAGACATTAGTGTCAGCCAGGTCCCTGGCATACAAGGGTGGAACACACCCACTCGGGGTTGACCTTTTTTTAAATTTAAAATTTATATTGGATTTGGACTTAGGATTTTATGCTATTCTAAAACACTTTGTCATTGATTGGATATAGAAATTATGTACGTTTGTTTATTATACTTTGTATGTACACCAAAATGCGGATAGCAATTGGTATATTAAAGAATATTCTTATCTTATCTTATCTTATTATCACTAATCACATTTACTGACGGAGCCAAGCCGAAGCCCCACCCTTGGCAGGTGATGAAGGCAACAAAATTAATGATTGCGACGGTCGCGCAGCAAGAATCAAACGACCCGTTTGACACTTGCTGTGCACGTGTAGCCTACCCCAGTCTTCGGACAGTGGTCCCTTCTGTAAAAGTAGCCTAAGCCTAATGAAGCTAATAACCTATGTTTCGCATTAGATACCCAGCCAGCATATCGCTGAAATGGATAAGAGCAGCTCTGATGTAAAGCAGAGTCTTTCCATGCTATAGAGATGCAGCCGTAGAGTGCAGGAAGTTAGATGGTAGTCATTATACAATATACATGTAGGTCTACCATAGACAACCGAATTTGACTGTTTCTGTGTTATAAGTTTTTCTTATTTCGCGAAGAGTTGCATCGACATCAGCAGCTAAAGGTCTGCCTACACAGAGAGTTTCTGTGGAGAATTCGAATTATTAGCTTTCAGCTTCTAAGCGCATGGACGGAGATTTAAAGGGGTGGCGGAGATGCATATTTCGCCCCAATGTTTCAGAAATATTTCATAAATAGGCCTATCATTATAATTAACTACAGTGTTATTCATTGAGCTTATTTATCTATAATGAAAATTCCTCTAAGATGCCAACTTAAAAGCCGCCATCATAGTCTGCAAATTAAAAAAATTAAGCATTGGGAGCGACATTTATTGAAGTCTTGAACCACATCTCTGAGCACTGAGATCATGACAGCTTAAAATGCTATGTATACGTACGGCAGCAATGTGCAAATCCAAAAATTGTTTGCAATTGGGAGGCGACACTCTAAGGTCTCAAACCATGGCTAGGCTAGTATCAGCATGGAAAAATGAGTACCGGTAATTTTTTATTAAGACGACACCTTAAAATGCTGCCATTGCATTGTGGAAATTCAAAAAGTTTCTAATGGGTCACTGAAAAGTACAGTTTTTTTTAGGATGAGTCCTTAAAATGGTGCCATTGCAATGTGGAAATTCAAAAAGTTTCTAATGGGTCACTGAAAAAGTACAGCTATATTGGACGACACCTTAAAATGCTGCCGTTGCATTGTGGAAATTCAAAAAGTTTCTGATGGGGAGGGGCGCATCCCCATCCCATACCCCTGCTCCTCACAGTGCAACGCGCATCACGAGCGTCCTTCGGACGCTCAATTGTCTTCCCCCGGAAACCTCAATTCCCCCTCCCCCCAGAGGAGGGGGGACTAGATTAAACACTGTGCGTACGTAACATATGAACAGATTCCCATACAATTGTTTTAAGTCGGTGAAAAGGGGGGTTTGTTCTCCCACTCCAAGTGGGGGGGTTAGACGCCACTGCGCAGGAACAGGAAGAGCAGGAAAAGCAGGAAGAGTAGGAGATGCAGGAGCAGGAGCAAGAGCAGAGAGCAAATGCGTGAGCATGTACAAGAGACTGCGGCGTAGGATACGGTGCGCATCGCTTGTCGTCGGCTGATGAGGAAGAGGAGGATGAGGATGAAGATGAGGACGAGGAGGAGGAGGAGGAGGAGGAGGAGGAGGAGGCTGCTTCAGAGCTTCGACCTTTCGTCGTTTACATTCATTCATCTTGACAACAGCATCTGCTGCTGCTGCTGCTGCTGCTGCTGCTGCTGAAACAGCCAGCGCTTCTTCCCAGCTCTTTCCGGGAAACTGATCGAGGGTAACTATCGACTGTTTGCAAATGCCACTGTGTACGACTATTTCGTAATGCACATATAAACACACACGCACATATATATACCTATATATTAAAATTATATGATATATCATGTAATATGTAACCTACATAATTATTTTAAGTATAGGCCTACCACGAAAGAACTGGAAGGACACCATCAAAGACGACTTGAGATGTTTGGAGATGTCATGGGAGGAAGCTGAGGAACTGACGATGGACAGGGACGAGTGGAGGAGATGCGTTACCCGATGTGCAGACCTGCACGGGAAGGACTAATTACCTAATTACCTAATTAAATAGGCCTACCTCACAAGACGCTGCGCGTACGAGTATCTAACTCAGTGTCTCGCAAACTTTTTTGACTCCCGGCACACTCAGCAGATAAATTTTGTATCGCGGCACACCAATTAAAATTTATTACAATTGCAAAGCCAACGGCAATAATTACAGTTTGTCATATTTTTAGCTTGTCATTTTAGTCTAGCTCTAGCAATAGCAAAACTAGAGCACATTTTTCATTGAATAATCATCATGGGGGGGGGTCCCGTAGCTCAGTGGTGAGAGCGCTGGTCGTTAAACTGAGAGTCAGCAGCGCGGACCCGGGTTCAAGCCTCGCTCAGGGCCTCGCTCAGGGCAAAAATTTATTTGAATTTTCTGTTAGCTGCCGCTGGCGCTTTGCTGATGTGTTGCTTGACTTGGGTTCTGCTAAAAATAAAAGATAGCCCCTCCCACTTCTGGCTTGGCCGCCCAGGAGTGATCCGGCACTTAGGCCGTTAGTTAAGTTACCGAACCCACTGCTGTAAAGCCGATCTGCGTGTCGTGCTGCAGTGGGCCGTATTTCGTATAACATGTACTTGTGATTGTTCTGCGGTGTGTCAGATTGAGTTATTAAAAAGAAAATATTATTATCACTAATGCGACGAATGAGCTTGTTTACGAGAGCATATTAACTCAAGACGCGGTTCGATAGCTGACAAGCAGACACGCATTTTATCATCCACCATCTGTAGTCGCTCTCGTTTTTTCGATTTCATTTCTGTTAGAACAGAAAATCCAATTTCGCAGAGGTAAGACGATCCAAACGGCAGCAAACACTTGATTGCTTTCGTGCTCAAGTCTGGATATTGGCTAAGAATTGAGATCCAAAAGGCTGACAACTCTTGATCAGCGAAAGAGCCTCTGTGAACCAGATCGTTCTTAAGATCGATGAGACTCTCTTCTTCAGCCATCGTTAGACCGGTACATTCGTGATTTACGAATGGATTGATGACCCATTCATACTCTTTTGTCTCCAGTGAAGGAAAGTATTTGGCAAATGCTAACGCGAGATTTTCCAGCGTCTCTTTAATTTTTCCAATTAGCATGCTCTTGTGTGGAGAAGCATCGATACCTGGAAAACAGTCAAGGTGTGAATTGCTTGTATTCTTAATCCACAGTTGTAACTTTTCGCTGAATGCCTTAAGTTTCCCTGTGATTGTGATTATGTTTTCTTTTGCGCCTTGAAGACTCAAATTTAAGGTGTTCAACCTTTCGAAAAGGTCGTTGAGGAATGTCACTTCAAGCCACCAAATTTCGTCGTGAAGAAATTCAAAACCAGAAGTCACAGTATCAGTAATAAAGGAAACGATTTCAGTTCGCAGAACGAGAACACGTGCGAGCACTTTTCCTTTCGAAAGCCACCGTCAGTGGCGTAGGCAAGGGGGGGTTTCGGGGGTTAAAACCCCCCCCCATTGGCTCCGGGAAAAAGATTTTTTAAGGTTATTTTTCCATTTAAGTAAGAAAAAATAGCAAAAAACAGGGTTTCCGGCCATAAACCCCCCCCCATAAAAAATTCCTGGCTACGCCACTGGCCACCGTACGTCTGTATGATATAGCAGACACTTGAACACAGAACGAGTTAACTATGTAGTATTGTAGTCTATGTTTGTATCTCCATAATAATGACGTCGAGAAGAGTAAATAACATAGAGTAGAATCAGTAGAACAACGTCACTAGAGTTTTTACTTTGATCACTTGACATCGAATAACTGAGGAGAAACTATTCTTAAACATAAAAACATTGGGAAGCCGAAAATTGTATTTATCATATTTAGCCTATGAAATAATTTCTTCTAAAGTCAATTAAAAGACTACAAATTTTAGGTTTCTTCGCGGCACACCTGAAATCTCACGCGGCACACTAGTGTGTCGCGGCACACAGTTTGCGATACACTGATCTAACTAATCTACATAAGCAAACTATGACCTTTAGTACAGTTTGAAAGTGTTTATACCAGAAGTCACTGAAGGCACTACGGGCTTAGATAGAGTTCGTGCTTTCATCGCAAAGCCAGCTTACTTACGTGTCGTTTGGAGACAGCATAAGTCCGCCTGTCAGCGTCTAGAATTCTTAGTAAGACCTTCCTTCCCCGCTTTCCCCGCATGTGTCGCACTGTCGCTATCTCTCTTCGTGATTCTCCATATACACCACTGCGTGCTTGTGATGGCGTGTAATTTCACGTGTGTATAATGCAAAGGTCGTTCGCCAATGTGTTCCTGTGGATGCAGTTCGAGAAGTTCACGGAGAACGATTTTCTGACTGTCCCGAACATTTTTCTTTCGATGGACAAATGAATTATAAATGTTTCATCGTGTTGTTCCATGCACAACGCTTCGTCACATTCAGCTGTCGTCAAGTCCACTCACATAATTAACACCTGCATGGAGAGGTTTCGAGTGTAATGAACTTTCTATTTCATAGGCATAACGGCTGACGCTAAATAAATTATGGAAACAAACGCACGTAAGCATATACATTCATTTACGTAGATATATACCGAATTGCATGACACCTAATCAAGAACATCTCCAAATTGTGTTTTGCACACATGCAGTCTCACACACACAAATCCACACAGAGTCACAGACACTCGCAAACACACTATCCAGACAGAGACGTCCCTGAATTTGACGGAAAGCCATTATTTATACGTAATTTATACGTAATGAGTTGACGAAATTATACTCTCTTAATCTTGTGTGCTAGGCCACGGCGCTTCAATAATACCTATATTTGCCTCTACTGTAAATATCTAGACCAGCATAAAATCATACATGGCAGGAACTACAATGAGAAAAGGAAAAAACATGTTAGGTCATTAAACCACAAAACAACTAATAATTGCCAGATCACAAAGTAGGCCTACATAAGAGTGACAATTATAAAATCATACGGATCATGCATTTAAAGGCTATACATGCAGGTATTAATCTGTGAACAGTTATATAACATTTTATGCTGTCATTAACTTTCTATGCATGGATAACAGCGCGCCTTCTTCATCACGCACAATTCAATTTCCTTCTGCAAGTTCTCTCTGCTGAAAGTGATGTCTTAATAAACGCCTCTGCAATTTCCGTAAGCTGGTCAAGTTTACCCCACCCTTGGAAAAACTGAAATGGCGTTCCTAACTGTAGCGAAAGCACTATTTTCACTAAACAATAACTTCACTTACGGTTAACTAATTTATTTCAACGTTGGAATAAGCCTTATTTAATGGACGGCATTGTTAGGCTTGATAACAAAGCATTAGGGTGTGTCAATTTGAGGGTCAAATCAAAAATTTGTGAATTTCAAAAACGGGTAGTGATGAAAATGTGCAGTTTTGCATGCTGAATCCAAATATCACTTCAGAAAAAGTTTTTATGAAGTGCTAGCTACTTCAATTTACAGTTGAAATGAGCTATATTTACATACAATTGATTCAAACGTACAACAGAACTGAAGAAAACCTATAGCTACAGAGTGCCATATCAAATGCTATTTATCAATTGTATCAAATGCTATTTATGAAGTCAAATTAATGGAATTGTGCAAAATAAACCAAAGACATCATGTCCTGCTTGCTTCTGTTTCGACCTATTACCTCTCTTCTGACCATTTGACCTCTGATGTAGTGAGTCCTCTCATCGCTGTACGCATGGCAAGCAGTCTCGGTTGTCATTTTCACAAACCTTTCCATAGACGTGCATGCGATTCATTCATTAATTCATTCAGAGCATTTACATAGCGCCCCTTCAAGAAACTACTCAGAGGCGCTCCCAGATCAGCCACGACCAAAGAAAAACGACTCGAGGGACTTGTAGAACCCACCGGATGAGCCACAAGTAGAGAGCGAAGCGAAAGCGGTAGATCATTCCAGAGTCCAGACTGTAGGTCCCACAACCGAAAACACGGCGCTGCTTAATAGCTAAGCGAGCCCGCGTAATCAGGAGCTCATCCCTGGCTGTAGAGCGAAGAGCCCGACGCGCTGCAACGTCGGACACTGGGCGACCAAGATCACACAAGTAAGATGGAGCACAGCCAAGAACGCAGCGAGAGACCACCGCAGCGATGCGATGGCCAGTCTGGAACAACCATTTGGTTGCCTTAAATCGCCTTGATCTCTGCTGTTGCTATGGGGAGCAGGTAAGAGGGGTTCACAAACCATAGAGCTCTAATCAATCAGTTGTGAGATTTTTATTGTTTCAGGGTTGTTGATTGGGGTATCCTTGGTCTCATCAGCCTATCTGCAAGCCATGTCATCTCCTTCACTTCTGATCATCATTATCTTTTCCAATGCATATCTTTTTCCTGTCCCTCGTCTCTGCACAACATTTCTTGGAGCAAACACTCACTAGAACTATGCAAGGCAGACTTCCTCATTGTAGGCATGAGAATCGTTTTCATCTTCTCTCTTTGTTCCTTAATCAGTTGTAGCTGGAAAAGGATGCCTGGGTCCCTGTGTCCAGTTGTGATTTCTATTTACATTGGACCACTTAACAATACACCCCAACGCAGAACTCGACAATCATCCCCAAGTTCTTCAGTCAGCACGACCTTGCAATGGTTTCATGTTTATGTCCATCAAAGAAAATAAACTAAGGCCATTATGCTGAACTCTGTCTTCAAACTTTGCATCAAGTTCCCTCATAACTCTCTCCTGAGCTCTCTTCTCCTGGTTTTGATCAATCACCTAAGTAGTGTCAAAGTGATTAATCAACCAAGGCAGCAGTAGCAATCTCCACTGCCTATTTCAAATCGGTGTGGTTTCTTAGAATGGCTAGGACTATAATTATTGGTCATCTCGTGGCTCTTTTCCTAGTTTTCGCAAAATCGTCAAAGACCACACCTTCACTTGTAAGTAGTTTTTTTGTCTTCATCACTATGTCCCTCACCGATTCTTCCATATTTTCCTCAAACTCATCAAACTCTTTCTGCTGTACATAAAACATGGATCTCTCTGTCATCTTCTTCTCTTCTGTGGTTTGTGTATCACTCTTCATACTCCTTTTTCATCCATCCTTTTACAAGAAAGCTATTGTTACAGAAGAAAAGGCAATTTCCTTCTGTAACAATTGCTTACTTGTCTTGGAGATAGGCGGGTGAGACCAAGGAGAGCCCCAGACATCAACGCAGAAGCGATTACAATCTCGCAACTGATTGACTAGAGCCATAGGGTTTGTGAACCCCCCTTACCTGCTCCCCATGCATAGCAACAGCAGAGATCAAGGCGATTTAAGGCAACCAAATGGTTGTTCCAGACTGGCCATCGCATCGCTGCGGTGGTCTCTCGCTGCGTTCCTGGCTGTGCTCCATCTTACTTGTGTGATCTTGGTCGCCCAGTGTCCGACGTTACAGCGCGTCGGGCTCTTCGCTCTACAGCCAGGGATGAGCTCCTGATTACGCGGGCTCGCTTAGCTATTAAGCAGCGCCGTGTTTTCGGTTGTGGGACCTACAGTCCTACAGTCTGGACTCTGGAATGATCTACCGCTTTCGCTTCGCTCTCTACTTGTGGCTCATCCGGTGGGGTTCTACAAGTCCCTCGAGTCGTTTTTCTTTGGTCGTGGCTGAGCTGGGAGCGCCTCTGAGTAGTTTCTTGAAGGGGCGCTATGTAAATGCTCTGAATGAATTAATGAATGAATCGCACGCAGTCTATGGAAAGGTTTGTGAAAATGACAACCGAGACTGCTTGCCATGCGTACAGCGATGAGAGGACTCACTACATCAGAGGTCAAATGGTCAGGAGAGAGGTAATAGGTCGAAACAGAAGCAAGCAGGACATGATGTCTTTGGTTTATTTTGCACAATTCCATTAATTTGACTTCATAAATAGCATTTGATACAATTGATAAATAGTATTTGATATGGCACTCTGTAGCTATAGGTTTTCTTCAGTTCTGTTGTACGTTTGAATCAATTGTATGTAAATATAGCTCATTTCAACTGTAAATTGAAGTAGCTAGCACTTCATAAAAACTTTTTCTGAAGTGATATTTGGATTCAGCATGCAAAACTGCACATTTTCATCACTACCCGTTTTTGAAATTCACAAATTTTTGATTTGACCCTCAAATTGACACACCCTAACAAAGCATACTGACAGAAAAATAATAATATAGGCCAGGCCAGATGCTTAGAAGATAATGAGACGAAGAACCTAAAAGAGGCAGACCAATAGACCATTAATTCCACGAACAGCGACGTGTCTTCACCATTGCCTTCATAATGACAGAGTGTCTATAGGTATGCGCTGCGACAGATACATGTATAATATGATACAAGAGCAGACTCAAGTTTAAAAACTATGTCGTTACTTTACATGTGAAAGTGCCAGTCCCAGGCCAGGAGAAACCAGGTGGGCGACGCTAAGTATCTTTCTTTTACGATGCATGCAGCGTTGTCAAACAATCAATCAACCAACCACTCGAATCGAGTGGTTGGTTGATTGATTGTTGTTTGACGACGCTGCGTCACTTTAAGCTTAACCAATTGCAAAAGTGAATTCAGAGATTGCTTCGACCGTAGGCTACCACCTCTAATTCAAAACTATGGTCGTAATTGTAGTCTTTGTTTTCGTGAAGAAAAGCCCAGTTTCGTTCTTGCTCGTCGTCTTGGTCTTGGTGTGGAGCGTGTGGTCTGTGTCTTGGAATCTGGTCTTGCTTATAGGCCTATATACAACACTATCAATGTCAAACGGTAGACTGAGATATGACTGAAAACTGCTTGTGTTGTGAAGACGCTTTTCTTCGGAATCACACTGCTTTCCACACCACACCATGCAGCTACAGATTGCATCTTATACGTCTTTTACGTCCGCACGCACGATCATTGATTAGCAGAACTGAGGTCTTTCTATTATTCATGGACCGCAAGCGACGCTGGACATCCAGAATAATATTATGCGTCTGTATATGTATATATATATATATATATATTATATACGATGCCGATGGTATACGCCTCTTAGCGTCGTCGGCTAATGACGGCCTGTCGTGGGCCTACACATGCATATGCTCATTTTTCAATCCGGGTTCTGTCTATTTGTATGGCTCGGTAGACAGCTGCGTATAGTATGTCGTTAATCATTTGCAACTGAATCTAATCATAGGTATCGACGTTCAATCGAATGCATGCAGCCAGACTTTCAGCGACATTCACATCAACGCTCCTCTCTTTAGCTTCTTGCCTGTCTGTTCATATTAGTCACAGTCCTATTGGTCTGTCTGTCTGCCTGCCTGTCTGTCTGCCCGTCTGCCATTCGGTCTGTCTGTCTGTTTTTCGTCTGTCTGTCTGTCTGTCTGCCTGCCTGTCTGCCTGTCTGCCTTTTGGTCTGTCTGTCTAGTTTTTTGTCTGTCTGTCTCCCTGTCTGTCTGTCTGTCTGTCTGTCTGTCTGTCTACCTGCCTGTCTGCCTGTCTGTCTACCTGCCTGTCTGCCTTTCGGTCTGTATGTCTAGTTTTTGTCTGTCTATGTCTGTATGTCTGGCTGACTGTCTGTCTGGCTGACTGTCTGTCTGTCTGTATGTCTGTCTGCCTGTCTGTCTGTCTGTCTGTCTGTACATGTACTTCTTCGTGTGCTTTTCTAATCGGCCGTATGCTTGTCTTTCTGTCTCTATCGGTCGATCTGCTTAATTGTGTCTTTGTCTTCTTGTCCCACTGCCTGGTGGTGTGTTCTATCTGCCTGTCTCTCTGTCTCCCTGTCTGTCAATCTGTTTATGTGTCTTTCCGTATTAGTCTTTGCGTCAATGTCTTTGTGCCACTGTGTGCATGTGTGTCTATGTCTTCACGTCTATGTATGTGTTATGCTGCAGTGTGCACGTGTGTCTATGTCTGATTCCTTCTGTTCCGTCTGTTTACCGGCTCCACTCCAGCTACGTGTTTTTACTCGAAACAGCGTCCGTTTTGCCAGCATTGTTAACGAGGAATTAAAAATTCATATCTGCTCCTCCTCCTCCTCTTCCACTTCCTCCTCCTCCTCCACTTCTACCTACTCATACTTCGTCTTCGCTTCCTCTTCCTCGTCCTTCTTTTCCTCCCTCTCCTCTTCCACATTGTTCTCCGTCCGTGCTCTGAATTCGATCGAACGATTTTGTCCGAAACGTTTGCCAGCGGCCAAAGGAAATCAACGATTCCTTTCTTCCTTTCTTCGTATTATCCGCCTGGACTGACTAAACGCGGCTAAATTTTCTTTCAGTTAAAACGAGAACGTGCGAATGAATGAGTGAGTCGACAAAGCAATCAGACAATCCATCAATTATAGTAAAACAAATCAGACGGTGAATGAAGCTGATAACAGTGACCGCAATTATGTTATATAGGCTGGTTTTATGGTTCTGGTCAGTGGTCGTTGCTTAGCAATAAACTCCTGTGTGAGATACTGACAAGGTACCTTATAGAATATAGATACTCAGATTCAAGCACACACACACACGAACGTGCACGCACATGCACACATACACACAGACGCACACATAAGCCTATAATTTTATGTGCACAATTGCACATGTACACGTGTGTATGACGCTGATGCCGGCGGATTCTGTGGTAGGCGACGTATATACGTACATGTATATAGCGTATCAGTGACATTAGCCACATCAGAAATCGTTAGTCAAATATCGGTGAAGTCTGAACAAGTCACAACAAGACCTACTGCAGGTCTACTGCATTCGATTTTAGACGAACGTAGCCAGACAAACAGAGAGATATAGAAAAACAACAGACAGAGACAGACAGACAGACAGACAGAGACAGAGAAATGACGCAGAGTTATAGAGAGACAGACAGACAGAGACAGGGACAGAGAGAAAAGAGATAGAAAGAGAGACAGACAAACGTACAGACGACAGAGAGGAGACGGGCTAAGAGAATGAGTGAAAGCACGGGTGAGATATCCGAAGGAAAGAACTGAGTTAGTGATCAAGGTCTATGCTATCTGATATACAATTATACATGTACCCACAAATGACACTACAATAAAAAACTATACATAATTCTATAACACACACGATTGTGTGTGTGTGTGTGTGTGTGCGTGCGTCATCGCGTGTGTGCGTGTTTGACGATGTGTGTGTGTGTGTGTGTGTGTGTGTTTATGTGTGGATCTAGACGTTTGATATTGGAAATATTGCTGATATGTAAGGATAGTCTTTAAACACGCCATGCATTAAACTCGTGATTTATTTTCATCATGTCATTGAGTTTGCTCTACTGTCGCCGTTTTCCAGTGCATACTTTATGTGAAGAATCGTTGAATTACTCGATTGTAGAATAACTCGATTGTTGATTCATTGAATAATTTGATCGCTGAATCATTGAATCAACACAGAATCCAGATACAAAAGCGAAAAATGAAAAGCGTGCATAAAGAAATATAATGGACAATTATTAAAGAGTGATCGCCAAAATCTTTTATGATATGTGCTTTTATTGCTGGCTCTCGACCAAATGATTCTTTTCTCAGAAATCGAAAGAGGTCAGAAAGAGAGAGAGACAGACAGACAGACAGACAGAGAGACAGAGATACAAAGAGACAGAGAGACAGAGAGAGAGAGAAAGGGAGAGAGAGAGAGAGGAAGAGACTAACAGAGAGAAATAGACAGACAGAGAAGATATGGAGGGAGGGAAGACACTTCGATATATATGTATGCATGCAGAGTTTTATTAAGGTTCCGGTGCGTGCACAATATGAAAGACAGACAGCCAGACAGCCAGCCAGACAGACAGACAGAGAGAGTGACAAGTACATGAAATATGGATGGACAGAGAGAGATATAGAATGGAGAGGAAGAAGAGAGCAAGATGAAGGAAGAGATGGTTGAATAGAGAGGAAGAGAATGAGAGATCGAGAGACAGAAGCAGAGAGAGAGAGACACGTGGAAAGATGGACAGAGAAACGTCGAGAGGGTAGAGAGATAGTTATGTGGACAGAGAGGAATACATAGGTATAATAGGTTAAGCCTGGAGAGAGAGAGACAGAGACAGAGAGACAGTGAGACAGACAGACAGATACAGTATATAGACAGAGACAGAAACAGAGGGACAGAAAGACAGAGAGACAGAGAGCCAGAGAGACTGAGAGGCAGAGAGACACAGAGACAGAGACAGACAGACAGAGACAGACAGACAGATACAGTATATATATATAGACAGAGAGACAGAGACAGAGACGGAGACACAAAGACAGAGAGTAATTCGTTCTATCCCGATCAATGACCACCTAACCCAATCACCAACTGATGTCCACCAACAACTGCCTCAATTAACGAATGACCGCCAACTGACCTTCAAAGGCGAACACTTCATTCCAGCGTGGATTTAAGTTCCGTCGTTTGATGTTGGTCAGCAGCTTATGCTTCTTATCGGGCAGAAGAAGAACCTTGACATACGGATCGCTCGTCCCAGTGAAGTCCTTCGCCGCCAGCTCAACTGCCCGGATGATCTTCAGCGTCAACGTCATCTCCTGGAAATTATATCCGATACTGAACTGGATTCTTCCGAGGTTCTCCCGACCCCCGTTGCTTTCCCCAGCTGCCCCTGCTCCTGCGGCCGACGACGACGACCCGAGGTCTTCCGGGGCGGTGGCGGGGAAGGTCCCCGTGTGGCAGTCGGCGGCGGCAGCGGAGTCCGTGTCCTGGTGGTGGTTGTGGAAGAGACTGGACGGAAGTCCACCGGTGCTAGCTATGTCTTGGTCCGTTGATCCGATGGTCTGGCCGCCACCGCCGCCCCCACCACGGTGGAAGGGAGAGTTCGTTGTCGACGTCGTGGCTCCGTTACCCGTCCCCTGGAAAAAGAAAAAAATAAACGAATGGGTTACAGTTACAGTTGCATGTGTTCCACACAAAGTTTAGCAGAAGCAATTCAGATTTTATTAAGTCATATCTCAATGCCCGTTGTCTTAAGACTTTTCTTTTTCTAGGAGTTCCTCGCACCGGGAGCGCCTCTGATTAGGTTGTACTGTGAGAGGCCTTTTGAATCGTCAAAAAACAGTGGGTGGTCTCACTAAAAGTGATATAACTTTTGTCCTGTTTGAAATATTTTGATGAAATATGACCATCATATGTAGATATAAATTCCCTTTAAGCCTGTAAAATTTTATTTAAAAATTCATATTTCTGGCCAAGATATTGGCAAAAAACTGTAGGCGGTCTTTTAATGGCCCACCCTGTATATCAAATCACTCACCCATCACCTTTGCTATAAATATCCATCTATTTCTAGGGCCAGTATAGCCTAGCCATAGCGGGATCTTCCCCTCAGAGGGCAGTGGCACCTATTGCTTCCTTACTTCCAACTCCATGTACATCACTCATTCATCTATAGGCCTAATGATTTTGTACAATGCATAACGTGAAATTGTTTTGGGGTTGTGCAGTAAATTTGATTTGATTTGACATAAAAGAACAGTTGTATGCCTATAATGCATTGCCGAAGTGAAGTTAAACTCCTTTGTCGTCCTCGTCCTCGTGGCTTTTGATAGTAATGTAGGCCTACATGTATACGCTATGCTATTTTGCGACACATCTGGTGACTTGACTTGATCGAAAAACCATATATGCTGCAATAAAAAATAGTAATCTTATAGCTTATATAGATCCAAGATGTAAGAACCAAGGACTCAGTATACAATATGGCCCCAGCTGAATAGAGTCCATGTGAGTGAAAAAATACACGACAGCCTAAGTCCGGTCGTTAGTCAACAGAAGTCTTCGAGACCCCATGTGCACGAACAAAGCCGACGGACGAAATTAATCCAGGTATTATATAATATATATATATTTAATTTATACATATACATATATATAATTTATATATAATATAAATATATATATACTTTATATATATAATTTATATATAATTTATATATATATATATATAGGACCTATAAAATCGATGGAATTTGAAACACGATCCAAAATGGCCAAAGCAGATTCCGCAGAGCGAAAGCTTCCAGGGGTTGAACCTTCAAGCTCCAACGCCCGACAATTCTCACCCGGATCCTAGTGACATGAATATGGTAGTCAACTGACCTATATATTGGCCCTAAATTGGGTCGAAGTGTCCGCTGAAGGATATGTTGGATCAATTAAATCACGGAAATTACGTGCCAGCGAATTTCATTGCGGGACAGATGTAAACCCAACCGATCATAATTCAGTTAGTTATGGATTTGATTGGCTTATATCGCTGCCATATAATAGATCAGACTGTTGGCGTATATAGACCTAAATGGACCGCGCGGTGCTGCTGCTGCTGTTTGCAGAAACAGTTAGGCCTACAATTAGAGCGACATGATTTATGGCGCCAGAGAAATGCAAAATCACAAAAATTCACAAGATGATGACAAATAGTCGGCAGCCAATCAGAATTATTAATTTGTTATTGCTGCAAAAGTCTGAAGTGTCCGCATTGTTCTGTACCTTCGTTGCAAAGAACTTTTGTCGCAAGTCACGAGCACCAAACCCGTACTCGTGTGACATGAGCCTCATGAGTAGCACCCTGAAGAGGCGCTATATAAATGCATCTAATGAATAATGAATGAATAATGAATGTTGTAGGCTACAGGCACCAGGCACAGTATTTCCGATATTAGATGCTGCTTTACACACAACAGAAATTCATCAGATGCTCCAAATGCAAAAGTAATGGGAGTTGACCACCAAGTCCTCCCCATCACCGAATGATCTTCCCACCGACATCAGTTTACTCCTTATAACTGAATTGAGAAGAAAGATAAATCTCAACAGAAATATTTCTACCCCATGGCAACGATTTGAACCCCAAACTCTCGGTCGACGACCCCGTTCGCTAACCACTTCCCCATCGTGCATTCCCCCATAAAATATACAACGATTGCACACATTATTCCAATTCACCCCCACAGACGTCACTGAGGGGCTTAACACGACTTTGTTTTGAAAGCAACCGTTTCTGTTCGATTCTGTATTAAAACGAAGATTAATCCGACCTGTCAAAGTAGTCTTACTTCTAAATAGTCTGTTTAAAAACGACTTCATTCAGTCTGGTCACGCATTACTCTGTCTCTCTCACTGTCTGTATCACTGTCTATCTCACTGTCTGCATCACTGTCTGTACCACTGTCAGTACCACTGTTTGTCTCACTGTCTTCTCACTGTCTATCTCCCTGTCTGCATCACTGTCTGTACCACTGTCAGTACCACTGTTTGTCTCACTGTCTGTCTCACTGTCTGTACCACTGTCTGTCTCACTGTCTGTCCAGCTGTATTTCTCTTGCGTGTCTAAGTTTTTCAGTCTCTCTGTTTTTCTTCCGCTTTCTCTCCACATATATATTATGTAATATGTATATATGTATATATATATATATTAATTGACAGACGGCAGATAACATATTGTGAACGTCCAGATTGGTGACATTTTGAGTGCGGTATATAGTATAATCACTGGATAATGTATACACCATCAGATATGTATATATATATATATGCTATGTATTGCAGTGGAGATTCTCAGGTCTATACATTAGAAATCCCTGGCATCTGAACCACCATTCCCTCACGTGATTTATATAGAGCCTCGCAATTTATTCTGACCAAATCCCCTTTAATACAGGCGCTGCAGACACACAGGAATGCTGTCAGAAAGACAGTCAGACAGACAGACAGATACAGAAAAGCGTGTGAATGCGCAGGCAGACCAAGCATGGACGAAGCATGGACTGCATGGACGAAGAGTCATGCGAATAAACAAGCAGTCAGACAAACAGACGGACAAACAGACAGACATACAGATAATCACGTAGAGACAGATGAGCGGACCATATAGAGAGACAGATGATTAGAGAGAGATGAAAAAATATTCTAAGACAAACAAGTCCATCTAGAAAGACAACTGCACGACAGATGGAAGATGCACAGAACATCGACAGATATATAAACAGACAGGAGACGAGCAGACAAGCATACAAGCAGACGGACAGGACGCGGACATGGAGACGGTCGTCAACACGATCGTGCGACGAAGCGTAGTAATTGAGTTGAAGAGCAATGACTATGGAAGCGAATTCCCTGCGCGCTTCAACGAATCTAACTACAAAATGACAACCGAATGGAACCATATGAATCCAAATGCAACCAACTGGCAACACAGACAGCAACGTCGACGACAACAACAACAACAACATCAACAACAGCAACAAAGTCTAAGAAATGAAGACACGAAGTTGTTCGACGCCAACTTGAAGCAGTGAAAACGTAGAAATTAGGCCAGAGTAATAAGAATTTGTCTTGCGAATTATTGTCTTTTGTTCATTGTCTTCTGATAATTGTCTTTTGTTCATTGTCTTTTGTTCATTGTCTTCTGTTAATTGTCTTTTGTTTATTGTCTTTTGTTCATTGTCTTGTGTTAATTGTCTTTTGTTCATTGTCTTTTGTTAATTGTCTTTTGTTAATTGTCTTCTGTTAATTGTCTTTTGTTCATTGTCTTTTGTTCATCGTCTTCTGTTAATTGTCTTTGACGAAGTGCAGCCTTCGAAGATTGGCAATAAGCATCCAGGCATATAGCCCATTGAAAGCGGCGGTTGTGGGACGAACTGGTATACTCTCTGTGAACAGAGAGGAACGAACGGGCATGGCAGGTAAACCAGAGGAAGGCAACGGTAAACCACCTCTGTATTTTGTCAAGAAAACTGTCATGACAAGCACACGCCACATTGGCGAAGTCTGGTCATGGCCAGGGCCGTAAATCTGCTTCTAAATGTGGGGGGGGGATTTCCCCTTCGGAATTGTGCGCAGTATGCCCCCTCAAGGACCTCACTGGTCACTGAGTTCAGTGACACCCGATATATATATATATATATATATATATATATATATATATATATATATATATATATAGGTTAGTGTTAAGGTTAGTGCTAAAAATTGTTGATTCACACTCATCATCTTGACCATCCTCATTGCTGCGGATCGGAGACCAGAGTCAACGACGTCAGTTTTCTCCATCCCTCTCTGTCCCTCGCTCTCCTTATATGCAGTCCGCCATCGACAACCCCATCCACTCCTCGACATTCACACTACTGCACATATTTTTATTTCAGACTACAGGGAACAACACGACTATAGGGTTCTCTTGCCAAACCAAAACAGTTGAAAGTACTAGGCCTATTATATAGTCGCTTAATTGTTTCTTCATTTTGACTTCCTTCATCTGAATGGGTTAGTAGGCCTAGAGGCTAGACATCCACCTTAGCGGCTCATTTGTATAGGGCCTAGGCCTACTGTAAATTTAGATGTCACCCGCTTCTGTATTCTTCATGTTTGATCATCAACTTAGAGTCTTAGGCAAGTGGGTTATAGTATTTTAAAAATTAATGCGTTAACAAAGGGTTAAGACATGTTTAAGAGTCGAGTCAACCTCAGTCAATAATGTAGGCCTACCTACAAACTAGGTGGATAAAATTAATTTTAATTATTCATAACTTTCTACATGTAGCCTACATAATCCACAACAATAGGCTTGCTTTATCATGTCATTTTGTCATTTTTGCCATCCCTTGCCTATCGATTTCGTTAATAGCTAAATTTCTTTTGACTGAGACCTCTGGCTTCCGCGACTTATAGCTTCTGTTGGCGCTGAAGAAATCTCGAGATTGTGATTGCTCTCACAAATACAAACTGCAACCAACACAGATTTTAAGTGGAAAAACTAAAATGACAGGAATCTGATCATAATGATATAATGCTGTTAGTGTTTAGCACATTTCTGATGCACAGATTCAGGCAATGGCTAATTTTTTATGTAGGCTAATGTGAAAAACTGCGAAGCTTATAATAGAGAAGGCAGTGTGCATTGGCATTATTTTCTTCACACTTACCTGATTGAAGTGGTTTGGAAACGAAAAAGATTAGACTGTTTAAATTATTTAACGCACAGCACTTTTAATAATGAATTTAATTTGGCTAAAATTATTTATAATCCTCTTTTGGCCTACAGTCGAATATGCTGTATAATGTAGTCTCGAGATGAAGTGCTGACAGTACTTCTTTCAAATCTGAGAGCCCACAGTCCCAATAATAATTACCCTATGTAGCCTACTTGTATACATGTTATGCATGCATGAATTATGAGTGTATTGTGTAGTATTGTCTATGAGAATTTATAAAGGGCATATTACAGTACTATAGCTATTCAGAGGCGCTCTCAGAGCGACAGCCCCGAGAAAATAAGAAAGACTTCAAGCAGCGAAGGGCGGAAGGGCTGAAGATAAGATCTTACTACGGATAGAGGGAGGGAGGCCATTCCACATAGAAGGATTTACAATGTCAAACGCTCGGTGTTGGGTCCTGGTAGTCCTTGCCCGAGGTGATCAATTAAGTCGATCAGCAGACTGAAGAGGGCTGGGAAGTTACTGCCGAGAGGTGTTCGTGCATTAAGTCACAAAGGTATATATATAATAGACCTACAGGAGCTTGTCCAGTTTGAGTTTACTCTATGTATGCTATGTATATATATATACATGACTGTTGTGTGTATAATGTATATATATATATATATATATACAGTCATTAGCTTTCTTCTCGCTGCATGGCCGCTATCTCCCTGCCCTCTTGCACGATCATAGGGATGATAGGGCCTATATTGGGCGTACTTGTTACGTCATAAATTCCTTTCCCTTTGTATTAATGAGGAGGAGATCTTATCTTTCAAATTTCAATGGATACATTTGCACCTCTTGTAGCGCTAGCTTTTAATATCACAGAGCAAGTTTCCAAGTGTCTACGATTCGATTGTGCAATGTGCAGTCGCCTACAGCTTGCAGACCTTAACATTGTGACACAGCTGAGAGAAATTGTGGGGAGGGAATTCCTTCACGTTCCCTCCCCAGGTTGAAAAGTGGGGAGGGAATTCCCTCCCTTCCCTCCCCGGGATTTACGGCCCTGGTCATGGCAGTGGCTAGGGTTCCACGAACCGACAGCACAAGGTGACAAGGTGACTTCAATGATAACTGGGTGGCTCTATATATTAGCGGAATGATCCATCCCTTCTGGGTCTCCCCTTGATAACCATTATACTCAATATACCTTTGCTTACTGTCATAATTGCTTATGCATGTGGTGTATTCAGGAAATAAAATTGAATTGAATTGAATTGATGATTGAGATCTACCAAAAAGACAAACTTTTTCACAACGAGAAAGTGTGATTTAGGCGTTTATAAGTAAACCTTGGTCTTGTAGTCATTACAAGCACAGTTTAGGTATAAGCTTATGAGTTGATAAGACATAGGCCCATATATAGGAGGATCAAATTTCGATCAAATAGGCCTACATTTGTTGAACTGACATGTACATTGATTCACTGATTGACTTAATTATATAGGCCTTTAGTATTCATGTTAACTCTATAGAACTGTCTTTATCTATTATTTATTTTACCCTGCCAACATAACCTGTGTACGTTTAACTGACCAATGAGAGGGCTATGATTGCAATATCCGTTCAGTATCACTCTAAGTTTATTGCTCATTTACTTGGATTTAATTGCGTATTGATTATTTTGCAAATAGTTTCATGGACGGACCGACGGACGGATGGACGCATGTAGGCATATACGGTCACATTACGGTGCATGTAGATCTACATACGTAGGCCCCAGAGCCCTCTATTACTGTAATAGAAGGCTCTGGTAGGCCCTATATGCTTGTTTGTATGTGCCTATCTTCTTACATGATTTGTATAGAGCAAGCATTCAGTTGTCCTGTAATGTAAACACCCGTGTAAACAAACGCAACCGTAATCCTGCAGGGTCTCTTGATAGCTGATTGGATCCTGCTTAGAGCGCTGGGCTAACTGCTCGCCGTCTTCGCCAGCAGTCGTTCGGAAGCGAGGTCTTTGGCCGAGCAAACGACTGACGCCGTCGACTTCCAACGTCTCCGGGTGATATCGGATTTTCAATCAGGAAATGCATTAGCGACTAATGGAACAATCTTATCCTTGTGTCACCGACCAACTCCGCGGGTCAACGTCGTGCAATCCTCACCGGACAGGACGTGGTCGAGACTTGGTCGGGACGTGGTCGGGAGGGTCAGCCAGTAGATCGGTGGGAGATCGTCACCGTACCACCAAGCGCGTCCACTGCAGCAGCGAGACCCATAAACGTACAAGGGGCACGAGGTCAAGAGGTTAAGATTGTACTTAACCTCGGCGATAAATTTCTCCGGACCTTCTTAGATTTTTTCTTCTTATCATGCCCAACGCAGCCCGAGGAGACTTGATGGTACGCTAGAGCGCCTTACAAGGGTAGTGGATGGGAATATAGTCGATGGTGTCACGTGGTTGATCACATGGTCAGCACTGAGCCGACAAGGGAGTTACTTTTGGCGATGATCTGTGACTGGGCCCATCTCGTTAAATTTTTCTGATTTATTTGATTTTCTCTTAAAGTTTTTTCTTGATTACATTATACATAGATTATTAAATTATCTTTTGCTTTCACTTGATTCCGCTGTTTGGACGATCGAGTGGCCCGGCGTCCCTCCCCCCTAATTTGGACTCGGCCATTGCGCGAAATGTGAAACAAAATCAGCTAGGGACGACTTTGTGCTTTCACAAAAAGATGAAAAAATAATACATATAGGATCCTCTTAAAAGCCTGTATAAAACGAAATAAATGTAGTGAATAACATCACTGACAAACAGCTAACCATGTAGGAATCGGAATATATTTAACTCTTCCGACTATCCTATAATAATAATTAATATTGACTGCATGTCTGCTTTTATTTTCCCAGCGTTGTAACGGGTTTCGGGCTGTCATTCCGATTGATCATAAACGTAGATAATAAAATGTAACTAAATGACGCACTCCCGCAAAAGAAATCATATTAGCCTAGTATGAAGAGCACCAGCTGGACTATTCAGCCTCCGTGCACCCATGCACTGCATCCACCCCTGCGCGAAACAAGAAACAAACCCGTTTGGGGCAAGTTAACGCCACGAATCCTCAAATCACCGCTACCACGTTGCCCCCTCCCCCCCCCCCATGACATATGCACGTCACCGGGTCCCAATGCCTCGCCTCTGCTCCGCTGGGTCCGTCTTCTTCCTATATTTAGGCCGATGAGGCAGCAGGAAGGATCGAGAGACCGTCGACCGTTAGAGGGTGACTTATCGCCGCAATAAACGTAAAAAGATGCAACGAAACGGACAGAGGACAGACGTCGTAAAGAAGTCACCGAACGACGGCGGAAGGATATCCCAGAGGAATCCCACCCACCGTGTGCTGCGGAAGCGCTTCTTCTTTGTCACATATATTTTTCCATTTGGTCCGTTGTAAGTCCGCCTTTGTTTCGTCCGCATGATAATTGTCTGTATACATACACGGTGATTCGGTCAACTCCGGAATGCCGAGAGGCTGAGAAAGCACGGAGACATAGGCTACTAATTATAGAAACTGCTAATTGCCGCCACGAAGATATCCTCCATTATGATGTAACTGTTTTATGGATACAGAATTAGGACACATTTCTAAATGCAAACAAGTAAGTAAATACGTTTGCAGTAAACAAGCAAGTACCATGCATTTTTATATGTAATATCATATTAAGTGCACTGTACAGTGTACATTGTACAAATGCAAATAAGTTAGCAAATCTATATCATTTTACGTAAGTGAGTACATTATGTGTAACTAGATACGGTGTCTCTTAATTAACTGGTCCTACTTCAGAGACCAGTGGCGTACACAAGGGAGTTTCGGGGGTTAAAACCCCCCATTGGCTTAGGAAAAAAGGTTTTTAAAGGTTATTTATCCACTTCAATAAGAAAAACAAAACAATTGTTTGTGGCAGCAATTGTTTTTCTTAATTTATTCCCTTTGTTTCTTTATTCCCTTTTTATTTAATGTAATACTGTTGGGTTGATGTCAGGAAGGGCATCCGGCCAGGCCCAAACCCCACCCCATCATAATTTCCTGGCTACGCCACTGTCAGAGACCGTTATTTCTATATGCAGATCATTTGCATAAAAACGACCATTTTTATGCATAATTTGTTTTTGCATATTACGATGAGACCAGGGCTGTACTGGTAAATTTTGAGGTGAGTAGGCCTACACGCTGACCGGGAGAAAAACCGACTTTTCGGGCAAAAAATTTCTGGCGGCTGTCATCCGGCAAAAAATCTCCCCATTTTTCCGTCCAAAAAATCTGAGGCCTTTTTTTTAGTCATTCGCTCCGGAATTTGTGAAAAATACACCTAAATAGCCCTTTGCCTTTCTCTTGCGTATACCCACACACCCTTTGTGAGGTGAGTATACGCTGTATACCCGCGTATACCCTGGTTTTTCGCGGTGAGTATACGATGCCGTTTTTTCCCGGAGGTAAGTATACGCCGTATACCCGCGTATACCCTTGATTACAGCCATGGGCGGAGTTTATCAGGGGCTAGGGGGGGCTAAGCCCCCCCAAGAAGACCCAAATTATATTTTTTCACCGTGTAAATGGTATCTTTTCCCGGGCTTAGCCCCCCCCCCCCCAAGAAGGCTTTAGCCCCTCCAAGAACGGAAACCAAACTCCGCCCATGATTACAGCCCTGGATGAGACGCTATGTAAATTTCCTGTTCAGATGATATAAATAGCCGATGATTGTAGGCCTACGCCACATCCGCTGCACCGGAAAGCAGACGAAAGACGATCTTCCTTGTTTCTTAATTGCTATAATGTCATCACCCGGTTGCATTCTCCCAGTGCCAGTCCCAAGCCTGGATAAAGGAGGAGGGCGTCGCTAATACTCTTTGACGACCTAACTTGTTTCTTAATTGCTGTAGTGTCATAACCAGGGAACAGCTAGGGCGCAGACGAATGCATAATTATATCGTAATCATTGCACAGCAGTAATCATTTAGGTATGACAGTGTGACACTTATATACCGCCTTTTGTTTGGAGCCTTACGAAGAAGAAGCAGTGTGCAATGAAAAAACAGAAGGAGGCATTAATTTTGCATAGTGCTGTGTGGGCCATTTTGAGGCCGTCATCGAAAGACAGTGCAGATCGTGCATCTTGAGAAAACACCTTGTCTTAAAAAATACAATAATGAAAGGATCGGACAGGTCATACGCGTCTGCGTGTCGTTCGGTCGATATCTAAGGATCACATCATTGGTTCGTTACTTAGCAGAATTTTTTTTAAAAATAATAATAATAATAACGACAATTTATACGGCGCCGTAACACGGCCATATGGCGTTACAAATGCAACAGTGAGACCAAGGCCGTATACCCGTATAGGCCTACCCAGGATTTCGTTTCGGTGGTGTTTACTGGATCTTGAGCAAGCCGACAAGCAACCGAATCAACTGACTAATAAGGAGTTTGGAGAAACATCGTGATCTCTAATCTTCACGAATAGATCTTCGTCGTCATCTAATCTAATGCAACATTTCACGTGGAACTAAGACCTTCAAAACACCCTGTGTTAGTAAATGCAACATTTCATTTTTACATTGTTTCATTGGGGAAGAGTATTCAAACACCCAAATCACACCCTAAATACGGCCCTGAGTGAGACAGAGAAAAACAAAGGCTGACAGGCACATGGGCATAGATAGACAAATAGACAAAAAGAATTAGACAAACAGAGAAACAAACAGACAGACAGAGAAACAGAGAGCCATAGATAGACATAGATAGACAAACAGACAAACAAAAATAGACAGACAGAGAAAGAGACAGAGAAAGAGATAGACAGATAGACAGATAGACAGATAGACAGACGAACGGATAGACAGACAAAGACCCGCATACATGTAGAACATCCAGAGTGTAGGCATAGCAATGGGATGAGTGAAGTTCGTGATTGTGATCGAAGGATCGAGGACCAATGAGACGAAAGATCATGACCGTCAGATTCAATACAAATAAATAAAAGAAATGAACAAAATAAATAAATGAAGTGCTAGATAAATAGCGAATGGTGTCCATAATAATATATCGATGATGATGATGATGATGATGATGATGACCCACCGTCCACAGTATGAGTAGACTTCCGCGGCCGCAGCATCCCAGAATGCAAAGCGGTTCCGGTTGTTTATCGTTCGTCTGCTTCAGTCTGTGCACCGGAACTGGCTGCGTCGTCGTCGTCGTCGCCGTCATCGTCGCGTTCGTCGCCTTCTGACCCACCGGGTTCTTGACCTGGTTCTTCCAGCTGACCAGTCCAGTCTTGCCGACGATTGCTGTCCGCTCTCCGCTTCCATCATTCATGGCGCCAAAGACGCTGAAGAAAACAGCAGCAGCAGCAGCAGCAGCAACCCAACCAACCGATCGTAAAGAGGACGAGAGATGGCTCCTCCTTCTCCTCCTCTTCCTTCTACTACTCCTCCTGCTACTCTTCCTTCTCCTTCTTCTCCTCCTCCTCCTTTTCCCTCCTTTTCCTCCTCCTACTCCTCGTCGGCGGACTCGCTGCAACGCTCTCCGATGATCAGAGATGGTTGTTCTTCCAAGCACTGCTGCTCCAGTGTCTGTGGTTTTGCTCTAATTCATCCGACATATTATTCCAGTCTTCCAGCTGACGACTCTTCCCAACAACAGGATCGTCGTCGGTTAATCAGAATCCAGTCTCAGATAGAATGCGTCCCATGTCGGTGGTCGAGACAGAGACATACAGAGACACAGCGAGACACACAAAAGACAGAGAGAGAGACAGAGACAGAGACAGAGAGGGAGAGAGAGCCAGAGAGAGTCTATAGAGCGACGGCGGCGTCGATCGGGAAATGCCTTTGTCGTTGTCGTCGTAGTCGTCGGGCGTCGTAATCCAACGATCTGCGACACAGTCAGGCGATTCGCACGGACTATCGTAGTCGCGATGCTGAGGCGCCCAACGCTCTGACCGGCAGAGGCCGCTGCTTGGGCTTCGTCGGTTCATCCATCGGCCGCCAGCGGTCGGACGGACGGACGGACGGACTGCGGTGGGACGGGCGGTAGGACGGGCGGTGGGACGGGTGGTGGGACGGGCGGTCAGCGCGCAACGGCACAGAGGCTGCCAGCGCGCAGGCAACGGTGGTGGCCAAGTAGGAATAGCATCGGGTAAGCGGGTAACTATTGCTTCTGTCCATAAACCAGATCGTCGTCAGGCACATAATATAGACGATGGTCAATGATCGTCACACCGGGTACGGTAAGAATTGAATGGCGTGCGCGGTTTCACTGTATGCGCTGCCTAACTTTCAACGGAAATGTCTCAGATTGACGCTGGTCGCTGTTTCTTCGTTGTTGCTATAGAGTTATTATAGGGGTCAATACTATACGTGACTCCAAAACATTTCAGTTCTCACCTTCGGACTAATTTCAGTTCAAATCATTGTTCATCCGAGTTAAATCGTGACTTGACTTAGCACCAACTTCAAGTCTCGAATACTTATTACTTCATTGCTTATAATATAACTGTGGTCTGTTTGTTAATAATGTGTATTCAAATGGGGCTAATTAATAAACTGAAAATAGAGTCTATTTAATAATCAGTAGCAGTAGTATTGAACATAGTACTATTTAAAGCAGTTGTACTTGTAGCAAAAGCAGCAGCAGTGGTAGCGGTTGCGGTGGTGGTGGTGGTGGTAGTAGTGGTGGTAGTAGTAGTAGTAGTAATAGTAGTAGTAGTAGTAGTAATAGTAGTAGTAGACATGCTGGTGTAATCAATATAATTGGAGGGTAAGTTCAAAAGAGGAAATCAACTGATAAGGAAGATTGCGCTTTCTGTTGAGAAACATATTACTGTCACACATATTAGCGCAGCTAAATCTCTCTATTAGCAGTTCATATTCTAGAATCTAGACGAACAGTGACAACCAACTTCAAGTCTCGAATACTTATGACTTCATTGTTTAGGCCTATACACTTCAACGCACATTGCTGGAGTTTTGGCGACCTGCTCCCGCTCCTTGTACGCCCTCAGAATCCTTAAATCCCATGGCCTCCCTACAACTGTGCTGCATGATGTCGCAAGAGCAACGACCGTATCCCGTCTCCTCTATGCTGTGCCTGCTTGGTGGGGCTTCACTAAAGCTGAGGACAAGTCACGGCTTAACAAATTTCTACAAAGAACCAGACGAATGGGCTATCTACCAGACAATACGCCAGGCGTCTCGGACATGGTTCGCGAAGCCGATGACAAGCTGCTTGCGTCAGTCTGCAGCAATCCATTCCATGTCCTGCGTAGTTTGTTTCCGCCTGCAATAAAGCGTCGCTGCGGTCTGCGCCAGAGATCTCATAACTTTGAATTGCCAACTAAAGATGATAAAAACTTCATACCTAGAGTACTTTACAATAGCTTAAAGCAAATGATAAAAATAAGCGATTAGTTTAAAATTAATAAGTAATGCAACTCTTGAACAATGTACAAACATTTTTTTATATTTTATTTTTCCTATTTTTCATATATAACTATTTTTTCTGTTCATCTTGTAGGCTAACTGTGTTGCGGCTTGTCAACCTGTTTTCTGATTAAACGAATATATATAATACAACTGTGGTCTGTTTGTTCACATCTGTTGCGACGAGTGAGAATTGGTCCGCGTCAAGAACTTATCATTCCAATTCTCTACACAGAAAAGGTACCACCTGTGGTCCTGGAATTAATAATAATAATTATATTAAATCTGTTCTGACAGTGTACATAGGCTATAATTTAGGCCTATAGGGTGAGAATTGCCATGGGGATTCAGGACGTCCAACCCCCCCCCCCCCCCCCCTATTCTTTCTTGGGGCCCAATAGTAAAATCTTTATTGCGCAGCGTCTCCGCATAAATCAACGTCTTACCCAAGTTACTTTTCTACAATCCTCATTCTGCATGTCATAGGCCATAATAGTTCTGTATTCAGTGTATTGTCATCTAATCCGACGTACTCTGTAGCGGCTGTATCATGTCATATATAGGGTGACCAGGAGGAAAATCGTTTTGTCATGCAGACTCAAGAGTCTTGGTCCACTGCAGAAGATACCATCAAAGTACGATGAGAAGTTTGCAACAGAAAGCAGGTTCATTAATGTTTTGTACGTTATTATTTATAATTTTACATTTATGAATGCACTCCTCCTCCTCTTCGGTCTTATCTTAATCCTCCGCTTCTGCAGTCTCATCTTAGTCCACTGCTATTTCTTTTTATCCTGCTTTCACTCGTTCGTTGGTTATCTTCCTCTTCTTCCTGTTTTCGTCATTCCTTCTCCTCTTAGGCCTTGCATGGTCCACTTATCCCTTTCCCTTTCCACTACGTCTTCCTATTCTATTCTTCGTATCAAACTCCGCCTTCCTTGTTCTCCTTCCTTTCTACTCTAATTTTCTTCTGCGTTCTCTGTTCTCATCTCTCTCAAGTTTTCTGTCTTTGTCTGTCTATGTCTGACTATGTCTATCCCTGTCTGTCTGTCTGTCTCTGTCTGTCTCTGTCTGTTTCTGTCTGCCTATGTCTGACTATATATCTATCCCTGTCTGTCTCTATCTGTCTCTGTACGTCTCTGTCTAACCCTGTCTGTTTCTACCTGTCTCTGTCTTTCTCTGTCTGTCTCTGTTTCTATCTGCCTCTGTCTATCTCTGTCTGTCTCTGTCTGCTTCTGTTTGTCTCTGTCTGTCTCTGTATATCCTGTCCTCGATAGCTGACCGTTCCACTCAGGCGCATATAATTTTCATTCCGCTCTCGTCGTCAGGTTTACCTTCACAGATTGCTTATCCACGATAGGCTGTCTCGACGACTTAGTCGACTGATCATTTGCATACTCACCTCTGACCTTTTTAGTATACATTCATTAGAGCGCTCATCCTATGCGCCTCTGCGCGCACGGTTGTCGAGACGACATACACCCACCAATGGTTTCTTAATGTCGTTATTTACATCTTTGGGACCTTCTGTGAAGTGTGCTGTCGGTCAACAGTGACCTTGAGAGACGGAGGCTGCGATGGTCGAGGATCTGACCTTATAAATTCATTGACAAAAATGAATAAGGTCGAGGCTACACGGTCGATAAAAAGTACACATTATTCACATTTGTGACCCATCTGACCAACAACAGGCTTAAGTCGTTTTTTTCACAATTATTTTGAATGTCGCACATCGTTTTAAAGCGCAGTCTTTTCTTTAGAGTGACAGAAATGTTATTATTCTATCATACTCCTGTCCAAAGTGATTATTTAACAAATGTGGTTGAGCTGCTCGATTTTCAATTCTGAGAAAGATGCACTTAATATTAATGTTTTGTGTAACTTTGGAAAAATTCTTTAGCAATCGTGTTCAGAATAGAATGAAATTTGAAACAAATAAACAGGCTCCGCTATAGGTTAGAATGAAGAGTAAGCATTTCACTCATAAGCTGAATAGTGAATACATATCAATGGCGAGAAAGTGGCAAACATCAGTCATTGAATATTTAAAACAATAGACAGTCTTCTTTTATCATCTACTATACTACTGTGAAATATCATTGAAAAATTGAACTTTTCACAAATTGTTGCTTTAATGTGTTTAAAACTAATTTATTTGTCATTTTCTTTCAAAAACTGAAATTAAAAAAATTGAGTTCTTATCGCATTTTAGCTATTATCATGTAAGCACATATTGATCAGATGGGGTCACATTTTGGTTGAACTACGGCTTGATCTCTCATCTATGCTCGTCCCTTCTTCCCTACTCCTTATACGTTTCGTCTGCCATTTTTAATCCTCCCATTTGTCTGCATGGACTCCCCTTATTTTACTCTTCCTCCCTTATCTATTTCTTCCATTTCCTATTCATAAACTTCTCTCACCTCCTCTTCCTATTCCCAATTCTAGGCCGACTTCCAGGAGAGGAAGCCATTTGTTCCTTCGTCTTCTCCAACTCTTCCCATCTTCCTTTGCTTAGTATACTGTTTCTCCTCCTCCACCTCCTCCTCTTCCTATTCCTTACACTTCGAATAATTCCTTCTGCTAATCCTCGTCCTTCACACTCTCATTTCTCCTCTACTCCCTTTATCCTCGATTCCTCTTCATTTTCCATTTCAGAGAATTTCGTGGATCGACCCATCCCCTCCCCAGGACAAGCAGAGATTCATGCGACTCGCATGCTCATCAATGTCTGTCTGTCTGTCTGTCTGCTATATGTCTGTCTGTCTGTCCGTCCGTCTGTCTGTTGACCGAGTCCGATGCGGTTGATCGCCTGTCTGTTTCTTGTCTGTCTGTCTGTCTGTCTGTATGTATGTCTGTCTGCTATATGTCTGTCTGTCTGTCTGTCCGTCTGTCTGTATGTCTGTCTGTCTGTCGTGTCTCTTACGCCCTCTCTCGGTCTCGGACCTCAAATAAAGCGCCTGCTCTATTCGAAGCGAGGTCCTTGACCCTTCCTTTAGACTGTCAGTCATACATCCGGTCCTCGGAGCAGACGACGCTGAACCCCGATCACCCCGTTCCCATCCGAAACCATCCCACCCTATAGCCACTTGGATCAGACGAATGGAGCGGTATGTTATTTTATTTCATGTGTTTATGTAGAGCTAATATAGAGAAGAGAGGCTTCAATAAATGCTGCATGCGGCTGTGGTAAATTGAGAGTTGCTCCTCGAGGCCTTGTAAAAATAAATAGACTGGGAGGAGAGGGGAGAGATGGAGGAAAAGGAAGGAGGAAGAGGTAGGAGTAGGAGGGAGGAGGGAGGGAGGAAGAGGCAGGAGGAGTAGGGAGGGTGGGAGGAAAATGGAGCAGGAGGGAGGAGGAGGAGAAGAAGAAAGGAGGAGGAAGAGGCAGGAGGAGGAGGGAGGGAGGAAAAGGGAGCAGGAGGGAGGAGGAGGGAGGAGGAGGAGGAGAAGGAGAAGGGAGGGAGGAGAAGGGGCAGGAGGGAGGAGGAGGGAGGAGGAAGATGCAGGAGGAGGGAGGGTGGGAGGAAAAGGGAGCAGGAGGGAGGAGGAGGAGGAGGAGGAGAAGGAGGAGAAGGGAGGAGGAAGAGGCAGGAGGAGGAGAGAGGAGGGACGGAAAAGGAGGGAGGAGGATTGGACGCTCAAGAAATCGGCACCGACGATGACGTAATTGTTATCGCAGATTTATATAGCGTCATTTTCATGGCGCAGCTGGTGGTGATGACAACGACGATGACGGTGGGGTATTGGAGATGGTGGTGGTGGTTTGTGGGGTGAGGTTGGATGGTGGTGTAGGTGGTGTAGGTGGGATACATGAGGCACGCTAAGTGTGGGGTGGGGTTAGAATGATTGGCTGGTGATAGGGTTGGTGGTTATAGGCGGACATCGACGTCAAACAACAATGATGATGATGATGGCGATGATAACATACTGTATGCAATTAGTGAACGACCATAACAGACCATCTGCCGTAAAAGATAGAGAAGTCGCCTTGGCTTACTTTACCCTCTACCATATTGTAATCTTTTCTCTATTTCACGGTTTTGTGGATGATCAGCTGCAGATTGGCAATTTTCTTCATCAATTTCACGCGAATTAATTCAATGCAAACGCAGCAGATCTCATTATCGTCACGTGCAAAATAATATCTCTGTGGATTTGCCGGCGGTGAAGATTTGCACGCAACGAGGAAGAGGAAGAGGCGATCGTTAGACGAGAGCTGATGATTAATCGATTTCAATAACAGACAGAATAATAACGAAAATTACACAACAATGAACGACTCGAGAAGGACGAACGGGTATATATACCGGACGTCCTGGAGAAGGACGGATGGACATCGGACGTCCTGGATTCATCTGCGGAATCGGCCTAATTGGAAGTCCGACGATCCAGTCACGTCGACGTTTTTTGGCGTCGGAAAGAATAATTGTATATTTTTCTTTAACTGTTGTAATATCAATTTTAGATGACAGCAAGGCTAATAGGATTTCTCGTTTTGTAGTCATTAATCTGTGCGTGTACAGAATGTCTTATTTGATGCTGACCTTGAGCATCGACATCTGGACGCAAGGAAGCAACTGCGCCAAGACAACATTCCTCTTCCGTCACCAATCATTCGAGAGATGGATGCAGGCAGGAAAGGACATTCGAGAGATGGATAAAGGCAGGAAAGGACATTCGAGAGATGGATAAAGGCAGGAAAGGACATTCGAGAGATGGATAAAGGCAGGAAAGGACATTCGAGAGATGGATAAAGGCAGGAAAGGACATTCGAGAGATGGATGAAGGCAGGAAAGGACATTCGAGAGATGGATGAAGGCAGGAAAGGACATTCGAGAGATGGATGAAGGCAGGAAAGGACATTCGAGAGATGGATAAAGGCAGGAAAGGAAATTCGAGAGATGGATGGAAAGAATGGGAATCGTAATCATGGATATACGATGGTCAACAGAGGAGGATTCTTAATTAATTAATTAATTAGGCTAATGCATACAAACAAAAAGATGAAATTCTCATCGCAGGTCCACCTGAATGGCTACCGATTTCTTAACTCCATGGCTTACAACTTGAAGCATCAAAGTGATCAAACGATTGAAGTGACCGATATTACACTGCAGTCCTGATATTCCATAAGTTTAATACTATGATTAACTTTTCGCAGAACACTATATAGACTATAGAACAAGCAACACCAGCATAGGCGGAGACCTGCGCCGAGAATTGGGGGGGACGGAAAGACGCGAGATTTTCAGAAAAATTTCTGACGACCGGCGAAATTTTTTTTTTTAGTCATTCCGGCCAAATCTCGACCAAATCAAAAATTTTCTATTTTCGCCGCCAAAAAAGTTGATGACCTTTTTTTTTTTTTTTTAGTCATCCGGCCAAATCTCGACGAAATCTCAACGAAATTTTCTATTTTCGCCGCCGAAAAAAGTCTTGACGCTCAAACATTGGGGGGGACAAATGCATGGGCCGTCCCCCCAACACTTTTATTGGGGGGGACCGTCCTCCCCTGTCCCCCCCCTAGGTCTCCGCCACTGAACACCAGGAGCATCGCATAACAACAAAAAGCTTTAATCATAAGAGATGCAGTAATTTATGCTCGCATTACTATAGTAGTGGGTACTATAAATATAGTAGTTCAGTCTGAAATACAGCTTCATTAAGCTTATCATACCGACATGCTGACATTTCGCCACCTCTTGACGACATTAACACCAACAAAGGTAACAGAACTGTCTTGTGAATTTGAAAACCGCTGCTGTATAAGCAAGACGCTCACAGAAAATGTTCATTGATATTGGATAGCCTATAATTAATTTTATGGTACACTGTATTAAACACTTGAATTGCGCATCCTCCTCCTCCGGCCTTCTTCGTTGACACTTAAGGAACTGCACAGTTGACATTCCTCAGTATTTCCTCGTCCATCCAGATCCACCTCCATTCCTTCTTCCTTCTAATCCATTCTTCTTCCATCCTCCTTCTTATCCCTCGACTCATTACAGGGCAACAAAATAAAAAAAAACGACAACATAGATCTACCGACAAACAGAGCTTACGGGAGTTTAAGCCACGCCAGAGGCCCGGCAGGTCTACTACTAACTTATAGGCACAAATACGGAAACGAACGAGCAAACCCCATGGCTTACGGGATGTTAGGCCACGCCAGAGGCACATGGGGTCGCTTACTCACAAACAGCTAGTAACAGAAACACAGACGAACAGAGCCACAGTGCAACCGTAACACGCATCACAATCAACCCCATACCTCAAAAACAGCAGCAAGGCCCATCGCAGCCAACCACAGGTACCTATAGAGACACAGTTAAAGCAGAAAAGTTTTTATTACACGCCCTGACGGGTATGTGTCTATGTGGTATCATTATAGGAAAGAATAAAGTACAATATTTTCGGGTGAGATGGAACCGATTATGTCCGTGTAGACAGCGCACGGACATACAACAAGAAGCTTCATCGTAATCGTACACTACGTTTAATATGTGGCATTTAACAATGTTCAGCAAACATCTGTTAGAAAAATTCTTTAAATGCACTGAAATATTTAGGTGAGATGGAGAATCAAGCGGAAAGATTCTAGTCATGCAGAAAGAGGCGAAATACGAAGAGGTAGATGATGATGATGATGATGATGATGATGATGATGATGATGATGATGATGATGATGATGATGATGATGATGATGGTGGTGGTGGTGGTGGTGATGATGATGATGATGATGATGATGATGATGATGATGATGATGATGATGATGATGATGATGATGATGATGATGATGATGATGCGTAGGTGGAGTAGGAGAAGGAGATGAAGAATAGGAGGAAGAGGAAGAATAAGAAGTGAGTCCATTAATCTAACTTGAGTGGCAGCTATATGGGTATAATATTATGAAGTACTAAAATACCTCCACTGTTTTTAGGCAGAATTTTAGGGGCGGTCAGTCCTCTATATATTTCGCCGTTTCGTCTTCCTATATACAGGGTCAGTGGATTCTTTATAATCGAGGCGGAAATTGAAGCGAAAGTTCTAAGCAGAAGTGTGCGCAGGCTTCAGAAATGAAGTATAAGGTAAGAAACAATATATAAATATATATATATATATATATATATATTGTTTCTTAGCCTATATGGTACACAATTAAATTCATCTTTACTTAATCAGAATATGACCTTACCTGTACGAACAAGCCTTTCATCAGAAAACAGAGGCCAGAGAGAGGTTTCCAGCGTTGCAGTGTCAGCTGGATTTCATCTCGAAACACTGTAGCCATCGGAGACCGGAAACTTAAGCTATCACAGCACAGCAGAGTTCCTACTGGAAAGTATGTACCGTACACAGTAAAGGAAAACACAGAACTTTAAAATTCAGAAAATTGCCGCTCAGAAAATATAGGGCAACAAGAGTAACATTAATAAAATAATACGCATGTCTCTATTCCCGATTTGAAAACATCAAATCATTTTGACAATAACAACAATAATTTTATTTATTGAACAATCCGGTTGACAGAACGCAACCGGTTATGATGTACACTGTACAACTATGCAATTGAAACAATTCACAAGAACAGGAATCACAAACCAGAAATCTTAACTAAGAGAACAGACGGCCTGCAATACAGGGGCACTTAATTTTAAAGCAGCCTACACAGCACGTATGCCTAATGACTTGACGCACGTTGGCAACGCATAAAACGTCGGTTTAACAATATGGCCAATAAAAGCAAATTATAGCTTAACATATACGATCAAATAATAAAATTGGCATTAATCATGGCCTTATAATTATTATGACATAGACTCAGTCTTTTAATTAAAAAATTAAGTCTCTAGAAGTTTAAATTTGTACTGTCTAATTAATCGACCGATTAACCAAGCTATAGTAAAACCGAATAACTTACAATTATCTTGTTTTCGTTCTATATGCAAACATCTTCAGGACATACATGTAGGCTAGGTCTGCCCTCGTTCGTCTTCCTGAGGCATTTTGAACTTCCTTCCAAAATGTTTTCCTAAACGAAATAAAGCAAATAAAATCTTTGCCGTGCACGATCACAACGGGATTTGCGGATCTATAAATCATCGTCAAAACACCTATGACGTCATAATGCCCTCGAGTCTTCATGACCTACTCGAAGATGACGTCTATGGTCCAACAGTATATTATTATGTGACGTCAAATGAGGCTACTCAAGAAATACAGTGATGAACCGATTAAATTATATGAAAATGACGTCATAATATTTGCTAGAGGGCTCCGTAGACATGGGACAGAAACTCATATTAAAGTCTCAGGTTGATCATTCCGCTTGTCTCACTGTTTGTTTCAAACAGTGGCAGAAGCAGACAGAATGAGGACCTTCAAAATTTCACTCTGATTAATTAGCAAGCGATCTGACACTTTTATGTAGAATGGTCCTGAATACTACTTTTAAAGTGAGCCACAATGAATTGAAATACTTTAGAAACCAAAATCATAAACAATAGATGCAAGTACAGAATGGAATAGTCTATGCAATAGGTCTAATTCTTTTCTAATTTCCTTTCTTACTTACTTCTTATACTTGCTTTAAATTTACTTCTTCATTTAATAATTAATTTCATGTTTTACCACATCTCCTGATAACCTATTGCTTTCAGTCGTTAAAATAGCATTGATCAAACTTATGTCATACTTTTCGAATTGTTTACCAGTTTATTGATCGAATGCGGCTCATGAGTTCGTGAACTGCTGTTTGTCGTCTTCTTCTTCGGCAGATTTCGTCATTTTTCAACGTTTTATTAAACATCTTTTGTCGACTTTGTCGTCTTCTCTGTCTGCCTTCGACAAAAATATATCGAATGTTCCCGAAACCATTAAGAGAACAAAGGAAGCCTGCGTCATTTTGCGATTACGTCATATTTGAGGATATATAGTGACATCAAGCAGCTTACATTTTTAAAAGGCAATCGCAACGATTGCAGTCACAGCAGTACTTACCTTTCGTTTATTCAATGAAGTAAAGTTGACAGTACCTAACTTAGGAGTTAGGAAGCAAATGACTGGTGGACTGGATTGACTTCAATGTTGCTATTCCACTTATACCTAAGTTGCGCATTCCATGTTACAATATGGGTCTGTCTTAGGCCTACATCATGTTAAAATTGTAACATGGAATGTGAGTATATTTAAATCACGAAAACAATGAATCTCATAGACCTACAGAAAAACACAAAACGTAAATGTTTTGATCATCTTGGTTTGCTACATTTTGTTTTGAACTAAGATTCGTTTTGAGTTGCATGCCTTTTAAGAAACGGTGCGTTTTTACCGAATCAATCCAGGCTCACGTCACGTGAATTTATGACATACATACATACATGCACACATACATACATACATACATACATACATACATACATACATACATACATACATACATACATACATACATACATACATACATACATACATACATACATACATACATACATACATACATACATACATACATACATACATACATACATACATACATACATACATACATACATACATACATACATACATACATACATACATACATACATACATACATACATACATACATACATACATACATACACGATGTTCTCTGCAGCAGATATATAAGTATAATAACTCTGTGCAATCGAATCGTGAATTAATGAAAGAGAGAGAGGGGTCTAATTTCTGTTTTCTGTCGTGTAATCACCACCGGTGAAGCAGGAGACCAGCTGAGACCATCGGTGACCTATTTATTACTACACCTGATGTCAATCGGAGCCAATTCGACTGGAAAATTAGTCAAGCTTCATCTACCACAGTCACGCTCTCTCCGTTCAAGGTTGAACTGTGTTGGCAATGCCATTTATGCGTACATACGTGTAGCGTATTAAATCGCTATTATCTATCAAACTAACTTGTCTGATATTATATGTTAATTCTAAGTAGGAGTTAAGCTAGATAATTTAGTCGGCGTATCTAGATTAATAATTTGGCGTCTAGTGGATTAGTAACTAGGAGACCACGAATCTTGCGTACATGAGCGAGGCAGTCATAGTGACGTCAAGCGGTTACTACGGACGCTTACGTAAGCGAAAACATTTGCATTGACGCGTAACCAATTAAAAGCATCGAAATGAGCGTAACGGACAGAATTGAATGGAAACAGCCACGTCATTGAAATTTGACATAAACGGTTGATTCCTTGCTTGAACATTGAGAAAGATGGTTGTTCAGTTGTGGCTGGCAATTCATTTGAAGTTTATTCAATGGTGAGGATGATGATTATGCTCGTATCTGGTCGTAAAACAGTACGAGGCATTCGTGTGAGAGTAGAGGCGATTTAGAAGTTCAAAGTTGTGAACTCTAACGTTCGTGAAGTCTACATTGTGATCGTGACGGTTGGTGAGACGATATTCGTGTGTAGAGAAACGATTTTGGGCTCGTTGTCTCTGGTTGACATTTCAAGGTCATTTTCAATTGGGAAGGAAATTCTCATTGGTTGGAGTGTGATAATTTGATGCTACGGAAGTATTGAATATTGTCTTGTCTGGTATTCGATCTGGATTCCACAGCTTGACAGTATCTCATTATCCTTCTTCAAATATAGCACGAGGTTGCTTATCTTCATTCAGTGAATCTACGGAGAATCAGCAGAACTATTTCTTCAAATATAGCACTGGGTTGCTTATCTTCATACAGTATATCTACAGCGAATCTGCAGAACTATTTCAAGGCCGTTTACACTACAGAAACGATATGTCATATATCTCAACTGTGGAACACAGATAAGCATTTAGATAAATATAATTAGTGATACGCCAAATAAGTAAATAGGAACATTGCGTAATTGTATTGTTTATTTAACAGTTTTCGAATATATTATACATTTATAAAGAATTGGTTTCTCTTTGAACAGATCATTTAAATGCAGTACATTTTCAATTACCTGCTAAAATAAGCATAAAAACGGAGACGTTACAAATGGGATGCTCGCGTCGGGATTAAATTAACAATATTATTGTTGATTAGATTGAACTTTACTGACATTTATATTGAAGAGACAAAACTGATTAAAATGCAGATCTATTTGGAAATTGTTAAGCATAGCGCAACGCGCATGTATAGATTTTAAGCATTAGAGTCGGTGCGATAATCCTTATTGCTTAACATATACCAGAGATTGTATCACGTTAAGAGGGAACACTAGTGTGACGCTTAATAATTTTAATAATTATTATAAGCGAGTGTGAAATTGTATAGCGCATAGTTTAGCGTTAAATTTATTACTACTTAACCAAAAGTGAGTAAGTAAGAATGTCAATCACAGACTGGCAACAGTGGTTGGATATGGGACGTTCATTCTCATTGGAAGGTGAAGAGCTGAAGGCGTTTGTCAGAGACAGACAGAACGAATTCAGACAGCAGAGGGCGGATGAACGAGAAGAGAAAAAGGAAAGTGAGCTACGTGCAGCTGCAGAAGCTAAGATTCTTAGAGAGGCAGAGTCAGAGCGTGAGGCGGCTAAAATTGCTGAGGCAAAAGCAGCAAGAGAAAACGAAATAGAAATGGCGAGGATGGCTGACGCGAGACTTATACGCGAAGCAGATAATGCTAGGCTTGTACGTGAAGCAGAGATGAATGAAGCCAGGCTTACGCGAGAAGCAAATGACGTTAGACTTGAAAGAGAAGCAACTGAGGCGAGGCTTGCAAGAGAAGCGAATGAAGCTTTAGAGCATAAGAGGCTTGAGATTCAAATGAGACTGAGAGAAATGGAATCGAGAGATGGACGAAACAGAGATGATGGAGATTCTTATATGACGATGGGTGACAACCACCAAGGAAACCAAAGTCATAAGGGAATGAAAAATATTAAATTCCCAATATTTAACGAGGCTAAAGATTGTCTTGATGCGTACCTACTCAGATTTGAGCGTACGTGTACGACGTATGAGATACCAAGAGATGTATGGTCGCTGATGCTAGCGCGACATCTGGAGTCGAAAGCATTAGAAGTGTACCAGCGTTTGTCAGCTGAAGAAACACAAGACTACGATTGTTTAAAGAAGCATCTCCTGAAAAGATTCCAATTAACAGAAGGAGGGTATCGTAACAAGTTTAAGACTAGCAAGATGGAACAAGGAGAGACTCCTTCAAATTTCATTTACAGATTGCAACGATATTTGCAGCAATGGTTGCTACAAGCTGGATTTGAGCAGACCTACGAAGGAATCGAGGATCTACTGCTAAAAGATCAATTTTTCCTCACTTGCAGTAACGAGTTGAGGATGTTCATTAAAGAGAAAGGAAAAATGAGCTTAAAAGACACATTGACGTGTGCAGAATCTTACATCGAAGCTCATGGGTACAGATATGCAGAGAATTCTGTAAAACCTCAAGGGAGATTCAATAATGACAGAGGTAATGGAAAGCCATTTGAAGAGAAATCGAGAGAGAAATTCCAAGGAAATGTAAACAGAGGAAGAGTTGAAACAAGACAGAACAAAGAGACAAATCACAGTGGAAATGTGAATAGAGGATTTAGTAGAGATAGAGAACAGGCAGCGGAACACAAGATAACTTGTTTTGCATGCGGTAAGGTAGGTCATAAAGCATTTGATTGTGTGCATAAAGCCAAAGGGTTTGTTAAACACACAGCAGCAGCAGTACAGATTTACGAGAATAGGGCGTACAGGGCTGTACAGACAAATGAAAATACGAAATCGAATGAAATTGACAGAACAGTAGAACGCCAGGATAGGAAAGGTAAAGAAGAAGCACCGAAACATATGGCAGCGAGTACGGTAGTTACAGAACGGAAAGATGGTTGCATTGACATTGAAAGTATAGACGAATGTCAAGCGAAGGTCAATGGAATAGACGCCAATTGTCTTTACGATTCTGGAGCGAGTACGTGTATTGTGAGGAGATCGCTGATCAAGGATAGTGATTTGACTGGAAAGGAAACGCACTGCATCCTAGTTGATGGGAGCTTAAGGTGTTTTCCTACAGCCCATGTAAACATTGAGAGCGAGTACTTTAATGGTGAAGTTGAGGCAATGGTTATGGATGAACCAGTAAAGCCGATAATTATTGGACGCGTGAGAGGGTTAAAATATACAGTAACGAATGAGAACACGGATGAAAATATAATTAATTGTGACAAAGGAGAGAAAGTGAATGAGACGATTATGAGTGAGAAACAAGAAAAAGTTGAGTATAAAGGAATACTCAAGAGAAATGTGAATGCTAATTCACGTTGGCAAGATGCCAAGAAGACAGTAAGATTTGAGAGTGATGAAATGAGCACGGAGTATGATGACGTAGTAGAGAAATATGTAAGTGATGACGTCATGAACAGTGACGCACATCAAACGACAGCAGCGATAGAAACGAGAGCTGAGTCGAAGAAAGTGGTGAAATATAAACCACTCAAGGTCACAGAAATGCCCGACCTTAATATAACCACAAAAGAAATAAAGGAATTACAGAAGACAGATGAAACATTGAAGAGTTACTGGGATAAAGCATCTGAGGGGAATGGCGATGAGAAGAGTACAGAAAAAGTGCTGTACGTAAAGAAAGATGGACTGTTGTACCGGAGATGGAAGGAAGTATTGAAAGATGAAGCGAAATGGCAGTTGATGGTACCGAAACAGTTGAGAAACAAAGTTCTAGCTGTAGCACATAACTCGCTACTGTCAGCTCATCTAGGCATGAAAAAGACTCACGATAAAATTGTGAATGAATTTTATTGGCCAGGGATAAATCAAGAAGTTCGGCGATACATATTAAGTTGTGATGTATGCCAGAAAGCAGTGGATAAGAAAGTGAACTACAAGGCACCGATGGGACATCTTCCAGTGCTGGATGTGCCGTTCAAGCATGTCTGTGTGGACATCATAGGAGCCATAGAGCCAATGTCTATGAGAGGATATCGTTATGTATTAACGATTATCGACTTAAGCACCAGATATCCTGAAGCAATACCGTTGAAAGGTATTAGTACCGAAGAGGTGGCGGAAGCCTTGTTTAACTTTTACTGTCGGATGGGCGTACCAGAAAGAATTCATACAGATAGAGGGAGCCAGTTTACGTCAGAACTAATGGCCGAAGTAAACAAGATGTTATTAATCAAGCATACGATGACAAGTCCATACCACGCGATGGGAAATGGTTGTGTGGAACGACTGAATGGAACAATTAAGACTACACTGAGAAAATTGATAGGTGAACAAGTGAAAGAGTGGGATAGATACTTGGCACCATTACTTTTCGCACTACGAGATACTGTACACGAGAGCCACGGATACACGCCTTTCGAATTAATCTTCGGAAGATCATGTAGAGGTCCGGTACAGATATTGAAGGAACTGTGGACAAACGAAAAAGTGGAAGACGAGGTGAAGGATGTGTACACATATATGACAGATCTACGAGAACGTATAGAGGAAACATGTAACATGGCGCAGAAAGCAATTCACAAAGCTAATGCGAAGAACAAGAAATACTACGATAGAAAGGCACGATATAGAAAACTGGAGATAGGTGATAAAGTACTATTGTTACTGCCGAGTTGTAATAATAAGATGCTTGTTAAATAGCAAGGACCATTTGTTGTCAGAGGGAAAATCGGAGATTACGATTACAAAGTTGAGGTTGATGGTGGAAAACTGAAAACATACCACATCAACATACTAAAGAAATATTACGAGAGGAGTGAAGAAGAATTGTCAGGTTCTGAGACAATAGCATATGTGTCAGCTATTGTACATGATGGTAGAGAAGGTGAAGACGAAGAGGAGGAGATATTGAATTTGTATGTTAGTAAGCAAACTGAGACGTACAAGGATGTTGATATTAATCCACAATTAGAAGATGAACAGAGAGGTGAATTAGAGAAATTACTGAGAGAATATCAAGACATATTTACAGATAAACCAGGAAGAACGGATATGGTGAAACACGAGATTCATCTGACAAGCGATGAACCTGTTAGGATGAAAGCATATCCAACACCGTATCATCTACAGTCTGAAATTGATAAGGAAATTGAGATAATGTTAGAGAATGGAATAATAGAAAGATCAGAAGCAGCATACGCAGCACCGCTTGTTGTTGTTAAGAAAGCTGATGGAAGCAATAGACTTTGCTGCAACTATAAACAATTGAACAAAGTGACAGTTTTTGATCCAGAGCCGATGATGTCAAACGAGGATATCTTCAATAAACTGAGTGGAAGCAAAATATATAGCAAGTTTGATTTTTGCAAAGGGTATTGGCAAATTCCAATGAGCGAAGAATCAAAAGATTATACGACTTTCATTTGTGCAAGGGGGTTGTATAAATTCAACGTTTTACCATTTGGATTGGTAAATAGTGCTTCAAGCTATAACAGACTGATAAGGAAGATTTTGCATGGAACCGAGAATCTGGAGAGTTATGTTGATGACATACTAGCTCATACAGAAGGATGGACTAAACATATGAAGATTTTACGAGAATTTTTTCAAAGAGTGAGAGATGCTCACCTGACTTTGAAACCAAAGAAATGTTCGTTAGGCTATGGACGCATAGATTTCTTTTTGTAGCGGTAGAATGCTTCTTATCAAACAAACCTATTAAATGATGCATTGTATAAGTATTAAATAGGTAAGAATTAAGCTAGACAATATGTGGCGTATTGTAGATTATAATTAATATTACTTGTGGCATTAAGTTAGATAATAATAATAGCACTATAACAATTCTTGAATACGCGCTACATCAATTATTGAAATACAACGGAGGGCAGAAAGCAGCGTCAAACTTGAGCAGACGGCAACAACGGCAGACGATAAAGTTAGACAGCGAAAAGATGGCGAAGGAAGAAGACGTAGATTTCTGAGCGAGAACGGCCATTAGTCAAACGTGGCGTTCTCGTCGGTAATTCAGAAGATCTGACGGTGAATTGGGTGTGGAAGGCGACACGCTGTCGGCCTGTCCCACTGGTGAGACTATAAGTCCTTGGGAACAGAGATACCAGGGCTTGTCGAACGGAAACTTTGCGAAGTTTGATGTGACACTTGCGAGTGAACTGCGATTCGACATCGGGAGAAGGTCGATTCGGAACTGCAATTGCGATTGGAGTTCGACGGCAGAAGAAAGGGGCGAAACGACTACAAGACGAGCAAGCGACGAGAAGCTACCGTTGCTTGTGGAGAAACAACGAGGCGGACGAAACTACAGAGTGCTGTGCCAGCTACAGCATTCTCCGTCTACGCAGCTACAGAAGAGAATCGGGAACGACGGCAAACAAGAAGAAGGTGACCTTCCTTCATCTTCGAAACCATCATTCCAATCCATACGAACTGAAGAACTTCTACATCTACGCTGGAAAAGTCCATCGTGGAAGTTAAGAAACAAGCTATAATATATTTTAGATAATACGCCACAAATAAGTAGATAGGATTATTGATTGTATTTTACTGTTTGATATTGTTTTATTATAATATAATCTTTAAACGAATCTCAGCTACATTTGTTTTAGGTCCTAGCTCATTCTAATATTGATCACCCAAAGGCCTCTGAGCATAAAGTTCCCTATTAAAACTAGATTTAAAACCCTAGCTTTTGATGGTAGTGACAAGAGTGGGTGCCCATGCCCGGGATTTAAGTCAGTAAGGATTTAATTCAGTAAAGATTTGAGTCAGTAAAAAACTCTCTTTTGAACAGTATTAGAAACGCTTTGAACAATTATAGCTAGGAGATTGTTAGAGACTAAATCTGAAATTGTAGATTGAAGATACTGCAGTAGATGTATGAACTATTAGTTGTTGTTGTGGAACTGAATTGACACTTTGCAGAATTGAACAATTTCTATTTGTTAGAAATTTAAATAGCGCATATTGTTGCCAATATTTTTGTCATAAGTTGCTAGTCAGCAAGTAAGACAGTAAGTATGTCTGTAAGTGATTTTGAAGCTTGGTTAGAAATTGCCAAACGGATGAACATGGAAGGGGACGAGACACGTGCCTTTGTCAAAGAAAGACAGGCAGAATGGAGACAAGATAGAGCGACTGAGAGGGAGATCGCCAAAGAGATGAAATTAGCTGAAGCAGCAGCAGAAGTCAAGAGACTGGAAATAGAAGCAAGAAAAGCAGAGATGGAAGCTGAAGCGGCAGCAGAAACGAGAAAAGCTGAGGCAGAAGCAGCAATGAGAAAAGCTGAGGCAGAAGCAGCAATGAGAAAAGCTGAAGCAGAAGCAGCAATGAGAAAAGCTGAAACAGAGGCTGCAATGCAAGCAAAGAAGGCTGAAGTGGAATTGGAAGCAATCAGGAGTGCTGAATCAGAAGCCAGGTTAAATCGTGAAGCAGCTGAAACTGAAGCGAGGGGACAGCGTGAACACCAGTTAGAGATAAAGAGACTTGAAGCACAGGTGAGAATGCGTGAAATTGATTCGAGAGGGGAACAAAACCGAGAGCACGAGAGTGACTACATGAGGATCGGTGATGGTCAACAACAGGGAGATCACCGAGAAAACAATAAAGGAATTAGAAATATCAAATTTCCTATATTCAACGAATCAAAGGATTGTTTAGATGCCTACTTGTTGAGATTCGAGCGAACCTGTGTTGCGTATGAAGTTAAAAGAGAAGTTTGGTCGCTGACGTTAGCTAGACATTTGGAAGGCAGAGCACTGGAAGTATACCAAAGGTTGTCTGCAGATGAAGTGCAAGATTATGAGTGTTTGAAGACTCAGCTGTTGAAGAGATTTCAACTTACTGAAGGTGGTTATCGAAACAAGTTCAAAACCAGTAAAATGGAATCTGGAGAGACACCTTCTAGTTTTGTACATAGATTGAGGAGGTATATGCAGCAGTGGTTAGCACAAGCGGGATTTGAAAGAACTTACGAAGGAGTGGAAGATCTATTGTTGAAAGATCAGTTTTACCTGACGTGCAGTACTGAACTTCGTATGTTTATAAAAGAGAAGGGTAAAATGAGTTTGAAGGACATGTTAGTTTGTGCGGAATCACACATTGAAGCACACGGTTACAAGTACAGCGAGCAGTCTGTAAAACCAGATGTGAAATTTCATAGTGACAGGTTGAACGGTAGACCGTATGAACACAGACCCAAAGAACAGTTTGGGTACAATCTGAACAGGAGTAGAAGTGATGTGAAGATAAATCAGGGTACACATCAAAACCGAGGATTCAGCAGGGAAAGAGAAATTGCAACTGGACATAAGATCAGGGCTGAAAGTGGTTTGGAAAAGTTGCCGGGTCTGACTTTTTGCCGGAAAGCACCGAAGGCGCGTAGCTGCGAGTGCCGAAGGCACGAAGCCCATACCGACTAGGGGGTCTGGGGGAGCGTCGAAAGCTCCCCCAGCGGGGTCTGGGGCGGAGCCCCAGCCACTAACGCATTTTTAGCTGTGTTGACCTCAACTAGAGTCCATTTTAGGCTCTTATTTGCCAGCTATTTATGAACGATGAAGTCACGAAAACTTCAAGAAGAAGTCTTTTTGCAGAGTGGCAGATTATCAGGATAACAAATTCAAAGTTTTATATTGCAAAAGAAATGGGTTTCGTCTTTACCATGATCACAAAAGTTACAAGTTTAGGCCTATACCAAGTTTCTAAGTTTACAGCTTTCATATGGATACCGTATAGGAAAACCCTTTATGGGTTTTACCAGCTCAGCCCACTCAAAATGTGTAGGCCTAATTTGAATTATAATCTTTTTAAAGCTAATTCTATGAAGGCTTAACCTATACTTTGTGTATTTTACAACCATTGCTTAGTGTTGAGCCACTTGCACTAGCCTCACTTCACTATGGTTGAAATCCCAGAGCAAATCCACATCAAAGTTCTCTCCTTAACCTACAACTCCTTACAATGCTCCCAGCCCAGATATCTTCGCGAACTGTTCACCGTCCAGCCAATCAGCTCTACCCGATTATCGGTCTGTCTTTCTTTCTCGACCGCCGGTCACAAGTCATCTCAAGTTCTCCAACCGAGCCATATCCAACACAGCGCCACGCATTTGGAATGATCTGTCTCCTGAATTCCGATTTTTTCAGTTCCTCCACCATCACTACCGATCACACACTATCATCTTCCTCAGGCTTCTCCATCCATCACACATTGGGCTTTTAATTCGAAAATGAAGTCACGTCTTGACTCGACGCAGCGCTTGTGAATAAGCTGGTGCCCCGCGCTTGGCTTTTGAGTAGCGCTTTAGAAGTTTGGAGATCACGTTTACAATCGATTGCGATTACTAAGAGAGGGATGGGTTTGGTGCAGGAGATATGCTCATCCCCATTATCTAAATGTTTTTGAATTTACACGCTGCAATAATAGCATGTTAGACTGTCATTATAGCGAAAATGCTCATCATTTCAGTGCTGATAGTCGTGGTTTACGGCTTAAAAGTGTCTTCTCCTGTTGTTTAAATCTATCAAATTTCCTAACTGTAATGGTACCGTATTATTTTAGGCTGTCATCTCAGCAAAATCTCTCATAATTTCACTGCTGAAAGACTTGATTTAAGAGTTCAACAAATATCCCCCTCCAATGGTCAAATTTGATGAATTAGGTAGGCCTAGTAGGTCTAGTTGCATTTCAGGCTGTCATTTTAACGAAACGGCTCATCATTTCAGTGCCGAAAGTCGCGGTTTATGACTTCAAAAGTGAACTCGCGTATTTTTAAAATGTTTTTACATAATTATCCACACTGCTGTGACATCATTTTAAGCTGTCATCTCAAAATATTTCTCATAATTATTTCATTGCTGAACGAAAATTTAATGGCTTAAGTGCTCAATGAATGTCTCCACCACCGTCACCACGTCGTAGGCCTATAAAATTTGAATTTCCACACTGCAGAGGTAGAATTTTTTGCTGTCATCGTAACAAGATTGCTCATTATGGATAAACAGTGGATAGCACTCTAGAAATTTATAGAGTCTAATGACATTTCTGAAATATTTCTTAAATATTGGGGATATCAGCATCTCCATCCCCAACCGCAAATTTCGGGATCCGCCCTCTGGCCCCTAAGTCTCCGCCTATGAATGCTGCTGCTAATTTAAAACCTCATTTCCTAATGTAGCTGTACAGGACTACCGGCGTAGCCCCTCCCAGGAAGCCGGCGGGCCGCCCAGTAAGGTTAGGCTATGATGCACATAACCTCATCACGGGTCGGCGGCATGTTTAACATATCTGCGATGTATTCATTGGCATAAGTATCTACGCTAGTCATTTGCCGAAAATGTTTTAAAAATCCTACAGTTTTAACCTTGTTTTTGGCGAATGACGATCTTTTTTTAGTCATGCTTAACTGATTTTTGGTAAACAAGCAACCCGGCTGAGACCCGGCAACAGCAGGTCTCGAAAATCGATGCCGGGTCGCAGACCCGGACCGACCCGGCTCACTTTCAGCCCTGCATAAGATTACTTGTTTTTTCTGTGGAGAACAGAACCATAAGGCATATCAATGCCCAAAGAAAAACAGGGGTACATTTAAACACACTGCAGCAGCAGTACAAATATTCGAAAGTCGAGCACACTTGGTTAAGCCAGAAAGTGAAATACAGAGAGTGGTTGAAGTTACAAGAGGAGAACAACAGATGAAACAGGGTGAACATAATAAAATACCACCAATGTACATGGCAGCTAGCGCAATGGTGATAAAAGACAATGATGGATGTATTAGCCTTGAAGATAAGAGTGAATACCAGGTGACAGTTAATGGAAACACAGTGGGATGCTTATACGACACAGGCGCAAGTTGTTGTATTGTAAAACGTTCTTTGATAAATGAAGAAGCGTTGACTGGAGAAGAAACACATTGTGTTTTAGTTGATGGGAGTTTAAGATGTTTCCCATTGGCTAAGGTGTACATAGAGAGTGAACATTTTAATGGTGAAGTACAAGCGATGGTGATGGAACAGCCAATAAAGCCAGTAATAATTGGGAAAATCAAAGGACTGAAGTACATGGTTAAGGATGAAAGAACTGAGAGTGTGACAAATCATGAGCCAAAAGAAATAATTGAGAAATGTACTGAAGTGGAAAACAAAGGAATATTGATTAGAAAAACAGAACATGAAGAAAGACCTATTGGTGCAAAGAAAACAGTAAGATTTTCTGACGATGTGATGAGGAATCAAGATGAAAAATTAATGACAGTAGCAGTTGTGGAGACTAGAGCAGAAGCTAAAAAGGTAGCAAAATACAAACCATTGAAAGTTGCGGAGATGCCGAACTTGAATGTGTCAGTAAAAGAGATACAGGAGTTGCAGAGTCAAGATGAAACTATGTCGAAACAAATGGAAAGAGCAATTGAATGGGATGGTAACGAAGACAACATAGAAGATAAACCATATGTGAAAAAGAAGGGATTGTTGTATAAAAGATACAAAGAAGTACAGAAGGATGAGGTGAAATGGCAACTAATGGTACCTAAACCATTGAGGGATAAAGTGTTAGCAGTGGCACACAATTCATTGTTATCGGCTCATTTAGGAATGAGGAAAACACATGATAAGATTCTAAATGAATTCTATTGGCCTGGAATAGGACAAGATATACGGAGATATGTGTTGAGTTGTGATATTTGTCAAAAATCAGTTGACAAGAAGGTGAACCACAAGGCGCCTATGGGTCATCTACCTGTATTAGATGTACCATTCAAACACATATGCATAGACATAATCGGAGAAGTTAACCCTATGTCTGCAAGAGGTTATCGATACATATTGACCATCATAGATTTGAGTACAAGGTATCCGGAAGCTATTCCATTGAAAGGAATTAGTACTGAGGAAGTTGCAGAAGCTTTGTTCGGATTTTATTGTCGTATGGGAGTGCCTCAGAAGATCCATACTGATCGTGGAAGCCAGTTCACTTCTGAACTCATGGCTGAAGTAAATAAGATGCTATTGATAAAACACACCATGACGAGTCCATATCATGCAATGGGCAATGGATGTGTAGAACGGCTTAATGGAACCATCAAAGCGACGTTGAGGAAGTTGATTGGTGAACAAGCGAAAGAATGGGATCGTTATATAGCTCCATTACTGTTTGCGTTGAGAGACACAGTACATGAGAGTCACGGTTTCACACCATTCGAACTAATATTTGGTAGATCGTGTAGAGGACCAGTGCAGATCCTGAAGGAGTTATGGACCAATGAGACAGTGGAAGAAGAAGTGAAGGACGTGTATACGTATATGCAGGATTTGAGAGAAAGGATTGAGGAGACTTGTGATATGGCGCAGAAGGCGATACACAAAGCGAACGCTAAAAACAAGAAGTATTATGACAGGAAAGCAAGATACAGGAAGTTGGAAATAGGTGATAAGGTGTTGTTACTATTGCCTAGTTGTAAGAACAAGATGTTAGTAAAGTGGCAAGGGCCATATGTTGTGAGAGAGAAGATTGGAGACTATGATTACAGAGTTGAAATCGAGAAAGGAAAGATAAAGACATATCACATTAATATATTGAAGAAATACCACGAAAGAGAAGATGCCGAGACCGTAGCGTACATTTCAGCAGTAGTATATGACGGAAAAGTGGGAGAAGATGAAGAAGAAGAAATATTGGATTTATATGTAAGTGAACAAACAGAGACCTATGAAGATGTGGATATAAATCCTGATTTGGATGAAGAACAAAAAGGAGAAATGAGGAAACTACTGAAGAAATATGAAGACATATTCACAGACAAGCCTGGGAGAACAGACTTAGTAAAGCATGAAATACATTTGACGAGTGAAGAACCAGTAAGACAAAGAGCGTATCCAACACCATACCATTTGCAAAAAGAAATAGATAAGGAGATCCAGACGATGTTGGACAATAAGGTGATAGAAAGATCAGAGGCAGCTTATGCAGCACCGCTGGTGGTTGTCAAGAAATCAGACGGAAGCAATAGGCTGTGTTGCAATTACAAACAGCTGAACAAGCTTACAATATTTGATCCTGAGCCTATGATGACAAATGAGGATATTTTTAATAAGTTGAGTGGTAGTAGAATCTACAGCAAGTTCGATTTCTGCAAGGGTTATTGGCAGATCCCTATGAGTCCAGAATCGAAAGACTACACTACATTTGTATGTGCCAATGGGATATACAAGTTCAATGTGATGCCTTTTGGATTGATCAATAGTGCGTCAAGTTACAACCGTTTAATCAGGAAGATTCTTCAAGGAACAGAAAATCTTGAAAGTTATGTCGACGACATTCTAGCGCATAACAAAGGATGGAGAGAACATTTGAAGACATTGGAGATATTTTTCGAAAGAGTGAGACAAGCGAATTTGACATTGAAGCCGAAGAAGTGTTCAATAGGATATGGAAAGATTGACTTTTTGGGACATACGTTGAACAAGGATGACATAAGTCCAAAGGAGAAATCAGTGGATAAAATAGTAGACATGCCACGTCCAAAGACAAAGAAACAAGTCAGGAGTTTTCTTGGAGCGATAAACTATTATCGGAAATTCATACCACACTGTGCGGAAATCATGGCACCGTTAAGTGACTTAACGAAGAAGATAGCACCTGGAATGGTAGAATGGAATGAAGAGCTGGAAGATAGTTTTACAAAGTTGAAGAACGAATTGGCGAAAGAACCAATTCTGAGACTTCCAAATTTAGAGAAGGATTTCATCCTACAAACTGATGCAAGTGGGAGTGGAATCGGATGTGTGATAATGCAGCAGTACGAGGGGACGAATCATCCCATAGCGTATGCGAGCAGGAAGCTGTTAGAGCGAGAGAGAAGATATTCTGTGGAAGAGAGAGAGTGCTTAGCAATCATGTGGGGAATAAGCAGGTTCGACCGATATCTTTGTGGAAGGACATTTACAATTGAGACAGACCATTGCGGATTGCAATATATGAAAGAAGGTCGAATGAAAAATGCAAGGGTGATGAGATGGAGTTTGGCACTCCAAAACTATTCCTTTAACATTAGATATATTAAAGGGTCCGAAAATGTTATGTCCGACTATTTAAGTAGAGGGATTGTGTAGTATAAGTTGAGATAAAGTAAATGAAGAAGTGTAAGCCAGTGAGTAAAGTGTATTAATTGTCATGTCGTGTATAGTAAGTGAATTAGTTTACTAGGTTAGTTTGTTAAGTAGGTGAGTTTGTTAAAGCCTGTAAACAGTCTTTTGAAGGAGGGGCATTTGTAGCGGTAGAATGCTTCTTATCAAACAAACCTATTAAATGATGCATTGTATAAGTATTAAATAGGTAAGAATTAAGCTAGACAATATGTGGCGTATTGTAGATTATAATTAATATTACTTGTGGCATTAAGTTAGATAATAATAATAATAGCACTATAACAATTCTTGAATACGCGCTACATCAATTATTGAAATACAACGGAGGGCAGAAAGCAGCGTCAAACTTGAGCAGACGGCAACAACGGCAGACGATAAAGTTAGACAGCGAAAAGATGGCGAAGGAAGAAGACGTAGATTTCTGAGCGAGAACGGCCATTAGTCAAACGTGGCGTTCTCGTCGGTAATTCAGAAGATCTGACGGTGAATTGGGTGTGGAAGGCGACACGCTGTCGGCCTGTCCCACTGGTGAGACTATAAGTCCTTGGGAACAGAGATACCAGGGCTTGTCGAACGGAAACTTTGCGAAGTTTGATGTGACACTTGCGAGTGAACTGCGATTCGACATCGGGAGAAGGTCGATTCGGAACTGCAATTGCGATTGGAGTTCGACGGCAGAAGAAAGGGGCGAAACGACTACAAGACGAGCAAGCGACGAGAAGCTACCGTTGCTTGTGGAGAAACAACGAGGCGGACGAAACTACAGAGTGCTGTGCCAGCTACAGCATTCTCCGTCTACGCAGCTACAGAAGAGAATCGGGAACGACGGCAAACAAGAAGAAGGTGACCTTCCTTCATCTTCGAAACCATCATTCCAATCCATACGAACTGAAGAACTTCTACATCTACGCTGGAAAAGTCCATCGTGGAAGTTAAGAAACAAGCTATAATATATTTTAGATAATACGCCACAAATAAGTAGATAGGATTATTGATTGTATTTTACTGTTTGATATTGTTTTATTATAATATAATCTTTAAACGAATCTCAGCTACATTTGTTTTAGGTCCTAGCTCATTCTAATATTGATCACCCAAAGGCCTCTGAGCATAAAGTTCCCTATTAAAACTAGATTTAAAACCCTAGCTTTTGATGGTAGTGACACTTGGGTCATACGTTAAACAACGACGACATTAGTCCTAAAGGAGAATCGATAGATAAGATTGTGGAGATGCCACAACCGAAAACGAAGAAACAAATAAGAAGCTTTTTGGGAGCAATAAACTATTACAGAAAATTTATTCCTCATTGTGCTGAACTGATGGCACCATTAAGTGACTTGACAAAGAAGTCAGCAGCTAATTTAATGTTGATTGGAACGAAGAATTAGATGAGAGTTTTAGTAAGCTGAAAGCAGCACTTGCTAAGACACCAATACTAAAGTTACCAAACTTGGAGAAGGAATTCGTAATTCAAACGGATGCATCAGGAAGAGGAATAGGTTGTGTCCTGATACAGCAGTATGAAGGGATAAACCACCCGATTGCATATGCGAGTAGGAAACTATTGGAAAGAGAGATGAGATATTCAGTTGAGGAGAGAGAATGTCTAGCGATAATGTGGGGAATTAGTCGGTTTGACAGGTACTTGTGTGGAAAGCAGTTTGTGATAGAGACGGACCACTGCGGACTACAATACATGAAGGAAGGGAGAATGAGAAATGCGAGAGTCATGAGGTGGAGTCTAGCACTTCAAAATTATTGCTTTACGATACGATATATCAAGGGAAGCAATAATGTTATGTCTGATTATTTGAGTAGAGGAATTACATAGTACTTAAATATATCAGTGATGTATTATAATAATGTAGATAAGAAGTTCAGTAATGTTGTATTGTTGTGTAAGATAGAATAAGGAAGTTGATAGAAATTTAGTTGATAGATAATTAGGTGAGATTGTAAAGCCTGATTACAGACTTTTGAAGGAGGGGTATTTGTAGCGTATTAAATCGCTATTATCTATCAAACTAACTTGTCTGATATTATATGTTAATTCTAAGTAGGAGTTAAGCTAGATAATTTAGTCGGCGTATCTAGATTAATAATTTGGCGTCTAGTGGATTAGTAACTAGGAGACCACGAATCTTGCGTACATGAGCGAGGCAGTCATAGTGACGTCAAGCGGTTACTACGGACGCTTACGTAAGCGAAAACATTTGCATTGACGCGTAACCAATTAAAAGCATCGAAATGAGCGTAACGGACAGAATTGAATGGAAACAGCCACGTCATTGAAATTTGACATAAACGGTTGATTCCTTGCTTGAACATTGAGAAAGATGGTTGTTCAGTTGTGGCTGGCAATTCATTTGAAGTTTATTCAATGGTGAGGATGATGATTATGCTCGTATCTGGTCGTAAAACAGTACGAGGCATTCGTGTGAGAGTAGAGGCGATTTAGAAGTTCAAAGTTGTGAACTCTAACGTTCGTGAAGTCTACATTGTGATCGTGACGGTTGGTGAGACGATATTCGTGTGTAGAGAAACGATTTTGGGCTCGTTGTCTCTGGTTGACATTTCAAGGTCATTTTCAATTGGGAAGGAAATTCTCATTGGTTGGAGTGTGATAATTTGATGCTACGGAAGTATTGAATATTGTCTTGTCTGGTATTCGATCTGGATTCCACAGCTTGACAGTATCTCATTATCCTTCTTCAAATATAGCACGAGGTTGCTTATCTTCATTCAGTGAATCTACGGAGAATCAGCAGAACTATTTCTTCAAATATAGCACTGGGTTGCTTATCTTCATACAGTATATCTACAGCGAATCTGCAGAACTATTTCAAGGCCGTTTACACTACAGAAACGATATGTCATATATCTCAACTGTGGAACACAGATAAGCATTTAGATAAATATAATTAGTGATACGCCAAATAAGTAAATAGGAACATTGCGTAATTGTATTGTTTATTTAACAGTTTTCGAATATATTATACATTTATAAAGAATTGGTTTCTCTTTGAACAGATCATTTAAATGCAGTACATTTTCAATTACCTGCTAAAATAAGCATAAAAACGGAGACGTTACAATACGACTGACTGGCTGGCCGATTGAATTACTAATTACTTACTTACTTACTGCACTGCCTGACTGAATTACTGACAAAATCATAGACTAGCTTGTTTACTAACTGACTGACTCACTGACTTACCAACTAACTGACTGATTCACTGACTAACCAACTGACTGAATTACTGACTTATTAACTGGTTGACTGAGCGACTGATTTAGGCATAGGCTATATAGTGATATATACTTACTACTTAGTGACTTACTGATAAATACTGACCGAACTGACTGTGTCCTATGGGATAGAACTGTATCGTATGTCGCATCGTTTATCGAAAGATGAGAGGACGTAACAGAATGCAAACACGATTTGCACCTGCACGAGACAGTACCAGGGAGACAGCAAAGCTTTTTAACGTGCATTTCTTGACAAAATGTGCAATGGTTACAAATGGATTTGTGCAGTTGCAAGAGCAATCCTGTGCAGCTGGAAACGGTAGAGTAAAACCATTGTCACTCAAAAAGATCATCATCATCCAGTGGCGTAGCCAGGAATTTTTCATGGGGGGGTTTTATGGCCGGAAACCCTGTTTTTTGCTATTATTTTTTCTTACTTAAATGGGAAAATAACCTTAAAAAAACCTTTTTTCGGAGCCAATGGGGGGAGTTTAACCCCCGAAACCCCCCTTGCCTACGCCACTGTCATCATCTACTGACCATCAATAATGAACAATTTTGTTAAGATAACAGCCTATGAATGCTACCATTAGAATTGGCACATCGGACAAATTTAAACAACGGAGAGGGGACACTCTGAAGTCCTAAACCAACCACGACTAACAGCATTTAAAAATGAGCAATTTTTGTTAAGATGGCAGCTTAAAATTCTACCATTACAGCATGGAAATTCCAAAATATTTAACAATTGGGAGGGACATCTATTGAAGTCTTACGCCATGTCTTTCTTTCAGCACTTATATTATGAGAAATTTTGCTGAGATGACAGCTCAAGGTATGGGGGGCTCAGGGTTTTGGGGGGCCTCAGGTACCCTAGCGCCGGCACTGCTGGGATAACCCAACATGGGAATGGAATGGGCACATCTGCGTAGAACGTCTGATGGGAACCTCTTTGCTACTGACCATGCGGGCTCATGTCAATTATAGGCTACTGAACCCGCCCCGTCCTCCGTTAAGGACACTCTTAATTCCCTGCGTTCCAGACCGCTTGGCTGAATCATCCCACGGTGAACAACATATTAACGAAGAAGCCGCTGCTTTTTAAAAGCAAAAATGCTTTATTATGCCCGATTTCACGTATACCGAAGTGCCATTATATATGCAGCTACGTAAGTAAAGAATATACTTTCTTACTTACTTACTTAATTACTTACTTACTTACTTACTTACTTTTAAAACGAACAGTGGCCTACGTTGCCATCGGCAATAATTGTGACGTCGTTGGTTTTTCATCATCATCATCCTCATCATCATCATCATTGCTCTCCTCCGTCTGGCCGCGCCGACAATAAGGCCTTTACAATGTTTACATGGCGTCGCCGTGCACACTTCTCTGTCCTTGATGATATCCAGGGCATTCCTCATATCCATGCACCTTTCCGCTAGATCTTCTCTTGTGTTGTCCATCCATTTTTCCTTTGACGCCCTCTACTTCTCAGTCCCTCCACATTGCCGTGCAGAGCCGCAGCTTGTAGTCTTCTTTCGTCCATCCTTGATACAATGATAGTATGATACATGTCCAAACCACGAGAGTCTTCTCTTCTTGTAAGTTCTTATATATATATATATATATATATATATATATATATATATATATATATATTACACCTAAGGGCTAATATACTGGAAATTTCTTCTTTTCTTAGCAAGCGTGATGTCTGATAAAAGCTTGAGCTAATGTGCGCAAAAAGCTATGTACATGCACACTGGTCACACTATAATGTCACATTCAACTGCGCATGCTAATTTTACATTGTAATAAATCTGACGAATCAGAGATCATGAAGTCTTATGGAAAGCTTCATATATCAGTTGGTTGTCATGTCATGTTGGTATATACGCCTACAGTGTTCACTGTTTAACTTTCAAAATACCTCATGATCATCTGTCTTTCGTGCTGTTGCACGGTTGCAAACAACTCACATATAAATAATTACTTTCTTGTCATTTAAAAGAAACACAGGTACTTCTTACAAGTCGCACATTGTGCAGATGTTCTAACGAAAACATAAATGATTACTCGTCTGTCTCTTCAAAACACAGGTATACAAGTCGCACACCGTGCAGATATTAATTATCGTAACAAAAATTCATCGGTCTTAATTGCTATCATGATCTACAGACGATAATAAATTATTTTAATAAATTATTATAAATCGTCACCTGCAGTGAATGTACGTAATTGTCTGAGCGGACGATAAGTCCTAAAGTCTCATCAGGCGAGGCATACTGACCAGAGGTAGCAATATTTATTCCGAATTGAGTACATAGTTTTGTTGGTTCTTAGCGCGATCATACATAATTACTCGATTAAACGTAGCCTCCATTCTTTGTCTGTCTGGCAGATCTCTGCCTCTGTAGTGCGAGTGTAAGGCTTTAGGTACATGCTGAAATATTGCAATTTTGCAGAATACACGAATAAGAAGCAAGGGTTTAATGCAGATAAAACTTCGAGATGGAGACTGAGATAGTGAGTTTCAAGACTTGTCAGTCTGACTTTGGCACAAATGGAATGTGCACCAACTCAGCAAGAGCTACTCATGGTTACTGGTGATGCTTACTTCATGCCATCAGCTGTATATAGCTCTGTTGTACAGGGACACCATGGGGCGCGGTGGTGTTATGGTGCGTTTCGGTGCCTTTGTTCCAGGTTCGAATCCACCTCAAGTCGCCGCGTAGCATAGGCGCAACCACCCTATGGTACCCACGGGACGCGTCCCCCCAACTTTTGAGTGGTCCCCTAGCTTTATTATTATGATCCCCCCCAACTTTTAGGACGTGATTCATTATGGTCCCCCCCAACTTTTAGGACGTGATTGCGCCTATGCCGCGTAGGTACCTTGAGCACATCCTTCACTCTCAATCGCTCGTGTGCTTCGGTCTGAAACTCGATGCAGTGACCGCGCATTAGTCGGGAGCACCTTTGAGTAGCGGGTTTGAAGGTGGCACTACAGCATCTGCGAGAAATAACAAATTTAGAAACAAGGCATTGAAATCGTCTACGAAATCATTAAATTGCATGCTTAACTAGCATATTATGGTCTTGTTTTAATTACTAATTTCATTGCACATTATCTTACACGGAGTCACGGACGTCAAAACCAAACTTCGCGCCATGGTGAAATGATTCCGCATCTATTGCACGTTCCCAGGGGCTTCAATCCCCCCTAAGAAACCGGGCGCAATCCATTTTCTTCCCCCCCTTTTCTGGACCGGCCATCCTCTATGTATGCAATATTATGCAATCTAGCGCTTGCCCTCCTATATAGTGTGGGAATGAAGGTTTGCTTGGAGAGGGACAAACGAGCATCCAGCAGACGATCGCCGAAGCATGTGTAGCGCCGAGAAGGCACCTGGTATGAGGAGAGAATGTGCCCCTCCCGTAAGAAATTTTTGCGATTTCCGCATTGCAATTTCAGCATTTTAAGCTGTCCTCTTAGCAAAATTACTCTACTGTTTCAGTGGAGGAATTGCTGCCAAAATCGGGCAGCCATATGTATTGCGCCTCTGATCAGTGTGCACTCGAGAGTCGAGAGGCGTTACATAAATTTTTAGAGCACAATGCAACACAATAAAATACAATATAGGTCCTACATTGTAAGCCCACGTAATAATGATGTTGCTTTACTAAGTGTTCAAGGACAAAATTTGACTGTCTGAAATTTGAAAGATAACATTGGAGAGAAGCCATTTAGTTGTACAAAATAGTATTTTTTTAACATTATTTTTTCAATTATAATATGATTGTATTATTTATTAAAATAGTAAAATCATAATTATAATCATTTAATAGGAAATTGTTATAGTATATTATAGCTGTTATAGCGGTTCATGTAGCCTAATTCAAAAATTTTGATAGTAGCCAAACTAAAAACTCAAAGTATATAAAGTGTATACATTTTGCCCAAAACTGTTAGGCCTACCATTTTGTCCAAATTTATATGGAGGGGAATTATTTTCTGGGGGATCTTCCTTTTCTATCTTCCTTTAGTGATGCCTAGATTGAACGCTGCCCTTCATGTCCGACCTTCCCCCCCAACCGACGTGAATTTTGGCTGTCTTCTGATTCCCCCCCTATTTTTCACTGGGCGCAAGCTGCGCCCGCCATGTATAGGGATAGAAGCCCCTGCACGTTCCCCCACATAAGATCCCGAAGAAACGGAGATGATTATCACGAGTGTACGCATACGATCATTCGTAGATCTTCTCTTCACCGATTGTGCCTGTCGTTTTGAAGCTCGCTCGAGTCTGGTTTCGTTACATAACTGTCGACAGCATTCGAGCGATTTGGCCTTCATTTTTTTCAAAAGTTGCTTAGAGGGCTTGACCTTACGTCAGCCGGACTAACAATGCTTGAATGCAAAAATATTATCTCTTTGAAGGTTTACAATTTGTCTGAAAGAGTCGTGTATCCCTGTATTTGAAACACAGCTCTGGTATGTCTCAAAGGTAGGTTTACCTGGGCGCCATTACGGCTATATAGTATATAGGGACGAACGACCCTGTGATACAGTGCAGGCGCTAGCACCCCTCGCAGTGGCGGCGCTAGGGGGGCTGGGGGGCTAAGCCCCCCTACAAGAGGCTGAGCCCCCCCTAAAAAAATGACCATCTGAATTATTTTACATTGAAATATCCACGCTTTTGGTCGACGACTAAAAAAAAAAAAAAAAAAGGTCCTCAGAAATTTTGGCGGCGAACATAGAAAATTTTCATGAGATTTTGGTCGATGACTAAAAAAAAAAAAAAAAAAAAGGTCGTCAGAAATTTTGGCGGCGAAAATGGAAAATTTGGCCGCGGGCTCCAGCCCCTCCAAAACTGAAATCCTGGCGCCGGCACTGACCCCTCGCACCCCCGGCTGGGGGCCCCGAGTTTGAAAGGGGCCCCAAATTTAACTGGCCATTATGCCTATTTGTGACTGTACAGATCCGATCTGGTGCATGCCTCAACTATGACCATATGGCACTGCCATGACAGACCTAATGCAAATATCATACTGATTTTGGGCGTAAGTGTAAAGCTATTTAAACTAACCGATCAGGCATTTTCGTCCCCTTTCTCAAACAACACTTATACAATTTTGTAACTTTTTCTAATTGCTATCATCATCATCATCATCATCATCATCATCATCATCATCATCATCATCATCATCATCATCATCATCATAATCATCATCATCATCATCCCTTATATTATTGATAATATCACATTTTGTCATAGGAGAAACGGGGGTTGGAAAATTGGGTTGGTACGCGTCTCTAAAAACCTCTACCACACAAATGCCCACCATGCCACCTTCTCGTTGTAACCCTGTTGATAACAGAGTGCGTGGTGGACGACCGAGCCAATGCCGGGATATGCGAGTCCAGTGACAAGGAGTGGGAAGTCGGTGGAGGCCACCGACGCTAGGAGATGGTGTCTTCGTAGAGGAAGGCAACGGGAAGCTTATTAGCATTCTCTAACCGATTTCGTAAGCCGGCTATAGAGGAATACAATGATTACATTGTGGAAGACGCGAAGACCATATAGGGGGGAGAAGGTTGTGGAGTACAATTTCTGACCATCCCTTCTAAACTGTCAACAACACGTGCGCGTTGGCAGGCTCTCACGATTTTACACGAATTGCAACATTTGTAAAACGTTTCAAATTTCTTGCAAATAATTACCCTACGACGTATGGAGGAACATTTGGACAGGTAATTATGTGTCACTTTACGGCTCTTTATAGGTAAATTTAAGCATGGTGTCGTTCGCGTATAGGGTAAGGTTTCGCGTCGTGAGGGTCGGTTAGGGTTAGTGTTAGGGTTAGTGTCGTCATTAGATTCTTCAGATTTTTGCGTCCTCAGGGTCGGTTAGGCTTAGTATTAGGGTTAGTGTCGTCATTAGATTCTTCAGATTTTTCCGTTGGTTCTTTAGCAGTTGTTGGTGAAGCTAATAGCCTACAGCTTCACCAATAACTGCTAACATCAACTACCTTCTCCCCCCCCCCCTATGGTCTTCGCTTCTTCCACAATGTAATCATTCTATTCCTCTGACCGGCTTACGAAATCGGTTAGAGAATGGTAATATGCCAACGGGAACCATCTCTCTACAATTCCCAAGCCACACCGAAAATGACAATTAATGGCGTCATTGGAAGTTGAAATCTGCCGAAGGGCAGAGAACTTAAAGAAGAAGAAGATAGGAGAAATAACCATGATATATGATTATATACGATATAATCATAGATGTAAAAAACGATGGAAACAAAATAAAAAACGGAAAAAACGTGTTTTTTTCAAAAAATAAAAAACGACAAAAAACGATAAAAAACGGAAACGGTAAATAATTTGAATTTGCTACATCTAAAACCGAATTTTAACCTTGAAAACATTGATTAGGAACATACTACGCGCAGGGTATCTCTTAAATGATGATGCTAAAAGGTGAAATAATGACTTTAGTTAGCTGAATCCTTGAGATTTGGCGGAAAAACATAAGGAATATCAGAAAAAATAAAAATTAAGGAAAATAATATCAGAAAGCAAATGAATAGATAAAATTAAAGAAAAAATAAAAAAAACATAAAAAACGATGGGAAAAATAAAAAACGGAAAAAACGACGTTTTTGGGAGAGAATAAAAAACTGTAAAAAACTTTTTTTACAATTGTGGATATAATGATATATATTTTATATGGTATATGATTATAATCAGAGGCCAATATAAAAAAAAGGTAATCAGAAAATGTGAAAAAGGAAACTTGGAGGACGGGAAAAGAAAGAAGACTTTGTGCAGTTCTAAAAATTCCTCTAAAAAGCACTATAGGACAGATATATATAACGAAAGAATCTGAGAGATATCTGACAAAGATACATACTGCAACGCTGAAATATATAATACTCTCTCTATATTGTTGGGTTCCACGACTCTCTACGACTGGTTATTGGGATGGGCTTTTGCCACGGACGGTTGACTTTGGTAGCCTGGAGGGTGACACCTGGTGACAGACTGAGTCTATATAAGGTCTGACTTCAGGGGGCGTCTCTCTTACAGCTCTTACGTCTCTCTCTTGAGCTTGAGCCGATGATAGTTAAGGGGGAAGATGAGTCTCTGATGTTTTCGGCTGCAGGGTGACTGCATGGCAGTCTTCTTGTCAGAGGTCTCGTTAGATTAAGTTTAGTTAAGCTTTTCTTTCGTTACACCTCGCCTTGGTGTCTTTAGTTAAGTCAGTTAGCCGTCAGCCTGTTGCTGCTTGAAGATGTGGTCCGTACGTTCGTCGCTGAATGACAATGCCGTCGACGACTTTCCACTGGGCTACAGTGTGGTAACTGTATCATTTCGCCTTTTATGTTGAATTATACCTTTAAATTAGACACGAGTGTTATTAAATCGAGCTGAACTTAGTAGGGACCTTAACATAGGAGGCGCGGCTCGTAACAAATGGGGGCTCGTCCGGGATCTGAACCCGGGACCTCTCAAAACTAGACTATAGAGAGAGAATGAGAGCGAGAGAGAGAGAGCAGGAGAGTGCATGGGTGGGAGAGAGAGGGAGCCGTGCTAAGAGTAATACCCGGAACGAGAGACAGACAACCAGACAACGAGAGACAGACAGCCAGACAAAGATA
>OX457038.1:58827956-59009051 GCA_949752735.1 Lumbricus terrestris
CAGGGCGCTTTTCGTCCTTAACTTATTCTTCACCATCCTCGTCCACCATCTCTTCCCCCCGACTCCTCTCCTTCTCCTCCTTCTTTTCCTCCTCCTCCTCCTCCTCCTCCTCCTGCTCCTTCTCCTCTAGTTAGTCTTTCATTCAGTCCATATCCGTTTTCATCCCTTTTCTTCTTCTTCTTTACGCGATCTCATCCAATCCTCCTCCTCCCCTCCCTCGTCTCTGATCAGTCTATCGCTCAATCCACATCCTTTCCACCCTATACTTCCACCGTCTCCTCCTATCTTCCTCCTCCTCCTCCTCATTTCCCTCTTCCGTCTCCGCCGCCTCCTTCCCTCTCCATTTCCGCTCTACCGTTCTTCAGTTCATGACCCGCGACCAACGAATAGCGATCTATCCATCATTGCGAGTCTCGCGGATTTCGTCTTTTAATTGATTTTCATTTTAATTCCGTATTCACGCATGCGCTCTCGATTCGTACTCACCAGTTTTGATCACCCTCCGCTCTGTCCATCTCACCATCTCACCATCTCTCCGTCACTCCTCCGTGTGCCTCCCTCTCTCCGCCCCTCCTTCTTCGTGTGCCTCCCTCTCTCCGCCCCTCCCTCTTCGTGTGCCTCCTTCGCTCCGTTCGTCCATCCATCCTTCTCGTCTTCAACCACCGTCACTACCTCGTAAAAACGACTTCAGTTCCAATCAGTTAAGTCCACTGAATACTTTTCTTTCCCCCATATATCCATTACTCTGTCTCTATTTACAGCTCTCTGTCCCTATCTCTCCCTCTATCATTCTCTGTTTGTGTGTGTTTGCGTGTGCGTGTTTGCGTGCGTGCGTGCGTGCGTGTGTGTGCATGTCACGTGTGTGTGTCGCCTACGACGACCAATACCAACACGTCGTCTGCTAACAGCACCATATCATAGACACGATCGACTCGCTGACCATGGTATACGTATTGCAATAACAGCATTTCTTATGGACTGGACTAACACGACCAGAATGAATTCGATCTGATGAAACGTCATCTCCGATTAGATTTGAAGCACGTACACGACCCAACCTCAACTGCAGCACATTAAAAGAAGCCATCGACTCATCGAGTAATGTTTAAATGACGCATTGGCCGAGTTTCGGTTGGCAGCGCTTCCGAGTAGGTGTCAATGCTCTGAACGAATAAGTGCATTATTAATTTTATACTTCTAAAAGCTCTCAGACAATAATTCATTAGAGTGACACCTCTTGCTATCTCTAAACATGTCTTACACTGAAAACTGAAAAACACGGTTCTTTCAGTCTTAAGAAATCCCATCCTGATTCCTCCTTTTAACCTTACCTCCCTGCTCACAATTTTTATTCTACACACCATGCACGTCATTTATCTAACTATCTTCATGACCCCTTTGCAATTGTGCATCTTGACCTGCAACCAACTTTTTACTCCTAGCCCTAACCGACCAATCTCCCATTGTCTTCGTTTTGACAACACGCCTGCGAACAAGTTGCATGGTTACGGCAGCCGCACTTATTACGGCGCTGTATAAATCTCGAGATAACGATTACGATACAGCACAATTATCTGCATGCATGGGTGCTGGTGGCACCAACGAATGTGAGAGATCTACAACAAGAGCATGTGTAGTATTTGTGTATTGAGCCATGAACTTATTTAAATCAGGCTAAGATAGGCAACTATGACTAAAGTCTATTATAGCAGTTTATGACTGAAATCAGCCATGAAAGAAGTGATCAGACTGTTGCCTCACTGGTCCTATCCGTTTGCAAGCGTCTGGATCAGTCCATTGCCCTTCCAAAGGTCAGATGGTAAACCATAATAAAACCATGTGTTAAATGTAAAGATAAAAGTAATTATCTTCTGAATTTCTCACGACTCCACATATCGAAAGTTGCACGAAGAAGATCAGGTCATTTTCCCCATAGCATATCAAATCCAGTCCGCAATAGCCAGTTACCTTGCCATCTCCCACCCCACAAATCCACCAGTACACTGCATGACAAAAAAACATATCCAGCTCAACAACCCGTTATTTTGTCCCCTTCATTTCCACATCCACCAGTACACCATGCGACAAAAAAACCCGGGTCCATTCCAGATCCATTTCAATTAATCACAGACAATCCACGTCATCGATTTCCAGCAGATTACAGACAACGATCGTCCGAAATAAACCAACGTTCGTCCTCGGACCCTGGAAAACAATAGTAAATATCAGCTGGAAACGGGGAGGAGACTATTTCGACAAGGAAACGGAGGCAGCGGCAGCGGGACCCGGATTATTATCTGGAGTGGAGGTCATTGCAAGGACATCCATCAGCATCGGACGCGTGACCGGCCACTCATCCGGTCGAAAGAGCTTCGCCCTCAATTCGTCAACCGACGGGGAGCCAGGTTTGTGTATGCTCAGCCTCTCTCCCGTCACGTTCAGCAGCTTCAGCTCCAACGGACCAAGACGAAGATAATCCTAGAAACGAACGACAGATGGCGATACAATAATATAATCTAAAATCATATATATATATATATAATTATAATATATATATATACATATAATTATATATATTATCTATCATATATATATATATATATATATATATATATATGACAAGATAACAATGCAGACGATAAGATGAAAGACAATGATAGCTGGTGGCAACAGTCAATATCGGGGACATCGAAATGATATCATATTAGAGTGGATAAGAGGAAAGATAAGCGATAGAGGAAGACGTGCAAAACATGAATGGATATCAGAGATGAGAATAAAATTTAACATTATGATTTAACAGACATGATAGGAAGCATCCATTCATCTATTGATATCAATCACTCTGTCTATGAAATTTGGATAATGTCCCTCAAGACAACTATTCAGAGGTTCTCCCGACCCATATGCCCAGTCGAAGTCTTAAGCAGTTTCTAAAGTGAGACACAGAAGTCTTGCGAGAGAGAACACAGGTCAGAGGAGAGGAGGCTATTCGAAAGAGAAGGACTCAGGATTGGATCTATCTGTCTCTTTGCCTATCTGCAATTATATAATGTACCATGTACAATTGTACATATGTTTGTACATGTATGTATATTATATGTAATAAATATATATTTATGTATGTATATAATAAATTATATATATATAATAAATTTATATATAATAAATACATATTTATATATATAATAAATATATATATTTATATAGTATATACTGAAACGTGTGAAATTTATATATATACATATATAATTATATATATAATTATAAATATATATATTATTTCTTTAACACTTATTCAGTCTTTGTCTGTAGCTGCTGATTTCATTATTTAAGCTGCAACAATTCTTACATTTAAAAAAATCTAGACAATACGTACATCAAAGTCGTCATCTTCGAGATGTAGATATTCTGCAAATGGATCACCATCATCACTGCCCTCCGGCCTGCTGATGCCATCGTCTGCAAAGCCATAAACAGAGTAATTCCAGTGCTGATTTGATGCTTCAAATAATTGCAAGTGGTGTCATCGACCTGTATCTACAAACTGTGCTCTGGACAGGTCTACCACCACTTGAAATTTTCCATTTCATGAATGTACCACCATCAGTCAACTCCCACCAACAGCAGTAAGCTTACATCTACAATGCTAGTTGCAACTTACCCTGCTTTAATATAAATATAGCTGTTTCTCACATGAATCCCATATCATTTATTGTATGTATGTATGAGTACTTGATAGAGCGCCCCTTCAAGTTTCACTCAGGGGTGCTCCCGACTACAGCGCAGACACTGAATCGAAGTTTCACGCAATTCAAACACTCAACCTCAGGCTCCAAAGCACCGAGCATAACCCTACACCACCACGCCTCACACACACACCGATAACATTTACTCAACATGCAACAACAAAGAACATTGACGATATTGATAGCTGTAAAGAATGGTTTGTCGTTATTATTATTATTAGTAGCTTGAAGACAGCTTACACTCAATTCTTCCAGCTTCGTCTTCCTCCTCATCACACTTCTCATCCTCATCATCATCCTCATCTCTGTTAATCACAGTTGACCGCAGTGAAAAGACTTTATCCTCGATCGCCTTCTGCAAAGCACTTTTTGGCCGCGCTTTCCTCGCTGCATCTTTTTCTACAGAAAAATATTCGTGCAGATCAGCGAGAATGATGTCCGCCAATGTTGTTGTCATCACATATAATTATCATCGTTATTACCATCCTCATTGTCGTCATCATCATCGTCGTCGCCGCAACCATATCGACATCATTATCTTGATACAGAGTTTAACCACTGTTTTAATCACCATCATCGACATCATCGTCGTCGTCGTCATCATCATCATCAAAAACAACATCACAAAACAGCAACTTACCATTCTTGGTTATTTATGAACTCTGAGCATGTTCATCAAGGTAATTGCGATGAGTGCAAAGCCAAAGAAAATGGATTATCTGGAAGTATGACGACAGAGCTTACCATGGAAGGGTACAAAGGAGTCAGTATCCTCGAACTTCAGTTTTGCCAAATCGATTTCAAGGAGAGAATTTTCATCGAGAATATCATCAGCGCCAAGAAATTGTGTCATGAAGAACGTTCTACGGAGAACAGAACACAGGAAACAATCTTCATAAATGCATAATTCACATACCTGCCACTATCTTCGTTTTCTGTTTAATTTATTCTGTCCCCATGGGCATCAGCAGATATTTTGCAGGGTCAAAACACATTGGCAGCTTTGAAAATGGAAAACAGGAAATTAAGAACGTGGATATTTTTCTTAGAGGTTTCTAAATGTAAATTTCTCGGCTTCGCTCTTAACATCATTAGTGCTTTTGTGAGAAGAAACTGTGTAAAAACCTAAAAGTAATAGTTAGAAAACAGATGTCAATTTTCTAGAAGACTAGTGTCCCTGCTGCTTCCATGTGCAGGCACCTATGCTCTGCACCGCTGCACGTTTGTAACAACTTATGGAACTAATGTTCAGTAGTAGCAGTCTAGCAGTCTGCTCAGTAGTGCCACCTTATGCTCTCTCTCTCTCTAGCTCTCTGCTTCTAATTCTGTCTGTCTGTAACCATCTCTTAGCCTGCTGTTTGTCTTCTGTCTCCGTCTGTCTGTTTTTTTCTGTATCTCTCTCCTCAGATTTTGGTGCACCATCAGTTCACTGCATCAGATAAATCAGTCATGCAGAAGTTATTTGAACTCGGCTTCAGATGATGGATGTAAGCTTCCACAGCCTCTCCTTAGGGCCGTAAATCTATTTTGATATGTGGAGAGGGACAGTTGTCCTTTGAAAATGCGTAGGACAAGTCCATGCAACAAAATTGTCTAGGAATTGTACTTATTTAATGCACTGAGCAAAAAACAATATTCTAAACTTCCTCTACTGGGGAGGAAATTCTAACCAAGCTTGAAAGTAGAAAGGGAATTACCACCCTTTCCTCCCAGGATTTCTGACCCTTAGCTACCTGGAGACCCTGAGGTCCTCCATCTGACACTGGAAGAGTTCGCTGAGGGTTCGGAGATTCTCCTCCTCCAGTTTCTCGGCGACCTTGAACAGATCTGTCGTTTCCTTTCTGTGCATCTCAATCTGAAATGCAAAAGACCAGATCCAATTTAACAGAGAAAATGACCCAATGCTAATGACCCAATGTCAATGATCCGATGTTAATGACCCAATGTTAATGACCCAATGTTAATGACCCAGAGTTAATGACCCAATGTTAATGACCTAATGTTAATGACCCAATGCTAATGACCCAATGTCAATGATCCGATGTTAATGACCCAATGTTAATGACCCAATGTTAATGACCCGATGTTAATGACCCAGTGTCAATGACCCAATGTAAATGACCCAATGTCAATGACCCAATGTTAATGACCCAATGTCAATGACCCAATGTTAATGATCCAGAGTTAATGACCCAATGTTAATGACCCAATGTCAAAGACCCAGTGTTAATGACCCAATGTCAATGACCTGATGTTAATGACCCAATGTTAATGACCCTGATGTCAATGTCCCAATGTTAATGACCCGATGTTAATGACCCAGTGTCAATGACCCGATGTCAATGACCCATGTTAATGACCCAATGTCAATGACCCAATGTTAATGACCCATTGTTAATGAACCAATGTCAATGACCCAATATTAATGACCCAGTGTTAATGACCCAATGTCAATGACCCAATGTCAATGACCCAATATTAATGACCCAATGTTAATGACCCATTGTTAATGACCCAATGTCAATGACCCAATATTAATGACCCAATGTTAATGACCCATTGTTAATGACCCAATGTCAATGACCCAATGTTAATGACCCTGATGTCAATGTCCCAATGTTAATGACCCGATGTTAATGACCCAGTGTCAATGACCCGATGTCAATGACCCATGTTAATGACCCAATGTCAATGACCCAATGTTAATGACCCATTGTTAATGAACCAATGTCAATGACCCAATATTAATGACCCAATGTTAATGACCCATTGTTAATGACCCAATGTCAATGACCCAATGTTAATGACCCTGATGTCAATGTCCCAATGTTAATGACCCGATGTTAATGACCCAGTGTCAATGACCCGATGTCAATGACCCATGTTAATGACCCAATGTCAATGACCCAATGTTAATGACCCATTGTTAATGAACCAATGTTTGTGTCGAATTGTAAGACTTTAACTTAATATTGAAATGTTTAAGTAGCCTCACATGCAAAAGTGTTTTGAAAGGTATGATGGAAAGCCACAGCAACATTTTGACTTCAATGCAATGTCTACGAAAAGCTGACACTAGTGCTGAAACAGGTATGTTATATTGACAAGTAATATAAACGTAGGTATATATATATTTATATATATATTGATACAGGTGTATTGATAGTGAACTATTATCATGGATATATAATTAATGTACCTCTCGTGACAGCCAATCATTGTCAATGACCTCACGACGACTGTACTTGTCCATCTTTGCAATAGCTTTCTGCAGCAAGAAAAAGCACAGCATTTCTTAGCAATTCAGGTGAAAAGTGATCAAGGAATATAAATAAAGCATGGCACTCATAACCTGGTGTGAATCAAAACCTTAAAGTTTGGCATAATTGAGGTAACAGTGGGGTCTTGAATATAAAGAGAAAGGCATGATCAGGTAAAGTGCCCTTAGCATATAACCGCTTTGTTCATTACCTAAACTCTTTAATGATTAGCTGCATTGGCTCCCAGTTGCTTTTAGTACACTCTCATCATTAAAGTGCTAAAAGAAGCTCCATAAAGTTTTCCATATTTGACTAGATTAGGTCAAAGGTTGACCTATTTAGGCGTGTTGTCAGCCATGCCCTAACGTGCTACTGGTACACGAATTTTCCACATTTTTTTCACACCAAAACAAATAAAAGTTAAGGAAATAGCATATTCACAAGCACATGACCGGCCTTGAGATAATTAAGCAATCTACATTTGCATAAACTTTGAAAATGCAGCATTTACCTCTGTCGCAATATATTTATGTCGATCGAGTATTTTCAGCGTGTGCTTTTCGATTTCCTCCTTATCTTTTGTCAGTGAATTCACCATGTGTCCTATTCAACATTTAAAAAACCATATTCTGCTTCAAAATACAATTCCAATGCAATGTCGTTGGACAGTTTTGCAATATCCTTAGTTTATGTCTGAAAACACATGATCCCTTAATCACCACACACAGAATTGATGCAAGAGTTGATCCGCATATCAAACAACTTAAAAACCAGAGGAATTTCTTCAAAAAATTATAAGGAGAAGTCAAAGCGTAATTTTTCTGACCAAAATATCACTTCATTAATACTATTACAGAAGACTATTTTTATGTAGTAATTGTTAGTACCCTCATTAATATTACTATTTTAAGCCAACTCATATTAAACATGCTTCATTGAAATATAGCTGAGGATATGAACAAGAAATTCACTGCAAGTTAAAAATGACATTTTTCATTGTGCCTTGCAGCAGATTTCTTAAAAATACAGGTATCATTATATTATATACGGTACTGATGCCTGCAATTTTAAGAAATTCTGCTCTTTAATGTGACCTTACTGTGGTACAGTTCTAAAAATGATTCTGGCGACATTGTTGCAACGATGTTTTAGTGTGTTAATATAAATAACTATTACAATAATTCCCTAGGTGCATTTCGCTTGACAGAAGCACAAAATCTGAAACACTAATCTGAAACAAAATCTGAAACACTAATCTGACCTGACATCGTTTCAAAGGTGTCTTGCAAGTCCGTAACTGACTCCTGCAACAAACAGATCTGTTTTTCCTGGTCATGTTGACCTCGGTCGCGATAGTCTTTCCAGTAGTCCACCAGGCGGCGCTGTAGTGCAATTTCTTTGTCTTTCTCGCCCAGAGAGCCATTCAGTTCTATCATAAGATTAAACATAAAATCTCATCGGCAGTCTTCTTTCAGACTTGCAATAAAATAATATAGCATTGTTTTCTTGGTAATGTTACATTATATTAATTATGTAAAGTGCCTTGGTGAGATAACTGTAAAATGGTATATAAATATCCATATACAATTATACATACAATATTCAGTACGATGATGCTGCCAGCAGCAAATTTTGTTTGCTTCGCCAAAGTTAGCTGAGCCAAACTCTGAAATTTGTCATTCTATCATTGCCATCAAATTCATAAAGCACCTATGCAAGTAACTCTACTGTAGTAGCCATGCAATCTAAAATAAGTAGATTCAGCACTCAGCAGCAAAATCAAATTTTCAATACATGTTGAATAATAACGTCTTCAATATGGTGAAACGCACTTTGTAAATTCATCATTTCAGCAAATTTATGGAGGGTGGTTTTTCACCAGCCCTATCTAAATTGCGACTGACCTTCAAGCGTTTGAGCATGTCTTGCCCGCATCGCCCAGTTGCTTTTCATCTGCGATATGACCTCATCTTTGGTCACTTCAGTGTCTCTTCTGTTCAGCTCCTTTGAGGCCTTCATCAATTCATCCATGAGGATAACCTGCTCTTGTTTCAGCTGTCTATTCTGTAAAGGTGAAAAATAAATCAAGAAAGATTACAGTAGAAATGGTTGTGCAAAGGAAGGAGCTATGCTTGCATCAGCTGGCAATAAAATTATTTTGGATGTTTCTTAAACATTACTTGCAAGTTTCTTACAAATGGCACCAATATGTTCTTATAAAATTTAAAAACTATTTGCGGTAGATGAAGAAATAAAAAGTTTGGAATTAAGCGATACTTAATTGAAATTCAAGGAATCCCTAGCTATAAGACCTACTTACCCTGTCATGAAGACGCAAATTATCATCATCTAGAATCTTCAGTTCATATTTAACATCTTCAAGAGCTTTCTCTTTGATGTTAATTCTACGAGAAAATACAAAAATATAAGAAGTAGTCATTAAGCAACGTAAAAATTAAACCTAACCTAAACAAAATGACCAGCATTGCCTTCACAATTCCGTTATTAAGCACTTAACAATAAGTTAACACGATGCAGTCTTGCAATATATGTAAGATATGCGCCATAGCCACTGTCACTACAACCACCATGACTGCCACTACTACCACCACCACCAGCAACAACACCGACAACCAGTGTTCAATCTAGGTATCTCTAGGGGAAAGTCCCCCAGAATGACATTTCCCCCCAAAAAAAATTCAGATCTTTTTTCATAACTATTGCATTACATGAACGCTGAACGGGCTTCACTAATATTATATTATGAAAGCGAAAGTGTTATCCACTAATAAAAAAGTTCACCAAATTTCAAAGAGGAGAATTTACAACTTGGATTTGTATTTTATTTAGCTGAATTTCTAACGCAATCACTAAAAAAGGTCATCAGGAAAATTACTGGACAAAGGGTGTTGCCACTGTTACCGTCCACCTGAGCCGCCATTATCTCACCCCCACTAACCCCAGCAATCAGGAACAGTTCTCTTCTATCACATGTAACATATCATTGAAGTCTTTCTTATTCCAAATATCTGAGCACCTAAAGTCCATTCATAAACTAACGCAAACATAGATATCCTGACAACAAAAACAACAATAAAAGTAGTAATAATAAGTATAAGACTAATCTACGTTTTATAATCTAATGAATCACATGTAGTTCTGCCAAAAATAAATAAAAACAACAATAACGGTAATCCTTGATATAGTCCCCAATCCCCATTCATAATTAATTATTATCAACACCGTCATCATCATTATCATAATCATCATCATCATCATCATCATCATCATCATTATCATAATAACCATTCATCTGCACCAGCATCTTTCCAGGTCCTACTTTTACTCACTGGTAAGCTAGAATTGCTTCTCTCCATGACATCTCGGGTTCACTGCTCTTCTTCTTCTTCTTTCCTCCCTTCTTGCCTCCCTTCTTGCCTCCTTTCTTTCCAGTCTTTCCCATAATAGTGGTAGCTGTTGTCTATCTTCCTAAACCAGAACAAATAAACAAACATTTAATTATTTTCAATAGAAATTACTTTCTAACTGAAAGCCAGGATTGTTCAGTGGTAAACAAAGTCATTAGGTGCAATAAATTCTAAACAGTGCTCTTAATAACCACCAAATCAAAGCACATTAGAGTTAAAATGACTTAACGCTTTGCTGTTGAAACTGCCTGACGATGAACTCCATAAAGGCAATACAACTAGGACAATGGACTCATTCAGGATGGTTTGTACGTGCGTGCGTGCGCGTGCGTACGTGCGTGTATGTGTGTGCGTGTGTGTGAATCATCGGTGCCTCAAAACATCAAGATCCAATCAAGGTGGGGTGATGATGATGATGATGATGATGATGATGATGATGATGACGAACGACGAAATTCAACGATGAGTGGACGAGTGCAACAATTACAATATAGGCCATGCCTAAAATGGCCCTTCCTAAGTTACAAAAAGTTACATCTTTCCTACATGACTAGAGCGCCATCTTTTATAATACCTTTCCGAGCGAAACATTTGCCACCATTATGGTTAAATAAGCGCAAAAGAAACAAATAAATATTCATACCAACCTAGCTTTCGCGATCAAAATTTTGTGTAATAGGGTCTACTTAAAAAATCTACGCAAATACACAATACAATACCCGCTGCTGTAAATAACACAACCATCTGATGATTTACCAACGTTGCTATGAGAACCACGCCATCTTGGCGCTCTCGAATGAGTAAGCGGGTGGGCGAGTCAATAAGCCATCGAGTATCAGGACCACGGCAAGTATTAAATACTTGCCGTGGTCCTGATACTCGATGGCTTATTGACTCGCATAAATTTTATGTTGCGGCTCCTCGAGGATCTTTACGGACAGGTTTGTAACGTTTAGTTAACGACGCCTTCATATCGACGATTATAGGCGTATTTTTATGGACAAGAGCAAGGTTTAATTTGTAGCAGAGGAACATTAATCTCTCATTCCACTGTTTCCGACTGTTCTTTATTTGGATGCGTTTCTTCATTCATTTTTGTCTACCCTCAGGTCTTCTTCACTGTCTTTTCACTCTGAGCAACACTCAAAGGACATGGTTCACATAAATAATTTGTTTTCTTATTGTTTCTGCCCTCTTTAAGTTTCTTTTTGTATGCTAAAAGCCTCCGTTCAGAAGCCAGTTTTCAGTGCACAAACAAATTAATACGTTAGCATTTTTATGAGCAAGAGATTGGACTCATCCTGGCTTCAGGGTTCTATATGGGAATGAGTTCTATATTGGCTTGATAATAGCCAATTATCATGATAACTTTTCTCTCTTTTAGACCTGTCTCGCTCGAACTATAATATAAAATTAATGAAAGAATATCATGTTTGCAAGGACCTGTTTATTTCATAAATCTATATTCGTATTTTATAAATTTTATAAAGTATAGAATCCTTATCATGATGACTTCAGTTTTAAGGATGTCAATGACCGAGTCATACCAGAAATTCATGCACACAACTTTCCGCTGTCTTCTCGTACAGAAACTAATGACATACCTCTTGCACAGCTGGTTTAATTGCTAGTAGCAAATGACCAGAGGGTCTTGGAGCAACATATCTTTCTTCATGCTTCAAGAAGCAAGTCACTGATACATTTTGATGGATAAATATGTCTCCTCTGAAGTCATGTGACATGTTTGGGTTCAATGGTACCAGTGAACCGCCAGACAACCAATCACAACTGGAATACTTTCGACATTACTTTACATTGTGGAGCAAAGCAATATATACGCTGTAAATAGTAATGAACTGAGCTGACTCAAGTTAAGACCCATTTATAAGGTGCGACCACTTCCGAATATCGGATACGTGGACACCGTACAACTTGAGCCCAAGGAAACTGATGAGTGTTGATGAACAGCTGATTCTATACAAGAGAAGAACTCACTTAGACAATATATTTGCAAAATAAATTATAATTATCCATGCCGATGGATCACTTCAGCTGATTGTCTGTCCCCTGAAGTCTGAGAGTTCAAGAAAGAGGGTCAAGTATCTAATTCTCGTCCAGTTGCAGAACGATGGCTTGGCACTCTTCCGTACAGCTTTCATTAGCCCAGTATGCTATTATTGACATGCCAACACTCATCACTCAACAGCGTGATTGTCCGTCATTGACCACATTGGCAGAAGAGCCTCTGCCATCCACTCCCACTTCAGCTGATGGAAAAAAGACTGACTTGTCCTAACAAGAGATCTGTGCAGCTGCCAGTGATGCGGTATTAAGTATGGCAATGTCAGACCCAGCTAATTCCAAACCTAGATGCGGTGTGTCAGAAATGTATCAAGTGCAACTGCCACCTCTGTATTACAATGACAAATCGCATTTATTAAATAACGATTCTATACTCAGTTAACAACTGGTTTTCATGTGAAGGATAAACTCGTTTTCCAAGTTCCAATATTCAGTCCAATAGACGCCAGATCAATGCGTCCAAAATCTAATTTGGATTAAAAAGTTATTCAGTATGTTTCGGATGGTGTCACTGGTCTAAATAATTCAACAAGATATTTTTCACTAATCAGAATTAAATTCGGAATGAGAGTTAGCAATCACTTGTTGTGTGCCGGAACCAATTCCAAGTACACATATGGCCTGTATTCTTACTTGGAGCTGCACAAGTGCACATACCTCACGAATAGCTTACAGAATAGTTGGGAACACAGTTCAACACAAGCCACGAGTCATACTGACATCAGTTTGGTCATTTTCACCAGTTCGTCTGCCTTCAATTCTATTTCTATCCCATCACCAAACAACATTCACAGTGACTGTTTTGTATGTATGTCACAACATGATAGATGGCCACATTAGTGTATGTAGGATCTATTTCCCTCCCCTTGTTTGCATTTGGTAATACCCTTCCCTTTGCAGATATTCGCCTACAGCAACACTTTGACGAAAAGTGTACAAAAAGCGACTGGGACAATAAGAATGCAATTGCAAATCAGAATTCCTCTTTCCCCTCATTGTGGATGTATTTAAAAGACAACCCGTCTAGGATTTGCCCATCTAGTGCTAAACATCTCAACCCTAAGCTGCAATTAAAACAACACAACTCAAAGAAGTGGAAAGAAATGCTCATCGAATCCATGTAGAAAATTCACCAAGTAACAGAAAGACCTGAGAATAGTATTTACAGGCAAATGGAAGAAACCATTTTCTCTCTCTTCCTCATTCTTACCATCTGTCCTCTCATTCAGTTTCTCCTTCACTCTCAGTTAGTTGCTCGTTCTCCAACTCCCTCTATCGCTCACATGCTCCACACGTAGTCCGTCTTTTGCCAAATATCTTCTCTATTTAATTCCTACTTCCCTTTCCTTCTTCTTCCCCTCTTTTCTGCCCCCTATCTACATGTCCTGTCCCATTCTATTTCCTACCCCTCACCTTTCTTCTCCTTCCAGTTTCCTCCACATTCCACACGTTGCATTGATTCTGCACTTCCCGCATAGTCATTATCAATCATGCGCAACATACGTACATGCTGCTTCTTACAAATCATAATAAAAAATCAAGTAACTAAGTAAGTTAGTTCACGCATGAAACATCAACAATCGGCATTTAGCATGTACTGTAGACGGTCTTTTCCGCACACCTGCTTCAAGTCAACGTTGCATCATCACACGCTTAGGAAATATTTTAAAAATCAAGGCCAAGGTTACAAGATCCTAAAACTGACATCCTGCGTCATTCCAATGTCGTCTTTACACATTCTCATCACGAATTTAGAAGGATGTCTGGGTTTGGTCCCATTGTTTATCAAGACGAGGAGCAGAAAAACGAAATGAAACGATGGGGAAAATGGCTGTTCACGGGAACATGGATGAAGAAGGAGGAGTCAAGTTCGGTGGGGGCAAATACGGCTCTGCACAAGTTGGATGACGACGATGCCCCTTCGACCAGACGCACGAACAGCATTTTCGCACAGAAAACATTCGCTATGGTTATGGTTGAGGTTTTCCTGTTGCTGAAATAATCAGAAATAAAACAAAACTATTCACAATGAATGCCATAAATTAGCACAGAACATCAGATATATGTATTAGTACATTAAATCACTAGCATTAAAAATAAAATAAATTAAAAACAAAAAACTCCACAAAATTTAAAAATTTAACATATAAAACATTAAACGTTTAAGCATCAAATATGCGGCAAAAAAAACAGCAATGCCAAATGCTATACCATATGAATAAATTTGAAAAGCATGTTACAATAATTAATCAAACGTGAACAACATTACATTATGAAGAATAACGTTGAAAAGATCAATTCTGATCTTCGTCTACAACTACCGCAGCAGTTTTCAACAGCACAAAATCAATTTCAAGATCTGTTCTAAAGATTCTAATATCAGTATTTCTGCTTAGAATCAACTACCGATTGATGAACTACTACAGATATATGCAACATGCATAGATAAAATCAGCAGCTACATTTTCACCGACCTGATTCTTTCAATAGCATCTTCTACTCTGGATTATGATGCACTGACTTCTGGTTTCAGGCCGTCGACTCGAGAATCTTCCGGCTGATCAACAAGGCTGCTACCACAACATATCAAAGCAGAAGAGGTTATATCACAGCCAGATCAACGTAAAGCAACACAACCCTCTGCCCACAGTTACGAACAAGATGAATTCCAGCCAACGCAATATCAACAAACAACATTGTGTGTAATGATTGATCAGTTTATTCATCTCTCCAAATTTCCAACCCATCTCGATATTTGCCCGTCTGCTTCAACTCCATCTATTAATGTCCATGAATTTCTGTTGGTGATCAGTCAAATTTTGTCCAGTTCAGGTCAGGCAAAGCATTCAACATTCGAACCTTAACTCTTGCATTTTGTCGGAGGCATCTTTGAGGCACCAGGAGAGATCGTCTTTTGTCGTCGGGTGTTGTATGTGGTTCTCCCTCTGGCTGTCTGTTTCTGGCCCTACGTTGCACACAGTTGCGCCAGTTTTGTTGTTAACCAATGCTGAACTAAAAGAAAACAAACCAGTCTTCATAAACTCTGTGGTAGTGGCCATAGAAGCAGTTTAACATGAAAATCTGGGCACTATGCCACCAACGCCCAAGTGAACCCTTGAAGTCCAGCTGATCTCTCCCACAAACTTTCAGGTCACTTCCTTGCATTTCAGAAGGCTATGCTTTTTTTGCATTCAAGGCAAATGCTGATGGAAAAACGCAAAGATGGCGACAAAAATTAATTGTTTTCATGGCAATAAGCAGCCAGAATTCTTTTTTTGTATGAAGAAATCCGTAACTAAATCAGTGACTACATATCTGAGTTGTCACACTTTAGCTCATGTGCAGACCAAATTAAGCACATTTAATCAGTGCCAGCCCTAATTTATATAGCACCATCTTTGGTCCATTAAAACGAAGAAAAAAAATAGTTTAAAGAGATAAAGAAGAAATCACACGACAATTCCCTCACCTGTCAACATCAATACCAATGTCATCAATATCGATGCCGTCCACAGTTCCACCAGCTGGAGAATCTGTGATGAACAAAAGAAGACAGACAATAGTAAGACGCAATTTAATGTAACTAAACCAGGGGTGTCAAAGATCCAGCCCGCAGGCCTTTCTGGTCCACGGACAATGTCTTTATGGCCCACGAAGTATTGCCTAAAAAGACTATGCAATTTAAGAATAAAAGTTCACAGGCTAAATAAGTCTTATGTGACGTTCATTACTAATAATGAAGATCAAAGTCAAGTTCTTTAGGCGTAACATGACTGTTTGAATTATAAAAATGCACCATTTAAGACTTAGTCTTGCAAAAATGTTCCTGGGACGAGACACCAAGCCCTCCTCCAGATACCTGGAGATCACAGCAAGGAAACAATTGTGAGAATTTCACAATTTCAGCATTGCACTTTAATTTTGAACAATGAACATACACACTTTTGGCTCTGTTTCTCACCACAGTCACCAGTATACGCTATTACTTTGGTCTTACTTGAAGTGACCATAATCTATAGCACTACAGAAGTTATGTTAGATTAATAATGGCACTACAAAAATTTACTCTAAAAAGGACCATCCATTCAACAACTCCATGGCACATTTTATAACAGTGTCTCAGAACTAACATCGATTTAGACTACAATGAACAACTTTTGACAATAGACAGTTATTCAAAACAGCATGAACGTACAACTTTTGAGGATAACATGTAACAGTTAAGAAGAAATGAAACAATAAACGGCTACCCTACCGCCATCTGCTGTCGGTGAGGCAACTTTGTCTGTTAACGAGGCTGTGGAACTGTTAGGAAGGCTGTTGCTAAATTCGACCAACAGACAAACACAACATTTGGTCAAAGAAAATTTCTTCATAAAATATCAAATTATCAATTATATATTAAACTACGATGGTTTACTCATATTTTAAATATTCTTGACTCTTATTTTAAATATTCTAACAGGTCTACTACTGTAACTATGGGAGACATTTGTAACAAAAACATGATTCTCATGACGCTATTATAGACAAAAAAGTTCCTTTAATCAAATTTAGCAAGGAATCCATATTTCTAACGGAACCTCATCACAATTCGTGTAATAACAGAGATCAGCAAAGAGAGGCTCCAGTGTACAACTTATCATGCTACATCATCTCCATAAAGCAAACACCACAAAAATCGAAACCCAAAAGTTCTATAACAACCGACATTATCAACAGACATTAATAAAAAGCTATTAAAATTAACAAAATGAATAAACCTTATAGCTGAATTTGCCTCTGGAAGTTCGACATCTTCACGTGAATTGTAAATGATGATGCCAGGTTGAGAATGGTTGATGGAGTTGTTGTTCGATGTCATCGTCGACGACTTTCTTTCAGCCGATCCTCCTTCTCTACCGACGTCTTTGTCTACAACAAACACCCGTCATTCAAGTACACGCACCATTCACAAAAAGTTCCTTTAACTTCAGTCTTTGAAAGTAACATCCAAAAACATCTTGTGCTACAATTAGATCTCACGCCAGAAGAATGTTGCATCCTTACGTACATGTATATGATCCACATGCATATGATTACCCTGCCCTACCTTGACAAACGTTGTTGACTCATTGTATCTCTAGGTAAACATCTATCCATCTCTGAAAAAGCTACAGTGTTGCATTTACCTGCGCATGTCTCCCGTATCAATCGAGGAGAGTCGAGATCATCCTCCGAATCTGAGCTGCCATCACTCTCCTCCTCCATCTCCTCTCCTCCATCTCCTCCAAACTCCTCCTCTTCATCCTCGTAGCTGTCGCGTTTGCTCGAAACTCTTCGGTTCTCGTCTGCAGGAATGGAAGAACTACACAGAAAGCGCAAAAGCAGGCACGGTAAGATCCTGGAATATTGGTCCTCGTGTTAAGCCTTCAAGTCAAAAATAGGAAACTCCAATGTCCTAACTGTGGGTCTGGTACATTACAGGACTTGCTGCTTACTTCCCAGTCTACATCCGTACCGAATTCTACTGTTTGATGACCAAATCAAACATACACTAACGTTCAAGATCATTCCATGGAGTATGTATCCATACTGGAAACAATCAGGTCACAGTCACCTGATGTTAAGCACCATCAATCATGTTGCAACACATCACCACATCAACATTATTTACCTCACAAAATAACAAATTCATCAACAAAGTTTACTTTTCACAAGCTACCAATAGCATGAGAGATGACATCCATATAAATTCTCAGACCTGTTACTACTGATAACAGGACACAGAGAAGATCCGTCCCTTAAACTAAAAGCTCACAAGTATGGAATATGAATGTGACACGTGCTAATGAATTCACTTTCTTAGCATGGAAGTTCCTAGGTTAGTTGATATACAGGCATATGACTAACTAGTCTTCTTCCTGGTTGTACAAGTTTCCCAGTTGATGTACGACTGTACATAGAGTCAAAGTATTACTTTTATATTTTATTACCTAACGCAAAAGTCGTGTAGAACCATTTCTCAAGCGTTACCTGTGATGGTTGTCTAAGGCAAGTGGAAACGACGTATCTTTGACGTCCCACTCATCGTCACTGTCTGCGCTGTCAAACTGCCGTATTCTATCATTGCATGCCTGCTCAAACATTGCTGCAGCGGTCGGCTGAAAAACATTAATATAATTTATTTTTCGTGTTGTCAGTGGTGGCTCCAGCCACACAATTGCAGCAGGTCATGTCAGAGCCACATGTGGGAGTCATTCAGCAGGTCAAAGAAATTAAATGCAATGAAGACCTTTCCAAAGAATTTTGGGCAGTAAATAGGCAAGTCAAATGACCTATGGTAGCACTGCCACTGGTATCAAGCTTTAATCACAGTGTATAGAATTTTCAACGCAAGTTGATTAGTGTCATAAGCCTTTTAGAAACAGATATTGCAATTTACATAATAACACAATCTTGTTATACAAAAGTTCCTGATTATGGCAATCAACTACAGCATCATTTTTATATTTAGACTCGGAACATCTGAATTTGTGACAAACAAGCTTTAACAAATTGAAACTGGCCATTGCATAGAGTGGACTGAGCAGGCTTTGAACATAAAATCATTGCTTTACAGACTCAAACCATCAAGCCATACATTTTACTAAGTCTGTTTTTAAGTCCAATTTCTTTGAGTTGCAAATTCAACATGGCTTGAGAATCAACTTGATCCCAAGATTTCAATGGTGAGTTAGGGATCTGCTTGAGTAAAATTATTCTGAACATATACTCACATTATCTTCGATCATGTTTAACTCAAAGTCGATGCTCGATATTTTTGCCATGAATGGAGATCTAGGGAAAAAAAACAATTATGTTGTCAATTAAATTAAATTTGGTTATTGATGCAAGTAACAAAGCAAGTTGTAATTCACAGTAATTACACAATTAATATATAAGTATAGTCTTTCTGATATACTGTTGTCATTACAAGCAAAAGGCATATCAGAAGGGAATAGTCCCACTAATTATCTTTGCTTCGCCTTAAAGTGCTCAGGTTAATGAAACAAAAACAAAAGAACAACTTTACTATTTCAACATTACATAAAAAAATTGGCTCATATGAGCACACTGGTAATCCAGTGACTCTTGGCTATGCAAAGCACATAAGTTCCAGCAAAAAGTCATAAATCGATCACACAAAAGGTGGACACTTCAAAACAAAACTGCTTTCAAGTCTGACAAAGGCTGGTAGGATTATAAACAATCAAAGTGTATGTAAGCAAGCACCTAGAAATGCGTAAACATGCACGAATGTGTGTACACAAGTGTACCAGTGAATGCATCCATGAATGAAAGTACAATTGTCTGTACACAGTAACATGCATAAATATGTACTTGTACATACATACAATGTATGGATATAAATGTATGCAGAGATAACTGCTGTACGTTACATTAACTCACCCAATGCTTTCTTCCTGATCTCCAAATTCCTCTTCACTGTATCCAAACTGATCAACAAAGTTGTTGGTCATCTGCTGAGTCTGGAAGTCGGCAAATGACTGACAATCAAAAGGAAACGCAACGTAACGTCGGGTTATCATCATATTTTCTGGACCGTAAAGTCATGGTTTTTCACGCAACAGCTGCAGGCAGCATTTTATAAAAGGTGCTACAGAAATTAATTTTTGCAATGTCTGACTACAGCTCTATGAGTCAATATATTATCATTGGGTCCTTTCAGCTAGACCAGGAATAGTTCTAAACAAGTGCCTATCAATGCAAAACCAAACCAAACAGCAAAGGTTTTAATCTTCAATTTCAAATGCATAAAATTTAATTGTTAACAAAAGGTTACTTTTGGCAAGCACTTGCTAATTATAAATATATATACGGCCACCAACAGCATATGCTTTTGCCATACATCTCCATTCCATTCTCTCCTTAACCCTTTGACGACGAGCTGAATTGGTTTCCAGTACATTTTAGTACATTCGTCGCTAAAGGGTTACAGATACAGATCAACAAATACACCAACCTTTTGCAAGTTGTCGTCCATGTGGAAGTTTAGATATCCAATTTCTTCGTCATCTTCGCTGCTCGACGGCATTCGACCACCACTGCCACTCGTTCCACCCTGAAAAGACCGAGAGAAACTCTCAGAACTACTTTCTCTACTTTAGTCTTGTAAATTAACTAGATAACACACTACATATAATACATTGATATCTGCATTTTGACAAACAAAATAAACTCTATGAATTGCTTCTGCAGCAGAATTTCCTTTTGTAACTAGTAACGCACGGTTATCATAAGTCACAGAGAATTGTTGTTGACCTATCTATAAGTCCCTGCATTCTCACAATAAAAAAGAAATTAAATAAATTACTTTACTACCCCATTGTTTATTATTGCTTTGTTTTGAGCTAAGGCAGAGGGAAGGAATCTAGATTGAACTGTTTACATACATGATCCAAAGCTAACGTCAATATATCTGTTTTTTGCGACAATCACCATTTTTTAACCGTGAATATGCTTTGGCAAATAGGCCCCATCAGCAAGATCACTCCCTTCGGGTAGCATGCTGCTCCCTTGCACGCGCAGTAATAACAACGTCACATCATATGAACTACAATTAGTCAATGTGTTTACTTATTGTGAATTTACCATTGTCTATTTCTTTGGAACAATAAAAAAATTGAATTGAAATAAATCACATTCATTCACAACAAATTTACTACTATTAAAATTGAACAAATCAGTTAGATCGGTTGTTTTTAGGTTTACTTCATTGCCTGCTTTTATTAAAGAGAAGAATTTGTAATTGTCAACATTAAAGTTTAACTGATTATATTAACTTCAGTTCTGTGGGACAGAACTTTTGAAACTCTGCAACTCATCTCAAAATCAGTTTTTAAAGTCATCTAATATTGAAAGTTACTGACAGCACAGCACAGAACGGCTCATCCTAAGGTTCCACTTAAACAACATTTCCAAGAACTTCCAGTGGATACACGCACACAACACACAGCACACAAGAAAGACAAGCACACATACCAGTTCAATAGCATTCGTTCGATTAGTCTCAGCAAGTAGACCCTCGGCAAACGCTTTCCACTGCTGCCGCGTTTCTTCAGGAAGCTCTGGAAATATTCAGATGTGCAACAACGTCAGCATTCAGCTGAGAAAAGAAATTCTTTGTCTATGCGTTAGTGTTTAACACGTTGACCGCTGATTTGCTGTGTTAAATGACTCAATGGGGGACGTGTTAACACGTCCCTCGCGGCCAACGTGTTAAGGATTTGCCAATTGTGGCTGGATGCTAGTCATAAAGCTTTTTATTGTAATGCACAAGAAATGCATTCCTTGATTAAAACACTTGCGAAACCAGCAACAGAATGCCTTTAATCTAGTAGGAAGAACTTTGTTGAAACATAAAAACAGCAAATGTCTTTAGTAGTACTGCAGCAGCTATATTAAAATAGCAGTGCACTTCTTGCTAGAAGATTGTAAATTATACCTTCGAACAATGCTCCAAGCTTATGTCCATCAGCACCCATTGATATTTTGCTGGACAAAAGGTTGGCGATTCTTGTTAAATGCCCTAAGTGACCCAAACGCTGCTTGCCTGGTAGTTTCCTACAAGAAGTCAAAAGCTCCGTCTGAATTAAAAGGGTCAACACAAGTAGGATAATATCTTATTCATTTTAAAGTTGACGTCACTAAGGTGTAACTAAGAAATGTTCACCTACACTACATGATCTGCAAAAAATGTGCCACAGTTTCTATACTAAAGATTTCACATATCTTCAATTTATTGTATTTCCCATGTTGAAAAATGCTACTGGTCACTCAAAGTGAAGCTTTTGCCACAAATTTATTCTACAACCTTAAGATGAAAGAACTGCGGAACTAAAGAAATAAGAATTCAGTAATGAGCCAAGCAACATACTGTTGTTCTTGATTTTCTTCAAAGGTTTTGGTTACTTTTTCCAGTAGTTTAAAATCTTTAACCAACTGCAAATGAAATGCAACCATAATTCAGCAAAAGGCAGTCACAGAAAAATACTCAAGCTCACATACAACTCACTAAAGAAACTGTAGTTTTCTACAGGTCAAAATACAGAACTTCTGGGAGATTCTTAGGAGAAGAGGATGTTATACAAATGTTCTTTTATAACTTAACAATCATATTGCACGACCGTGTGTGTATGTGTTGGCATGTATGTGCAAATTGTGCATGTCTGCACGTGTGTAAATATATATGAATACGTCTCAATGTGTGCGTCTATGTCGGTATGTGTCTTTACGGTATTGTGTCAAGAACTTCTTTATATTTAATAATCAGAAAACTTACTAGGTGAGACATTTCACTTCTAATTGAAACCTTCAGCAATGAGCGGGTATTAAAATGTATGGGAAAACCTAAGCAGCTCGTCAATAAAGGTTATGAACTCACGTCAAAAGCATATAACTTGAAAACGATAAGCGAACGTGTCTGAAGTGATACAAGAGAATGATAGGTTCCACATAACTTGCCGTAAAGACTTCAAAAGAGAAGGACCAATACAAGTGCTAACATGCATGGAAGCCATAAGCAAGTCTTCGTTGTAAGTTGAGACAAAAAACTGGCTAAAGGAAGCCAATAATCTTGTTTTCCTATTGACTGAACATAAATAATGCCTAGTCTCATCACATAACTCAGGTATAGGGAGCAGTACGCCTATTTTCCATATACAAATTAGGATGCTACCTCTGATTGCATTTACGAATGCATGCATGTAGAAAAGCATATGTACGCATGTATTTCAGGATGTATGATTTGTGTGTTTATGTTCTGGTATGTGTTCATAGGTACCTGAAATTTTATAGAGCCCCTCTCTATAACCACTTAATTAAAACTGCATTCCTTTTATGAATTATATAGTACATCCATCAACATGCCCTTCTTTCTACACATCCTCTCTCATGCACATCACAGCACTATCCTCTTAGGCTCTTCCTTCAACACAATCTCTCTCTCCTCTCTCTGCCCATCTCTGTCTCTTTCCATCACTCTCCCTCTGCTTCTCTTCGCTCACCCTCTCCCTCCATCTTATACATTTTTCCAGCTCACTTCAATCTCCTTCTTACCCCATCCCTCTTCTGTGCAATGCTCCTCACTGACCTGGCTCAGAAGTAGATTATCGGACAGCGTGCTGACGACAATGCTCAACAAACAGCGTTCAACCTGAGTGTGGAGGAAGTTGTTGAATGGAAACTGAAAGAAAAGATTCTGCAACAACAGAGATAACAAAAACCGTAAATGCTTTACAATGACCAATACAAATATCATGTAAATACCACAAAAGACTAATAGCCTAATAACTTGCCTTACATGTACATTTTCAAAAATACTTCAAAACTTCCCTACACACAAGTGTCTCCTAGGAAGAATGTATCTGGTCATCACTAGAAAGAGGACAGTGTGCCACACACCAAACAGATGCTTAAGCTAAGAAAAGAAATTCCCCAATGCTTCAAGCCAGAACTGACTCTAATAGTGAGTTCAAGAGATTCGAAGTTCTTCTGCAGAAGACACTTAACAACTTTCCAGGTTCGTATCATGCGCTATAATTTATGGTTTGCAAGTCGCCGCAAGGAGGCCCTATTAAATTCCCATAAACAAGTATACGCAATATTATTACATATGAATCCATTTCTAAAGAACAAAGAAGCCACACAATGAAAATGACGTACCACTAGGACATCAACAGTTCCTAACGATGCTAGCTCTGCGTTTATGGCGGCATGGTTTGCGCCAACCAGCGATGTCACCAGACTAGCCACCTGGAGACGGGTGAGACCGAGTGGCTGAGGCAAAGGCCCCAGCGACGTTGGCATCGGTGCATAGTGTTGCTACAACAAAATATATTCATACTATGTATGTAAGCAGCAAAAGGAGCTAAAGAATGGTTGACATCAAACAGAAGGCAATCACTGATTTTTTGGCAATCACAAGATGTTGTCAGAAATATACATGCAAGGTAAGTTAAGGTAAACACCTGTTTGTTGGAAGTCATAAGAACTGGATATGTACAGCTATCACACAATAATACAGGTCTATAACCAAGACAATCTAAATGCATAAATAAAGAATGGATTGTAATGAAGGTTTCTTTTACAATGGCTAAGCTAACAGAGACCTTCAGACACCTAATATGTGACAAAGACGGCCTGACTTCTAGAGATGAATGAGATCTTAACTTGACATTGTCTTGGATTATAACAATACAACCTCATGTTGGTAAAGATCAAAGTGACCCACCTTTGGTGGATTACTCAGCAGGCGATGCAAATCTTTCAGATGTGGCACCAAGGCATCAGACAAACCATTCACAACAGCGCAGAGATGCTCTGCGTCTGACACAGTGCTCGGCTCCTGCAGCATATCACTTCAAACACAAACATATCGACAATTATCAACGAACGTGCAATAAATATTTAGTTAGCTCCTAACAGGCAATCAAAAGCATGCTGGATGTGGCCAACTTTGGACAAAATATAGATGGAAAAGACAGTGCTCATGAAACCAATAGTACAATAGAAACAGAATCTGATAATGACCCTTAAAAAGTTCTAACAGTCAACAGAACAAGTGTTAACACTGCCTAACAGTGGTGGCTTGGAACCGAGGAGATAAAAGTTGGTAAATACAAACCTGGCGCGGAATAACGAGAACGGCATCGGGCACTGGTCCCTCAGTTGAATATGATGATGATGAGATACAGTCAAGAAGTTAAAAATAGTTCATGCCTGAATGGGCAACCAAGCCACTTGGTCTAACTCAGCCCACTGTAACAACAGGGTTGGCAAATCCAGTACAGCTTGGAAGGTAAACAATGATTATAACACTGTTGGTGGATTGTTTGTCAAGTCATTAAGACATTAGGTCATTAAGTCCAGCAGATCAAGATGCTCGTAAGCCTTACCTTGTCCGTTTCGGTTCCAGAAGCGCTTGCAAGACGTACAGGCCGTTAACAATCGCAGATTCACATGGATCGCCATTGAACATGAGATCAAGAAGACTGGAGACAGATTCACTCCTACACGCAAAACATTGATCAAATCAATTCAATCACACATTCATTTCTTCCATATTAGCTCTGTTTATCAAGATTCAGAATGTTGCATCGGTTCTTTTAATTCAGTCTCAGGAACCATTCAAACAGTGCAGCAATCATTCGGGGAGCTCTTTACTTTACATGTACATACGGCTTGCTTTGGTTGTCACTCTCTGCGCTCAGCCTCCAGAGGTGGCTTTGTGGTTCCACATACACACACAGCCATCAGGCAGAATAGGGCTTTCTTGATTGTGGGTCCTCTGTCTCGAAGAGCCTCTCCTCTTCCCTGTGCTTCCTTCCGCACGACTTGACTAACTTTTATTATAGACTACTCAAATCTTCCTCTTTGGTCGTGCCTGGGTTGTGAGTGCCTCTGAATAGTTATCTGGAAGGGGCACTATATAAATTCCTTAGATAGATCTATAAATGCTCTGAATTGACGAAAGAATGTTGCAGGTTTCTAGACAATCATATCCATAATGATCAAACAACTTGTGTGCTGCACTGTGGATGTTAAATTAACTCAGTAGAATGTTAAGCCGAATACTTTTCAACTTCGAGTAGCAGAGCGTCTGATGAAGGCCCCTCTTGTAGATTAGACAGAGCGTCTTTGCCAAGTCGTACAATATCACAAAGGGTTTGAGCTGCATTGGTGTTCCTCTGCGACCAAACAACACACGGATTTCTGTTACAGCATCAACAATTAACTACCATACTCTCAGTTTAAAGGTTCATCAGTGACGAGAAACATAAACAAGTCACACGTAGCAGACTAGAACAATGCTTATTGTTGAGTAGGTGTATTGAACCTAAGCCAGAAGATCTTACAATCTCTGACGACAGAAATGATAGAGGAATATGACATGTGCTTGATCGCTGCATCCAAAATACTCTCCTCATCAATGTAAATGTGTGGACATGTTCTACAGGAATGATAAAAGATGAAGAGATGGATGGCCAGCAGGGGGAGGAAGGGAGGAAGAGAAGAACAGTGGGGGAGAAGTAATGTAGGAAGGACAGAAAGACTTCCCGCTATCTTCCCAAAGGTCCACCCAACCTTCCAATTGACAGACAGCATTGGTAAAATTGGTAGGTTGTGATTGGATCCCTGTTGGCTGCCAATGGTTAAACTCAACTCCTGAATTGTAATCATTCTGCATTGGGTCAGTTTGAAATTAAACGAATATAATTATATTAGAACCAATTCGAACGAACAGATAAGAAAGCAAATAAGCCGAGTCGTACTTCTGGCGTCTCCGAGGCATTGATTAACTTGATCAACTGCTGAACAAGTTTCTGCTCATTCAACCACTAAAACAATCGACAAATAACAAGACCGCTCAAAAGTCGCACAACTGTTCAACGTATTACATCTATACGTTGGTTTAGACATGGTTTAAAGAGTAGGGTCAAAAAGGAACTCTGAAGCCATGGACAGATCCAGAAGCTTACAAGAGAAGCCAGTAGCTTCATTTTCTGGCACAGTCGTATTTCCTTCAAATACAAAGGAAATTCTTTGGATCTATGCTTTACCATAACAATAAGACAGTGATTGGTCAGCATGAAATCTTTGCCCTAACAGGAGTAAATTCATTCTACAGGACCCCACAAAGTTAGTAACTTTATCCTACAAATTGTATACTAGTTGGCAAGCAACTGCAGGAAATGTATGGCCTATTCTGAGATGTGCAGGAACCACCCCATCTCTGTGGATTCCTTGCATTTGAATATTTTCCATTTAACATGAATGCAATTTCGAGGTGATCACGGCGAACTCACTGCCCACACTTCGATACTTAAGAAAAACATTGGACGGAATCTGATAATGACCCTTGAAAAGTTCTCCAACTTTTTATTTCTTAACATAAAACAGAAATGCACAATGATAAGAGCATAACTGCTTCCTTAAAAACCATCTGGAGCAAATGCCAAATTTTAGCACATTGTAGAATTGTAGCAAATTTTCGTAGCAAATTTTAGCATCTGGAGCAAATGCCAAATTTTCGCTCACATTAATGCAGTTGCTTCGACATTCCGCTGCATCAATGCAGGTTATCAAGCGCAGCAGTAAATCCATGACGGCCGATGTTCCGAGATGACGAAGTATGTTCGCAACGAAGCCCTCGCGACTCTTTACGAAATCAAACATCTGTCAGCAATTACACAAACATTTTACTACACAAAACATATATATTTGTGGATTTTGCCTTCGCTAATAAATACATTTACTGATGTTCCCACCCAGAAATCGGCACATTTAAGGTGCAACACTGAGAGTATTAAGATCATCCACTGACGACGAGACCAGTAGTCAAGTACCAGTTTGGAAGTACAAGTTTGGAATAAATTCAAGTACCAGGACCATATTTAACTAAAATGTTGGCACCACTAGTAGCGATTAACAACCAGTGAATGGTCAGCTGACCATAGTACAATACATGCAGTGCATAATAGCATGCAACCATTTAAGTTTACATTATTTATCCTGTGACGGACCGAGTGATAAATCCTCAGAATGGGCTGTTTGCCCTTGGAAGCTGTATTTTACTAAACTTCTGACACACTGACCTCCTCACTCTTGCGAGAAATCAGCAGGCCCATGATCTTGCTGAAGAAGCTCGCCTGCAGTGGATTCAGCGGCTCCGGCCGTTCAAGGAACGAAAGCAGCGACTGAATAAGAGAATCCGTGGAGACGAGCAAGTCTGTGATCTGATTAGCGTCCGAGGAGATCAGCTCACAGGCGATATTCGAATATCTTGTTGAGCAAACAGAACAAACAAAGATGTCAGTCTATAATTCAACACCAAACCATGAAGGCATAGTTACAACTGTGTTATTAATTAGCTCTTTATCGACTTATAAATGTTAGTCAGGATATTTTATGACTACTCCATTGGTTTTAAACTGTATTATGCAATTGGGTGTTAGCAGGACAAAATATTCCTTTGGGTTCCCCACTGTCACCGATTACTAACCTAATAGAAAATCTGCTGCCTTCATGATTGGCGTACAATAAAGGTGTGTTGCCGTTATTGTGGTAATCAAATGACACAAAGATGAATCGATGACAATTTTCCCTGCGTTGTAACCAAAAATGTAAACTTCCCCTCACTGGCACGCACCATGCATCATTTGGATGTATTTCCCTTCTGCTCTGCTCCTGGAAATAGATTTCTCCTCCAAACACAAACTGCTTGGATGCATGGTATTGAGGTCAGTCAAGGTGAAAATACGAAGGGCATAGAAGGCATCAATCCAATGACAGGATACACTTTTAGGGAGGTAATAAAGTGCTTATTTGCTCAAGCAATTATTAGGTAATTACGCAGACGTCTGCTTACTTGAATCGCGTTTTGTCATCGACGTCACCCGTGGGTTCATCGAGAACCATTTTCAGCAGAGTCTCCACCGTTCCTGGCGTGGCCAGACTGAAACACAGCAAAACAACTAATCACTGGCCAGTCCTTAATATACTAAGGACATTTTATTAAAAATGCCAATTTAAAAAAAAAATCATGCCATTACTATCATTTTTATAATGATTAAAATTTCGCAATGACATAAAATCCAATTAGTAAATTAAACATCAATCAAGTCATTGAAAATTCATTTAAGCTCCTGTTCCGTCAGTCAAAGGATTGACTTATTTCTTCTCTCACACACTCATCCATACATCCACTTATTTGCTACTCTATGAGTTCATTCAACCATACATTAACTACTTCATCAGCTACTTGCATCATTCATTCATTCAGTCAGTCAGTCAATCAATCATTAATCCATTCCTAGAATATCTGAAAAATGGCATCAGTTGACATCAAATAACTCACAAGTCAACAAGTTTCTTGTTTAGCGATTTGCATTCTTGTACCACATCGTCTTCATCCATCAGCTCTTGTAACGTCACATTCTAAAACAAAAATTCTCAGTCATATCCCATTGACACTGAAAACTCATAAAGTGCTTACTCACTTACTATATTGTGTCTATGACCCACATAACGTTGTTCATATCCTTTTGGCAAGGTGCCCACAATGTGTAAATCTAATTGCCAGTTATCTTATCGACACATAGTCAGTGTAACCGAATGCCTGAATTTACTACCCTATGAAAAGGACTCGCTGTTACATATTAATTAATTTGATAAGGCGATAAAATCTAGCATCCTTGAAGTCGCCCGTTTATGACAGTGAGACTCTCTATCACAAAACCGAGAGTTTGCCCTGTGGCGGCCTGAGAGCCTATTGACACAACCACCAAGACCTTCACTTCAGGCCTGCTGAAATGATTTTCGTAACACCATGTTACACACAAGCATACACACACACACACACACACACACACACACACACACACACACACACACACACACACACACACACACACACACACACACACACACACACACACACACACACACACACACATTCTGTAGACACAATGTTTTGATATGTGTTCCCAAATTATTCAGCAACTTCTCAATAAAAAAACCTAAAAGAAACATCAGCTGGAGCTGAACATTTATACTGAGCAAAGTTGTGTAAACAATGGTACATAATCTAATAACGCCCTTGAAATTTGTGCAATGTTGAGAACTTTTTAAAAACAAAACTGTTACTTTAAGGATTCATACTAAATGACCTATATAAAAGTTGTTGTGTAGGCAATCAGACATGAATTCCAGATATGTTTTAGATTCCAGATTAAATTCAGCTCAATATACTTTAAATTGTTGCAACACAATCCCACTGACCCACTATAATGCAATAGCTGATCAAAACACAGTACCTGATTTGAACAGATTTATTCCAAGACAGAACCTGATTTACAATGATCACATTCCTAACAATGCTACAAGACTTTCAGTGAATGCTGCATTATCAACAGCTGTAATAACCTGCTTCAACTGAAGAAAACCATAATTCTGCTAACCAAAACTTGAAACTCAAAATTTCTAAAACTCCACTTGAAATTAAGGTGCAGGACTGCAGTGCACCCGTTTATTCACGAGTGCTGTGTTGAGTAAGAAGATCTATATCAAATGAAGAACTGGATATCCATGATATACCAAAAGTCACTGACTCACACACATAAACTTACATTTATACAAAAGATTCTTTGTTGTGAAGCAAATATGACAGAGCAACAATTGCATTATGCAAACTGAACTTCACAGGATTTAAATACTTTATCGAAGAGTCACAACAGTCAGGATTTTATGATCAAGAACATCAACTGTCACCCTAGTTGCCTCCTAATTGGACAACTGGTTCACACCCATTAAGCAGAACACATTTGGAGGATCATAAGAGTAAACTGTAACCTGTGCTGGAAAATTTTTAATCCTGCAACCCACAAAAAATTAATTCAAGCATCCAACAGTCTAACAATGAAATTTGCTGGATCTTCCTTCATATGGTATACCACACTTGAAAGCCACATTTAGATCATGTAAAAACCTGCAGTGAAAGAGATATATTTATAAAGCATCACTTAAACAGAAACAATTATTGAGAGGCACTCAAGACTTGAAAAACAAAAATCACGATTAATTAGTATGGTTTTCAAGTGCATATAGATAGAAACTCGGCAAATTCAGGCCAAGAAGTTCATGTCACATGCGGGCTTAGGTGCTTAATCACAGACAACAGCAAAAATTCTACGTTGGACCATGAAACTCAGGGTCGTACCCGGTAGTTGCTTGCATTATTACAGCTCGACTTACTGTGCAAACCAGATACAGGTGAAAGAAATATTTTCAATATAAGCTCTTCATATCTGGAAAAGTCAGTTTCCAGTTGAAGCTCTCATAAATCTTATTTCACTCAAACATGTGCCTTGGAAAGGACATCAAAGAAACATTGCTGCCAACAGGTCAAGTCAATTTGGAATGCTACTTAGTTACAATGCCAGATGAACTGGGGCTTTTTTAAAAAGGATTCAGCCAGAGGTGGTTAAATGGCATTGAGACAACCAGTTCCTACATTGTCTGAACCATTGTCTTCACCAAGGATAAAGAAGATCTTATGGTACTAAAGACTTTTCACATATATATAACAGATACCAATCCAAGGACTCCTCAAATGCTGCTATCATAAATGCCAACTATATGAGTGATTTCGCATACATATAGTCTTCGTCGTTATCAGGTCAAAAAGATCAAACGATTTCCCAGAAATATCCAAAAATCAACATTGTTTGCATGTAGATATAAAAGCTCCTCAGAAGTGCAGTCCAAGGGTTAAGGATCCTTTGGCTGTAGCACACACCTGACCACCTACAATCAATCGATAAGGCCAACTGGTATACCTAAATCCATCAAGAGGGCACCTATTGTCAATGGATCAAGTTCAGACCAGCAATAGATAGACAACTATTGCCAAACAATCCTATCAATCCATCAACAGCACAACTGCTGTGAAAAGAAAATGACGAGGTCATACACGATGCACCTACTGCAAACTGATCCATCCAAATAACTAATATGGGTGATCAGTAAACAGTACAGCTTGCTTGGTGAGAAGTTCATCATGGAAACGCCCATAAAGTCATCAGCTAATTTTAGAACAATTCAGAGTCGATCAATCACAATTAGCGTAGGATGAACTAGGAAGGAAAAGAGACACTGACCTGATTGGCCTCAACAGATCTGGTCAATGATTGAAAGTCTCTATAGCTTGAAAAATCATTTTGCAAATGGTTCAAATGATAGAAAGATAGTTTTGCACATATTGGATATGTGCCAGTACACAAGCACTCACGTAAGGCATTAATAGCTGCTTGCTTCAAGCAAGAAAAGTCAATGTATTGGGACAGCTGGTCGGCACAATAAAACAGTTTCCACCGATTGGCTACTCACAGTCCCTATACTTTCTTCAAACTGCATTTTCTTCTCTCTACCCTTCTCGCTCAACCTGTGTAGCTCTCTATCTATCTCCCCTTCCTGTCTGTCTGACGGTTTGTCTGTCTGTCTGTTTATCCGTCTGTCTCTCTCTCATTATCTGAATATGTCTCTCCCTCTAGATCTGCTTTCTTTTTCTCTCTTTCTGTCATATTCTCAAGAGTGTCTGGATATATCTAACCGTCTGCTTGCCTGAAGAAGCCCAATTGACTGGTTGGCCGGGACATGTATACTGTGTACATATCCGTTTGTTTACAAGTATCTGTGTCTGTCCTACAGTCAGTCCTCTTTCCACCAGCCTTCCTCCTTGTCTCAGTTTCTTTACAGCCTCACATACCTCTGTACAAACCAGCATTCATACCTGTTGGTCTAAATCCAAGAAATTTGATCCAAAACAACCATGCAGTGACCCAATTTTTCTTAAATTCGTAGCAGCCATAAATGGTTTTTACACAAACGTTTTCAGCAATCAGAGTAGTCACGTATGCCTTGACCCAAATTACTTTTCAACTCAAAGGCCACAAACGCCTTGACCCAGTTATCTCATAAAAACACAGGCTTGCCATAAAGCCTTATAATGTCACACCAACGCAACATGCTAAACTGCAACAGGTGATGAGCAAAGATCATTGATAACATCAAATACATATATCGAAACTGGAGATAAAAGGAAATCGTATTTCTAGGTTGGCCTTGAAAGCGTCATACAGACAAAAAGAACACATGAAGCTGAATCTATGGAACCCTCTTATAACTCCAATATAGCATAACCATGTCATCATAACAAATGGTGACATTGTCAAGCACCATTTTATAACAAAGCACTGTAACAATAATCAGGTACTGTGTAATAGTTTGGTCATGGTTTAAACACAGCTCTACAATAGAATAAAATCGGTGATTCATGTCGCCAACTACACAATATCATTCAGACTCCTATCTGAAATCATCTTCCACAAAAGATCTAACTTGCCAAATACTGCACAGGTCTACTATCGCTAAAATCACTTGTCAAGGTCCATTATTATACTCAGACAAAGCCGTGACTGTGTCTTTGACCGTAGCAAACATTTTCGTGCGACACTTCAGACACAGATTAACGGACTCTGCAAACATACTAAATATTTCAAACATATAAATAACTTTCAACTTGTCATTCACATCAAAAAGCAAGAACTAAGATTTGCAAAGTTCCTCCCTACATCATGAGCATTACTAAATAGAAATCATTGCAGTACATATAAATAAATAAATATATTTACCTCCTTCTCCAGAAGAGTATCAACATGTGACGGTGTATATATATTTCTCCAGAACATCTTCTAACAAATAACCTGAGAAACAATAAACCAACATAAGGTAAGATAATGATCGCTCTCCACAGACAACACAATATCACAAATGAACCGAACAGCTTTCAGCTGCTTATGGGAAATGTCCATAATGACTAAAAAGAACATGTTACAGATTTAAGGTAATACTTTCCATGCTGCTAGACAACCTAGTTCAAATTACAAGACAACCTACTCCAGTTTATATCAACAGTACCAATTAAATGTGCAACTCATATAAATAAACCAGAGTAGAAAGTGCAAAAGATAAGTTTACTGCTCTTCCAATGAAAATGGCCTGTCCAAATGGAAAACATAATCACAGAATCCAGTTAACACCGCATCATATTAATTTAGATGGTCAAGCATCTAATGTGAAACTGCATCAACTTCAAGTGAATGGGAAGAGATTCCGTTAAGCAAGTCTCTTTAGGAACCACCTGCATTTTGAAGCACAATCAGTCAAATATGTTGATTGCCTGGCATGTATGTAAGTATGTAAGCTTATTACAGTACCCTTCAAGAAAGTCAGAAAAGTGCACTGCCTACACACCAGCCATAATAGTATCAAGGACAAAATGTTAATCAATTCGCAAACAGTGCTCCGATAACCAGATTTAAGCACACTGGCAAGTTTGCACAGAATAAACAATGGATTTCTGTCTATTTAGAGAGCTGATAGAATACACCACATTTTGAGTTCCTTGAATTTTTTCATAGCGACAAGGAAGAGAAGCGATGACTGGCAATGGGGCTCGCAACATATAACACACATAACCCAACACCAAAAGCCCCTTGCACGCAGTAGGAGACACTGCACCTGAGCAGGATGACAATCGTCGCATTAGCATCTCGTAATGATATGTTGCTGAAGCAAAACAGTCAGCACCATTCCAACGATTCCCTTGGTTCGCTAGGCTTTTCCAACCTGGAGATCTCCACATAGTCCAGTTAGTAGTTTATCTTAAACTCCATAGAGTGGATGAGTCCATTGGTGGCACATAAACTTCAATACAAAGTCTGAATGCCATCCGAATCACTCAGAAGTCTAAAAATGCACGCCAGGCCCCAGTAGATGTCCGGACAAACGAAACTATAGTGAAATTCATGTGCACTAATTATAAATAATGATCCACTATAGAAACAAGCAGCCATCTTGCCACATCTTGTCATATGCTGCCGTGCTTTATGTATGCAGCATCATGGTAACCATCTCAATTTTAAATAATTTATCTTATTTTGTACTGAACAGTGAACAGCCTTCTGCGTGTGGTTAAACTTGACCGTTAGGTCTGGCTATTCCTAGTTTCCAGGTACAGAACACATCAAGACTTAACCTGTAGGACAATAACAGTCATCAGAGACATATTGCCTATGGATAAACTAAGGAACATTTGATAATTTAAACATCGAACACTGGACAGATTTTCTTATAAGTTACATTAACTTTACGATGAAGAGTCGGTTTCATAGAAAGCATCCAGATTCAAAGGCCGTTACCAAACTATCAATGGGAATCTGAAGGCTCCGTTGCCAGGCCGATGAGGAATAATACCTTAAACATAATGTCAATTGTTTACATTCTAATGGCCTAAGAACTGCCACTTGGCCGTCTCTTCCTGCGAAGCCAAGCTGTGTGTGGTGGAGCAGTGGTGGATTTAATATTGCTTGGACAATGGACAATGGTACTTGACTATGGGTGCCACGCTGTCGCAGTCCACCACACATGCATCTGGTTGATCCTGCATAAAACCAAGCTGGCATGGGGAGGTGTCGAGCATCCACACCTAACTCTGCCTCTGGGTTGAAGGCCTATGGCTAATCCACCGACAGTGGAATGTTTAGAACTCCCATGAAGGCTTTCCTGAATTCAGTACTGATTGGCAACAGTTATTGGTGAAGCACACATATTACAAAATTTACCTAGTATCTAGCATTAAATAACAAATTAGGAGGATGTCTTATTGAGGAACTGTCACTGATACACTATCGACTACCTTTTCAGATTGAGCTTGGGTACCTGTGTTGCATTTTACTAAAATTTTGACAGCCCTAGCAGTAACAACATTGGCAATCTACATAAGGCCATTCAATGTGGTCATGTCTTTAAAAAATGGTGGTCTGCACATCAAGATGCGGTCACACATGTTTTCAGATCCCCGTTAAACCTTTACTTATGGGAAAAATTCAGCCTTTGGCTGAATGGGCCCCAGGACTTTTAAAACAAGTTGAAGTCAAAGATCCTTCAATCGTTTCTTAGATGGCAACATAACCCAAAGTAGAATTTGGAACTGTTTCAGCAACAAAAACAAAAACCGTTTATCAACTCTTATCTTGCAACCACCATAATTGCATCAACATTATGACCAATTATACCCATGCATACACCAGAATATTCCGAAAAGCCGGGAATAGTTCACATCGAAACTTTCATTGCTATGGGAATTTCCTACATGCCTACAGTTGGCTTTTCCAATTTAGCATCTTAAAATAGTAATCACCACTTGCTGCACATATAAATGAATGAACACATGTCTATACAAGATCGCAAATAACATATTCACTGTATGTGGGCTGGACAAATTTGAATAGTAGTTATCTAAAAAAAACACCAAAGTGAACTTTCTGCCCTGAAAAAACATGGCAAGGAAAATCCAGTAATGAACCAGTCAGTATCGTGCATCGTCCAACGCCAGCTCAAATGTGGTTGGTCACACAATTACAAGTCTTATGTAATCTCATGCTTGTCACACTGCTCTAGAGCAATGTGGATATCACTAAATTGTTAGTACAAAATTGAGCATGTGATAACAGTGAAAGAGGTACAGTGATGAACTGGAAAATTAACATCAGTTCCCGAGGTCGGATTTGTCTTTCTCATTGGCTAAAATTAATTGTCTGTGTATACTAATGTCGTGGTTATAATACAACAGATTCAGCGTATGAATTTCACAGCTTGAAAATGGTAGAAATCACAAAACGGAGCAAAGTTGTGTAGGACCAGATTTCAACAAATTAACTGCATAATCGGCATTTATGTCAACATATACCAAGTCACCCATTCGAAGTTTCGAAATTAAGATTTATCACAGCACGTGATAAGCGCGCATCCTTGTTAAGAAAGACACTAGCAATTTTGGAATTTGATCTCCTTGGACGAATAACTCACCAGAGCTTAGATAGTTTATTTCAAAGCCAATCAACACCTGAGTTGACAACGACAAACGCGATACGTTTAGCTGGGTAAAATAATTCTCCGCACTATATCAGTGGTTGACCATCGCTCATATAAAATCGGGGCAAAACCACAGCTTTATATTTCCGCTCCCAACCATAAGTCGTTTAATAGACAAAATATTTGATCAATTTTCCTTTCCTTTCTTCAATAATCTAAAAACATTGATACATCACACAAGGGTACGAACTTCCCGTTTTAAAACAGGTTAAGTTGTAGACCAATTATATTGTACGTTACAAATTGTACAACGTTGCGTCCAATACAAATGCAGTTTACATAAAACTTGGCCAATAGAAACTACGTTTGCATCTACTATAAAATGCTTTGACCAATAAGCTTGGCTTTTGCATCACCATAGGTTTGGCAATGCGTGCATGGGCTTGAAATGTCATCATAGAGTGTGCTCTAAGCGCGTGCTGGTGGTACATGTATTTTATGGTGCTCAAGGGTTACCACAGTATAAATAATTGATTATTTATACTGTGGGGTTACTTTGGGCAGCGTTGTACGGTCTCAAGAAAATGTCTCGGTTCGAGACAGGTTTTTAAATTCTCAGTCTCGGTCTCGTTCTCGGTCTCGAGGTCACTGTCTAGACTTTTGAAAACTGGCGAAAGTCTCCACAATGAACGAATTAATGAATACAAAGTTCGGAAAGTATTGCGCTATAAAATTGTCGTGTTCCAGAATGATAAATAGACAACCAGTAGGCTTTTTATTTGCCTTGAATTTTGCAGAAACAGATAATTATATAGGCCTATAGTCTATATAGTTTGATCACAGAATAGATGGTTTGATCCACTTGTCATTTCATTTCTCGTATAATAAGATGACGTAGGCTCATGCTATTATTATTTAAATAATATTTCTATTTAGTGGGTCGCGGTGGTACGTGTAAGCCTACACTGGGTATGTTGGTCGCCTTGCAGCCGAAGGGTTGCAGGTTCAAATCTCAAGTCGCCGCGTAGGGACCTGGGCAATTCATTCGCAATTGCTCGATCAGCGCTTCGGTGTGAAACTTCGATACAGTGTCCGCTATAGCTCTGTAGTCGGGAACGCCTCTGAGTAGGGAGCTTAAAGGGCGCTATGACAAGTGCACATAACCTACAAACAATTTATTCTTTAATAAAACGCCCGAAAACGCACTGCGCTGTAGCCTACTTGTACAATTTAGGCCTATAAGACATGAATCACAACGTTGCAGGAAGGCAACGGAAGAGCCTCACTCAGATCATCCTCGATCGAGGGCACAAAGGCTAGAATCGCTAGATGGACCAAACGCTCATCATGTCGTGTGTGCCAGTGGGGTGCATGTGTGCACACGCGAGTTTGTGGATAAAGAGAGAGAGAAAGAAAACTGTTCGCTAGAGGACAACGGTTTTGCAAGCGAATTTCTAAGTTGGCCTACTGTCTTATTTTTCTTGAGTTTATCTCACTGAAACTTCGTTGCGCGTATTCGTGAATTTCAGTTCACGAATTTACTGGGAAGTAATCGTTCAATTTGACAACTTTGCGATTATCAGCTAGCTCAAGATCTTTGATTCATGACCGCAAGCGTTGACCACATTAATCGGCATAGTAATGCCATCGCAAGTTAGTGTTAGATTTCTATGGTTCCAACAACTACCGGTCGCTCGCGAAAGCACAATAAATAAAGATGGCGGCTGTGTCGTTATCGTTTCGTTGGTTGGACTTGTTAGAAAAAGAATTCGACAAGGCTTTTGTCGATCTTGATATACTTTTAGGTGATATCGATCCGGACCAATGTGAGGTGACCTATGAGGGTCGCCAGAAAATGACCGCTCTGAGCGCTGCCTTTGCTCAGCTCTGCCACAAGGCACAGACCATATTCCAATCCAACGCCAAACTGGAGGTGTTTGCATTTTTCATCTAGACGAATAATGTTATTTTGGGCCCTAATGCCGAAACGAATTTTGGCCTGATCCCCAAATGTATTTGTTTAGTGCGGCAACATTAGACATTGAATTGTGTTATTAAATAACACTGCCAGGACCATTATGTTACATATGTATTTCGATGTTTACAACTCCAGATGGATTGTTTCGAGAGTTTGGCGGCTTTCTGTAAGGCTACTGGCAAACCTAGTATCGAGGAGCATAGCGTATACAGTATCTTTGGACAGTATCTAATGACGAAACTAGCCCATGGCGACCGGTACCAGCTATCAAACACAGCACCACGCCTTCGAAATGACCTGCCTCCTGAATTCAGATCTTGATCAATTCCTCCACCATCATTACTGATCACGCGCCATCACCTTCCTGAGGCTCCTCTATCACCCCTCGGGCTCTCCATTCAAAACTGGTCACACCTTTTACAAAATTCTTACCCTGTCCCATCTGATCCTCCATATTCCAATTTCTGGCCCAGACACCACCCGCTTTAGTAGCTGTCCCCCCTGCTGATCCTATGGTAACTCGACCCGGACTATCTTTGGACTACTCTTATACTCTTATCTTACCCTTTTGACTTGACGAAGCGCTCATGAATAGGCTGGTGCCCCGCGCTTGGCTTTCGAGTAGCGCTTTGGAAGTTTGGAGATTTCAATTATGATTACGGCTACAGTCTATCATGCGTCACCTTATTCAATTACCTTTCCTCCCTGAGGATGCTCCCTCCTTTGAATAGCTATATGCTACTTAAGGCAAATTCTGATCTCTTTACTGCTGTCCTGGTTGTTGGGGACCATGTTCTTTTACCTCCTACGGCATCCTATGCCCATAATGGCTCAATCCTGCTGGCAGATTATAGTGCTGACATGATGACGAAAATTTTAATCATTGGGATAATATATACAATTTAGGGATGATTATATGTGCTTTTTAATAGTTGACTGTCTTGATGAATTCTATGTATTATGCATGTTTATAATATTGCAATTGTTTGAATGCCAAAATGCGATTAGCAAAATTTTGGTCAATTAAAGAATATTCTTATCTTATCTATTGATCTTTTACGTTGTTTGTATGCAACTTGGTTTTTGTAAATGACAGGCACAGCTTGTGAATCTTCGGGGTGACTTGGTGGAAGAAAGAGCGGTTAGGGCAACACTTGAAAACGAACAGCATAATCTGCTTTTGCAGTTGCATGCCAGTCAACTACAGTTGCATGCTAAGTCCGGCCAGAACTTGGATTCGGACAAAATCATGAAAAAACTGGTATGTTGTCTGCATTCTCACAAATGTTGTAGTTTGTCACTGTAACAAAAGGATTGTTGTCCACTTCAACTCGGAATAGAATTAGTTAACTGGGTTTGGTATATGTGCAAAAGCCTGAAACCAGAGACAATTTTCCGTTCAATTGATTGTAGATGAACTGTTGCATTTATATGGTTAGCGGACAGTTTGCTATATATGACTGTGCTGTGTAAATATGATTCTAAATGGAAGTTGTCACTTGTAAGCAGGCTGGCAGTCATTTTCTAACCTTTTCTAAAAGTTCCTGCAGAACTTCTCTAATCTGTGTACGTAATCTTTAAAAGTGATGGTATTTTCTCGCTTTTCACTATCACTATGTAGGCTGTTACCAACTAAACTTTCCTTAGTAACTTTCTTGAAAAGATGCTATATAAACTCTAACAAGTGGTGTCTCAACTGTAAGTATGTTGGCAATTTTGAAGCAGGCTATATGGTATAAGATTTTGTTCCTATGCTCATCCTGACGATTATTTTACGCAGGAGGATGAGCTTGAGAAGCGGAAATCGGAACTGATCGGCTCAGCTCGCATCGAGGCTGAGGTAAAGGAGTTGAGAAAGGAAAATGCTGAGTTGAAGCAGTACATCCTGGCACTGCAGGGAGAAGTGTATGGTGCACGATTGGCGGCTAAGTACCTTGACAAAGAGTTGGCTGGCAGGCAAGTGAAATGATTGTGTTTGACTTAATCACATCTTTTCTGATGTCATTCACTTTGTTCAAAGCATAAATGGCCGTTAAAATGCAATATTTACAGTGTGTTAGGGGCGTGGCCTTGGCAGCTGAGTGATTGTTTAGCTAGTCTTCTTTCTTGTCATCATTTTATATGTGAGTAGTAGTTGTTACTCAGTTTTATTCTGTCAAATATAATTCATGGAATGTTAAACAATCCTGGCAGGAATTTGAATCCTGGAGCAACTTCACAGTACAGCACACTTACCCTAGGTACTAATTTTTAAGTCTCTGTGTTTTATCGTTCAGAATCCAGCAGATTCAGTTGCTCGGGCGAGACATGAAGGGCGAGGAGCACGATAAACTGTGGAACCAGCTCGAAGCTGAGATCCACCTTCACCGTCACAAGACAGTCATTCGCGCATGCCGCGGACGGTCGATTCGACATAAAAAATTGCCGATTCCGGAAGGCCATGCAAGTGTAAACTGTTTCTTATGCTTAAAGTTAACATTGACTGTTTTTCGCTTGATCTCGGCCGGGAGCACCTCTGAGTAGTTACCTTGAAGGGGCGCTATATAAATTACGATTGATTGATTGATTAATTGATTGATTGAAAGCTATGCGAGTGGTAGTCTTTGTTGGCTGTGGAATTAATGTAATGTAATGTAATTAGTAATTTATATAGCGCCGCTCACAACCAAGGCCATTCAGTAGCGCTCCCAGTGCGATAACCCCTAGAGAAAAAATAGGTCTTAAGAAGAGAGAGAGATGTAGATAACGATCCTGAAAGTAGAGTCCCACGCAGAGTGGAGGGAAGAGAATTCCACAAGGAGGGCCCAATGATGGTGAAGGATCGAGTTTGAGCAATAGTGGTCCTAGCTCGTGGAACAAACAAGTCAGCCCTGTCCAGAGAACGGAGAGGTCGATGAGAAGATGCTGATAGAGGAGAACGAATGAGATCACTGAGATACATAGGTGCAAGACCCAGTTTGGATTTGAGTACCAGAGAAAGGACTTTATATTGTATGCGGGCAGAGAGAGGAAGCCAGTGTAGTTGGTTAATCATGAACGATGATATATGAGAGTACTTAGGAAGGCGCGCAATTAATCGAGCAGCAGCATTAAGGACAGATTGAATGGGAGATAGGCGGACCTTTGGAAGACCAATAAGAAGGGAGTTACAGTAATCAATTCTAGAACAGACAAAAGCATGGACTATTGATGTCATGGTTGAAAGGGAGACAGATCTGCGAATGGACCTGAGACGACGGAGGTGAAAGTAAGAGGAGCGCGTAAGGTTGGTTACATGTGTTGAGAATGTCAGCGAGCAGTCAAGAGTGACACCTAGGTCACGAACAGAAGTTGAAAATGTAAATTGAGGAAAGGTCTGAGATAGAAGCAAAAAGTCAATTTTTTTAATTTGCTGGGGAGTGCCAAGCCAGATGAGTTGAGTTTTGTTGGAATTGAGAGAAAGGCGATTTGAAGACATCCACAGGTGCAAATCATGAGAAAGTGAATCAATACGGCGAACTAGTATGAGTTGAGTAGAGGGAGAACCATGAACATAGGCTTGAACATCATCAGCAAAGAGGTGACCAGTAGCAGAGTGACTTGGAAACAGAGAAGTAACATCAGCCGTGTACAGAATGAAGAGTAGGGGTCCAAGGACTGATCCCTGTGGAACTCCTAAAAATACCGGCACCCAGTTAGATCTGGAATTACCAGCTATAACCATTTGGGTACGACCAGACAAGTAAGATTGAAGCCATAGGAGAGGGACACCTTTAATACCATAGGAGGATTCAAGGCGCTGGAGCAAAATTAATTATCACATCAGCTAAAGTGATTGTGATAACAGGTTTCAGTTCTGCAATTTTGGTTCAAATCTTGGCATTTTTGTTCTCTTCTGTGGTTGGTTTGTCTGCATCTGGTGACAACTCCGTAGACCTGGTTTTTGTGACAGTGTACCTTCTCGGTTGTAGGCTCATCCTTCCGTGATAGCCTCCCATTGGAGTTGCATGAATTCACCACCTGTGATCAATCCAACTGGGGTTTATATATAACAGTATATGGTAGCCAGTGCTTGCAGAATCGACCAAAGAATCATTGGGAAACATCTAATGGGTGAATGCAATCTGGATTAGATTATGTTACAACGAAGAAGACTGGCTGAATGGAATTAATGTGCAGTGTTTTGACCTGAAGACTTTTTAGGAATGAATGCCATCGTGTATGATCATTAAGTGGTTCCAGTCTTATGACCATCCTATTAACTTTGAAGCGAGGAAGTTGTTGTCACGAAATTATTTTTACTACTTGAAAATCTCCATGTTTGTTTCCAATGCCAGGCATCAACATTTGAGGCACAGGATTTGTTGCTGTTATAAGGCAATTCAGTAGTTAAGCATATCCCTTGTCATGTTCGGGTTCACGCCTAACATTACAATGTCGTTGTGTACACTGTACAGACTTTCCAAACATTGGTGTGCTTAGCACTATCAATTAATTAAATGGGACTATGGGATAATGATGCAGACTATGCATCTGTAGCTGTTGTTTATTAAAGTTTGAGCCTTCAGGAACATGGCACACTGCAGACGTACATTAGTGTTGCATACGAATGATGATATTATGTATAATAAATAATTTGATTTGTAATATTGATATTGCATGTTATGATGATTATGCAGTAGATATATTTGAATAGAGATTTTAGAGACTACCGGTAATTTGTTTTCTGCAGGACTACCATTCCTTAAGAAGACGTCAGGGGATTGGAGATATTCGAAGGGTCCAGTTGCATAAAGCTCAAGATGAAGGCCTTGGAATGTCAATCACTGTGAGCATACATCTTCAATTGTTCATCTGTCAATCTTGATGTAGAATTGTAGATCCTGTAATAAAGTATAAGCACTGCAATTGTATGTTGATCATAAGCACATAAATCAGAACGGTCAGTCATGTTATGGAGAACGTGTGGACAGCACGAGACAGGCATAGCAGATAGATAGACAGAGGAGGTACAAGTCATAGTGATGAAGACAAATAACAAATGGCAATTTTTGTAGTTTTTGCAGAACTGCCGTTTCTACTCGTTAATTGCCAATGTTAACTGTTGGTTGGTGCTGCTTTCACATTAGGGTAGAAAGAAATCTGGTTTTACGTCAGAGCCTCATTTTATTAGAGGCATTAAATTTCTAATGAAAGTGACCCACATAGAGTCATATCATTTCAGTTCTAAAAATAATTCATAATTAAACGAAAAACTTATCATTATTAGTGGCTCTTAGACGGATGATGGATTGAGTCTTCAACTATTATCATAACTAAATAATTCCTATTTCTATTCATATTTTCGTTATGTGTACTTCAGTTCTCATTCTACTTCTATGTAGCCCAAGCTCAGTTTGGTCCTAGAAACTTTGTTATGCAACAGTTTTGTTTTATGGTATGTTTTATAAAGTCTGCTGTTTTATGTTAGGGTGGCAAGGAACATGGTGTGCCTATCCTTATCTCAGAAATCCATGCAGATCAGCCTGCGCATCGCTCCCTGAGTCTCTACATTGGCGACGCTATCTTGTCCGTCAATGGAATCGACCTAAGAAATGCCAAGCATGCTGAAGCCGTGCACATTCTATCACAGCAGGTGGTCATTTTAACATCTTTCGTAAATAAATAGGAATTTTTAATTGCTTTTGTGATCCATAAGAATGCATACATTGTCTACTGCTGTTTGAGTGCAACAATAACTAATGAAAGAAGTTAATGAGTAGCGTAAATGTAAATTAACTTAATGGTTTCTAGCAGGCAAATGGGAGCGGAAAATTATTTTGATGATGTCTCACAAAAAATAAATAAAGTGATTTTCATTATTTTTTTAATCTGTGATCACTCTCACTTTCAGTTTTTATAAAAGACACATTTTGATTACGCGACTCGTGTTGGTTTTGTGCATTGCAAAGTCTGCATGGTTTTCTTTGTGCCCAGCAAGGTGATATTGAGTTGGAAGTTGTGTACGTGGCTCCAGACGAGGACAGCGATGATGAGAACCACGACTACGAAGATGAAAACGGATTCAGGTGAATAGATGTGCACATTAATTCGAGAATTTATCTGGCACCAGTTCAAGGAACTACTCAGAGGTGGTCCAAAATGCCCTAAAACGGACAGTTTTAAATTTAGCGAGGAAAGTTCTCATAAACATGGGAAAATTAGGGTATCTCCAGAAGGTGGTTTTTAAATAAATGCTTGCATATAAGTTATATTTATCTCTGAGATAATATGGTACGCACATGTTTCTATGCATTTGTCTAAGTATGGTCTATAAAATTTTCCAGAAGACTTCTTGACTTGTGCATTTTGAGAACATTGGAAGCATTCTACATAATCTTAATGTCCACCCGCACTGTTACGAGTTTGTTTTTGACATCAAGTTATGTGCGGTAAGTATGATGATGTAGCCTTATATTTCTTAGACTTTATTCGCTGTTTATCTGTTGGTGTTTAGGTATCGAATATACGACGAAGACATAGCAAGTGAGGCGAGCACACCAGGCAGCAACATGAGCACGCAGCCAGGTGGTCTGCTCGATGGATGCGCCGTTGGGATGAACCACGATGGCCACTCCGCTGAGAGTGTGCCTGGTGCGGCTCCAGGGTCGGATCCTCCTGCTGTCCAAGAACCGATCGCTGCCCATAAGAGTGCCACGGATGCCAGTCCACCGAGGTAGGTCCTTGAAACATGGCAAGGCAGTCGTATGCTCAATTGGTGCCTTGCTGAAACAAACTGGAAATAAGCTTTTTAAATTAATGTTGAACAATGTACTGATATTGTTGTAATGCATGTAACAAAAATTATGCTGAGGAGAGGTCATGGAACCACAAAGGGATTGTGGCCATCATCGCATTTTAGTGTTTTTAAAATTGGGTTGAGTTGGGTTGAGATGCCTTCCTCAGGCTTCCTGGCATTTCACATGGAAGCACTGTTTCACTCCGCTTTTTAGCTTGGTGCTTTCTCCATCAAGCAGGGCTTTAGCTAACTTACTGCCGGATACTACTATAGGGTTTATTAAGGTCACTGTTGACTAGCCTTGCCAGTGGCAACTCGATGATGTTGAATGCTTGAAAATATATTTATACTGTCATTGTAATACACAGCGTATGCTCTTAAAATATCTTGAAACGGTAGAATTGGTACTAATCCATCTGGACTTGAATGTCTTGTGATGAAGCACATCCTGTGTAGTCCAATGCATGAGAGCATCCCGTTGATTCTGAGCTGATTAGCGACTCAGGACATCTTTGTTACTGTTGTGGTAAATTGGGAAAGTTCTATTATTTTTGACTTATCATTTTTTGGGAGTTCTAGGCATCGGCCGAAACCAAGGATCTGCTGTTTTGTTCTGTTGTTATTATTTTGTGTGTATGTGTGATTGTGTGTGCATTTGTGTACTGTGCTTGGTGCACTGTAATGTCTTTTGTCCTTCCCATAGTGACTTGGTACCAACTGAGTAGCCTTGTTGATTTCCGATAGCAGCCATGTTGCCATTTAACTTAGTCATAAAACATTTTGTTTGACATTCTTGGTTAGGAAAGGTACATACAATCAAAAGTCAGTTGGTATTTAATTCAACAAACTGTTTTGGCGATCTGAACTCTGACAGAACGTTTTATGACTATCTGCTTGCGGAATGCCAGCAAATATTGGAAATACGAGCAAAATCGTAGCAAACTTTTTTCTAAGTTGAAAAATGTAATGCTTAAAAGCTTACATGCTTAATTTTTTTTATTTGACTGGAAATGGTATTATATTTTATTTGTTCTGTTTATCATTAGGAAATTTTTATTGTGCACAAACAATTTGACTATTTATGTTAATGAATGAAAATTTTATGTGAAAAATTTTAAATTATTTTTGCTACTTAGTTAAGTGTGTATTGTTCATTATAGCTAATTACTGTAGTTGTATTTGTCTTAAATTGGACAATTTTTCATGGCAAAGCATTTCTATGTAATGTGGCAATGTGGAATCTAACATTTGATTGATGTCATGTCACTGGTAGTGAAGCAGTTACTAGTATAAGTTGGTGCGGGTACTTGTATAAGGCAGTGCCATTATGTCGATTGAGTGTGTATTAGGTACTAAGAATTCTGCAGTGTGGAATGGAAGGATGATATTATTTGTGCATTGATATGTTTTGGACTTCGAAAGAAGGCATATATGTGTGTCTGTAAGCAGACCAAAGCAATCACAATTTAGAATAGAGTAGTAATTGATTAAGTTTGCCAGCTGGATTACTAGTAATTTCTACTTTGTGATATTTACTTGCTTTATATTAAACAACAAACAGAGTAATTGTGTGTCTAAGTTAATTATTCCATAAATTTGTAAGGTACAATTTAAAATGTACTTGAATTGTAAATTGACATTACACTTGGATTTATTACATCCACTGCATTTATTATTAGTAATTGATATTTATAGATATTTTATTTAATTTGTTTACACTTGATGAAAAGAATTCCATGGATAGTATTTGGAAAAAGTTTGAGGCTGTTGCACTGGATGCTGATATAGTAATAATTAATTTTTATCTCGATAAAAAAAATTTTGTATTTAGTATTGCTGAGCTACTACAATAAACTACTTCTGCTAAGTACTACTATGACTGATTTTAGAAGTAATTTGAATAAAACGATCTCCTAATCAGTCTAGCATGATACGTATAAGGTAAATACGATGCTATCTATTCCTGTTTTTTCTTTCTGTTAGCCAACACCTCTTGAATGTTTCTACATGTGCTAATGTGTTTCCCTTTTTTCTTTTCTGTCGATCGCAAAGGCACTAGTCTGCCCATGCACCATAGTTTCTTTCACCCAGCCAGGTACACAGCTTGCTCATTCGTTCGGTTTCCGTCATTTTCAGTTCAACACCGGAACTTCTTTATAACACTTCATTATTTACTTGTGTAATATTTCTGTTGCTTTTATGTGGCAACAGAAATAGTAATTTCCACATGAATCGGGTGAAAGGCCGCAAGTTGATGCAGGCTTAGTCCCGTTTCCATGTGACTGTAACGCATTTGCATTACTCATTTACATTAATGTATTTGCGTGTGTGTTGTTAATGACAGTGAAATAACTGAGACAAATTTTAAGTAATTAGAATTGTACAAAATTCTTGTATACTTGATCTGCAATATGGATCCCAAGTTCATTTTCACTTTGAAAAATGAGTTTATTGTAGTGCAACCTTGTGTTATGGAGCAGTTCTTTGTGTAACTTCAAAATTTCAGTGTTATAATGAATAAAGGTATCTGGTGTGCTTATCATTGTTTAGCTCATTAGTGTTTTACTGTGTTTCCAGGTTTATACTTTCTTCTTGATCTGTGTTATTTTCATTTTGTTACAAGACTGATCAATTCAACTTTTTGTTTGGCATTTTAAATCTATCTTGTGAATTCACGTAGACTTTGTCGTTGTTATTTTCTTCACGCAGTTCTGCAAAACTTTGGCTTAACCTTTTAAACGAGGATTAGTCTTACGCATTTTGGCACACACACACATCATTAAATTGTTGAAATTTGTTTTGGAAAGTGTATCGAAGAATTTCGTAATTTTTTGTTTTAATTTGTAAGAACACTTGTTTCGCTTGAATTTTTTCTCTTTTTTTGCCAAGTTACATTCTCACTTTGAAGCTGTGAGCAACATTTTTTATTTATTGATCTTAGAAGATTTGTTACTTTGCAGTGACATCTGTTGATCTACTGTCTAGATATGTGGATACATAAAAACATCGCAGTGTTAGATGGTTTATCAACAGATGTCACTCTGTGCAGCATCCAAAATATCGGAAAATTTAGACGTCACCTCGGAGCAACAAATAAAGATGTGTTGTGTTTGCAAGGGTTATCTAGCCACCTATTTTCTTGAGCTTTGCAGTTTTTCCATAGATCTTTTGCTGATTGCCTTGAATATTTTGTGCTGTTGCTGTCCGTTCCTGCTAGTGTTCACTGATTACAATTTGTTTGATAGTTAATTCCTTGGATAGTATTCTGGTGTATTCCTGGGTTTTCGTAACTGTGTTGATTTGTAGATTTCGTGTGAACTTTTTGTTTTATTGCATGTTCCTCTGTGTTAACAATGGTTTTCTACAATAAAACCATTGATTGATTGATATGCTGACCTTGAAATCACAGTTTGTTGTGTTAACTTCATTAGTTTTGTTCAGTATATCCTGGTTTGGGACGTTGTTTGTCATTTGCTTTTATGACATGCTGGAGTGAATGGGGAAAACTTATTTGTCGCTTGGTGTCATTGCCAATATGCAATATGCCTACATGCAATCAAATATCTTTACATTAATAACCACTGAAATTCAGTTCACAGTCATTCAGGAGTCTTATTTCACATGGCTCAGCCAGCTTCATTTAATAAAATAATAATGATAATTATCAACGGTGATGAAAAAGTACTTAGCGATGCTGACTTTTTCAATTAGATGCATAGATGTGGTGCGGGTTGCTGTTGGTGAAAAGCGTCACAATTTTCGAAACTGGAATATTCTAAAGGACATATTATATGTGCGTGTGTATGTATATGTATTGTATACATTTTTTTATGTATTTTTATGTATACTGCACAAGGGATCATTTGATAGTTGCTAATGAGCAGAATTGTAATTAGGATAACATTGAGTCACAGAGTCAGTCAAGATGAGATTATGGGTAACACTGAATATGATACGCAGAACTTCAAAGGCAACAAACAGGGAAATGTAAGAGTTGTTCATGCACTGCTTCCATGGAAGGTCCTGTGGTTTTGAGGTCAAACAAGTGTCTGCCGAGACACACACACACACACACACACACACACACACACACACACACACACACACACACACACACACACACACACACACACACACACACACACACACACACACACACACACACACGAGACCTCGTTGGTCCAGTGACAGAACACCTGTTGAATCTCTCAGTATGTGTTAATACCTGTTTATCAACAAGTGGAAGGCAGAATTGATGCAGTTTCATGTTATTCCATGTCCAATCACCATCCAAATACTGATTAGAATAAATTTTCCTCAAAGTCTGCGATACACCTGTAGCATTGCATCGATAAAAGATGGAAGACTTCTGAAAATGTGCATCTGATTCTTTGAATGTTTTCTTCAGGGCATCTTCCGAAGCTGCATCGCCTGCAACTCGTCATCCAACAGAAAACCTAAATGCCAAACCAACTGCCGAGCAATCGCTGCCTGAGGAAACTGCTTCTTCGTCTCTCTGCGCTCCTCCTCAACCAACCACAGATGTGCCACTTGCCATGGAAACAGTTGCCACGGAAACGGTTGCTGCGGATGGTGTCCTCTCGAACAACAACAAGATCGATGGATCAGTGATCAGTGCTGCAGTTGCCGCGGAAACCGAGGACAGTGAAGTTGGTCTTAAATAGAGTGCGTGACAAATTAGTCCGTTTTAACATTTTAACAACGAGCTGCGTGGGTTGCCCTGTCAATCATAGCGCACTCTGTTGTTAATATGTTAATTAGTATCTTTGTCACCGCACCACTGACTGATTTCGGCAATCTCATTTTTGGTTGGTTCTCGTTGCTGGCAGCTGGTTGTTATTTATGGGGTCTAGTGTCGAATTGCATGGGTAGCTTGTTCGTGCTTTCTTGTATGCAGTTTGTTTTCCTAACTGCTTGTGGTTCTTGAGGGACGGGTCATGTGATGATGAGATGCATGGCCATCATGTTACCCATCATGCACTGTGGCATTCCGACGTTTGGGACAGAATGCGATGCAGCAGTTGAACATATTCTGATTAGGTTTTTTGTTGTTGAACTGATCCATGACGAGAAAGAGCTGGTTATAAAATGTACTTATATTAATGAACACTCGTATCTAGAATGTATTTATATATGCAGAGAGTTGCAGAGGAGGAGGAGGGATTCTTGCTTTAACTTGTTTGTTCGTCTGATAGTTTTCTAACCGAAGGGAGGCTTTCCAACTTCAGAAAAATTACAGGATTATGCTCGAGTGAATTACAGCTTTCTTGGTCTTTGAGTTGAAAGGTTCTTCATTTCTGAAAGATAATGATGCAGAATGTGCATCTGTAGCTGTTTAGTAAAGTTTGAGCCTTCAGGAATATGGCACACTGCAGATGTACGTTAATTCACAGATAGAGAGATTTTAAATTCGTAGGATAACAATAACAATATTAAATAGTCATAAAAAGGTAAATAGCCTGGTAATACCAGTATGTCGCAATGTGGTAATTTAGGCATATACCGTATATAGTTACTCGTGGTTGTATAATATTCATGCTATGGAGTTGAATAATTAAATAATTGATCTATAGATAAACTGTAGTTTTTATCTGTAACAATCAGAAGCACGTTGTAATATAGTTTGCAGTGTATCTGCACATTATTTGTAGTAGGGTGATATAATGTGACCTGTGTGATTGTTTGGGTATGATTTGTCGTACAGGGTATATAGAGGTTTCCTGCACTTGCCAATCGTATCATTTTAGGTGTAGTGAATAAAGAGTTGCGTCCGAGATTGTAAAGGTAGTAACGCTTTGCGTAACTGCTTGTCCAAGTTAGCCTTTTATGTAAGTTCACAATGAATTAATTAATTCAAGAATTTATACGGCGCCTTTTCAAAGGAACTACTCGTATCTTGCCAGGTTGACAGATTTTACGGTTTTATTTGAATCTGTACTGTGGAATTATTTGCGAGTTTAATTGGCCTGAGAGTTGGATCTGTGACTCGTCAAGATATTCCAAAGGATTTAGCGAGTATTTGTGTAAATCAGTTTTTAACTTGTGATAATATTCTGAGTAGTGAGTTAGGATGTTTTCTGTTGTTTGTTTGCTTGACAAAAGGAAATGATTTTCAATTCCGTGGGAAGACTTTGTTGAATAAACCGTCATTGTTGTCGTCATCATCATCATCATCATCATCACTATCCATGTGCTGAAGAGACCTGTAGATGTGTCCAATGAATGTTTAATTGTTTTCCGTGACACTTCATTCTGTGAATGTGCTGCAAAGTCAAGTTGTGGCCTTTTGAATTCCAGTCTTCTATGTTGTCAAGAAAGGATTCTTTGTCAGAGCATTGGCACAGGAAATGTCCGTTTAATATCTGTAAAAAATTCTTTTCAATACGAATCGTTTCTTTTAGCTTGAAATACAGTCTGCATGATAAGCAAAAGTCTCATGTGAGCAATTACTGACCTATTGCTTGACTAATTGTTTTTGTGGCTTTGATGACTAATTGCAAAGAACAAAATTGTGGGGTTTTTTGTTGGCAAATCTATTGAGTTGTTTGTTTCTGGTGATAAACCATAGTTGAGGTTAGTAATAGACTAAACGTTGCATCTGCTGTAGATTGATGCAGCTATCAGTGAGCAACTGCAACCTGAAGAGATTTCCATTATTTTGTACTTGATCTTGTTCTTTTATGTTGTACTTGATCTTGTTTGGTCTTTTTGTTGCTGTTACTGTCATTTTGTAAGTTTATTGTTATATTTTTTAAGTTCTACGTATGTTAATTAACCCGTGGATTTACAAATTATCCCGAGAATCGCTATAAATCATCCAGATCCAGTATGGTTATAGTAATAATAATAATAATAATTATTATTATTACTACTATTATTTTTAGTTGTAGTAGACTTGTAGTATTTCAGCTAAGTTAGTTCTGATCCAATGAGATTTTAAAATATGCACAGAGATTAAGAATCTTCACCTGTAGACAAGACTAGGCAAGTCGAAAGTGTTGCAAGAGTTGAAGCATAATATAATTTGTTATTTTTTTATTAATTTATTATTATTGTCATTAATCCAATATTATTATAATGTGATCCAGTGGATTTATTGGAGTCTGCGTTCTTTTTATTATGTTATATTTTCAACATTTGGTTTGTTGCTAACTTGCTATTTGTGTTTTAACTTAAAATTAATCCCTTTACCGGCCGACCGGCATATAATCGTATATAAAATTGACGATTATAATCGGGATAGCCGGTAAAGGGGTTAAAGTACAATTTCAGGATGAGCTTAGCATTTGATTGTTTAACCGCCATGGCTACTATTCAGGGTGACACACACCTCCAGCTGCATAGGACTTTGAATCTGGCATTGTTGGACCATCCATATAGTACATGCGTGAAAAAATCGTATTTTTGATCCCTCCGCCCGTATGCACCCTATGCAGACCCCCATGTATTTTACCGTAGGCTACTATTTATTTGTGTTAAACACATAGAGGTGTATCATATAATGAATATATCACTAGAGAGAGTATCAAGTCTCTATATTGAAGTTGGTCTAATTCGCACAGACCAATCACATCATATCTGTCTAATTCGCACAAACCAATCATAGGTGATTTCTCATACCGACCAATCATAGTCGTACAGCATCGATGTGGGGGGAAAAATAAATAAAATAATATCAGCATTTTTATAATAAAACGAACTTGTCGATGTTTACTTGTCAATATTGCAAGAAACTGCAAAATTAACAAACAAGCATCGACATGTTCGTTTTATTATAAAAATGCTGATGTCGTTTTATTTATTTTTCAAATCGATGCTGTAAGACTGTGTGTGGTTGGTCGATATAAGAAATCGCCTATGATTGGTCGATACGATACAAGCCATGTAGGCTAAATTTGTGACTTCATATTTGACTCCAGGGCAGATACGTCATACTCTCTCTAGTGTTAATGTTATACATGTAATACATCTCAATGGTTAAACATCTTATTTGCTGGGATAAATTTCTTCACTGTTATGGTTTACTGCTTAGATCAGAATTTAATTATAATGTAATCAAAAGCCACCAGACGACTTTAGGATAATGCTGAGAAATAAGCTAATATGGACTCATGATTAGACACTTATTTTGCATGTATACGTACATTTGCCAAGACCCCCCGTATGCAAATCGCATACATCTCGTGATCCCCTCCCCTTCATGCATACATAGTTATCTGGATGGTCCCTTTGCCTGCGCTGAAATAATTCAGTTGTTTTGTATAATTGATCTCTTCAGCCCGCTTTCTTTCTCTTTCTTTAAGTGTTGACTTTGTGATGTTGTGATGCGTATGTTCTGTACAGAAATGTTTGTCGACATGTTGGAAATTAATTTTAATTCTGTACATAGTTGTTTATGGAATGTGGATTCTGTGGTTATAGAGGATACTTTGCAGCAAATAAATCGGGTGTTAGCGCGGGTGAACGAAGTTGTTTGTTGTCGTAGTTTTCTGTGTTCCGAAAGTGACGCAATCAACTCTGCGTAGTATTGATCATTTGTTAGATCAGTTCTTCTTGTTTGTCTGATACTTATGCATTATGTATGTTCGTAAGGTTCTCCTAAAAAGATGCTGAATATAATTATCGGGATACTTAAGCCTGCTTTATGATCTGTGTCTTTGTAAGTCTGCCCACTCTGCCTGTATGCCTGTCTTATTCTGTTTGTAAGCTGACCTTTGTATGCCTGTCTTGTGTAGGCTGTCCAGCTTTATATACAACATTATGTTATATATATAGATATGTATTTTAATAAATTTATATCTAGTTATATATATATAATTATATATAGTCGATCAGCCTCTGTCCTTCTGTGTTTGTCTGCTTCAGTCTGTATGTCTGCCTGTCTCAATCTTCTTCCAGGACCATATATCAGTATGGACCTGCAGTGCATATATAGTAGACTGGGCTTTTTCAGAACCACTCCACCACCACGGGCCATATGACATATGATTCAGTTTGAACAGAATATTAGACTTTGTGGAGTTTAGACCCTCAATCACACACACACACACCTGTCGGTGTTTCTCGGTGGTCTCGGCAGGTCACACGAATCGCCAGAGAACGGCTGGTGCTTGTAATTTGATTAGGCATGTATACTTTTACCAAGGTGAACTGTGTGTCATGCCAGTTATATACATACACTTATTATTTTCTGAGACGTGTTTAAGCATGCACTTACGCAATCGACCTAACTGCTGACTGATTACTGTATTATGGGTTTCTACTTCACTTACGTCTTTATCCAGTTCTCCATTCATCCATCGTTTCCTCCGTTCGTCACCAGGTTCCGCTCATTCGTATATGAAAGACAAATTTGGTAGAATTGAGTGGCTAAAAGAGGCACTATTCGGCAGTAAAATGCTCTATGGGTAGGCCTAAGCCTTATTGTATTGTTGGGGGAGAAGGGGGGTTCTGCCCCAGACCCACTCGCTCCCCAGTCATCAGACACCTAGTCGTGGCAGACTTTGTCACGATGGTACAAATATTTTGAAATATTAGGCACCGACGATGATGATGTTTAGGAGTATGATGATGATTGATGGTGTTGATGCTCTGATGATGATGAGGAAGAGGAGGAGGAGGAGGATTATGACGAGAGATAATGGGTTTAAGGTTGGAATGAGACAACGTAATAAGCATGGCAGTCTCCATAGTTGCCTTGTCTCCTAATATTAGTTCAACTTACAAGCAATTTCGATGGGGTGGAAATGGAATATATATACATACATATATATATATATAATATTATATATATATATATATATCCACCCACGTGAAGTAGGCTATATATATATATATATATATATATATATATATATATATACCCACGTGAAGTAGACTACATCACTGATTAGACTTTGCTTTGACTCCAGCAAATGTATACGATTTGCAGCAGTGTGGTAACCTTAGGCCTATTTCCCTATTTATTACATGTTTAGGGAGAATATAACTATGATTTATAGAGGAAGAGATAACGGATCCTCGATAACTTGTGGGGAGAAACCAGAGAGAGGTTTTTCCACTGGGCATAGAGTTTCTTATTCTCTGAAAACAGGGGGCAGTTTAAAAATGATCTTGAAATTTTTTAAATCGGTTAGGTTGGCGGTTAAGCCTGTCGTTGAATAAACTTAGGCCTATACTGAGAATCAAGATAAGTTGAAAAGGAAGAATGATTCACGTCTAAATGGGAAGATTGATTCACGTCTGTAACCACTAGTGGTGGCGGCGGCGGTTGTGGTGGGAGTGGCGGTAGCAGTAGCATTAGCAGCACTTGCTTTCGTTTTCTTACCAAGTTCAGGTTTTATGCTTCGATCACCAGTGTTAATTTCGTGCTAAAACGAGAATGTACCTTTTCATACGTTTTAAAGGGGGTGGGCATCTCATGTACCCGACCTGGGCATCTTGTAGCACTCACGAGCTATAGGTAGATAAGATAGAGCTGAGGTTAATTAAAGAGGAAATCATTGGCCAACTGAGTCATAAAGTGAATAATTGAGGTCCAAAGAGCAACCTTCCAACAAGCGCACTTCTTTGTAGCTTAGAAGGACGAGTAGGGTAGCGTGACAGTATAATAACCTATAGGGCCTATTCATGCGCATCGTTCAACTGTTTCGCGCTCGAAAATTCCGCAAAGTAGATAGGCCTAGGCCTACTTGTATTTTCTATTGTTTTCGCTCAAGATTTCAATAGGCCCTATACCGTTCTCGTTTTTATTTCGTTCTACATAATTCTTTTTCGTTTTTATCCAGTTTTAGTTTGCAATTTCTTTCTAGTTTTCATTTTCGTGAACGATTGCCTATTCTTTTTCGTTCTCCGTGTTGCATTAATTTCACAAAGTTTGCCTAAAATCACGGCAATTTCTGGCGTAAGGTTTGAACTAGGGCACGTGCTTCCCGCCTGATGAGGACACAAGGAATGTTGTCTCGCCAGGCCTTTTGTCATCAGATTCTGGTCACAGCACCCCTCATCTCCTTTGCACTTTCACCCTCTATTATATGCTACCGTCCTTTGACTCGACCGTCCAGCCACCCTGCCTTCTTTTTCTCATGTCTGATTTCACCTGTCGTTTCTACCATATCCGTCCTTCATTCTATCCTGGACTATCCATGCACATTTGTCGATCTATCGATGATCAGTCCATGAAAATAGCCTACATCCGTTATAGTTATCTAGAGTGTCTTTAGTGGCAGTTGTCATCAGCTGAATTAAGAAGTCGGCTTGCTTCTATAGTCACGCAGGAGCCGCGAGCATGGCCGTGAGATTACGTTTCACTGTGAAGGTTAATTAGCCTATACATGGTCGACCTGGTGAGGGGGTATCCCGCATGCGGCGGTCCTTTTCATCAACCCCCCCCCCACTCACAAATTTGCTTCTGTCTACGTAGGCCCTACGTGTTCAGACCAGACCACGCTTCGTTGCCCTCGTGTAAACTTGACCCTGAACGATTGTATTAATAAACAGTCGATGAAACTGAGTCTACGGCGACCAGTTTCGACCTGTTCGATTAGGATGCATTGACTGCTGCTGGGGCGACGGCAGACCAATGCAGGCGATCGAAAACCTATCAGATATATGGGGGGGGGAGAGAACAGCCAGTCGACTAGATCTAGTCTTACACGTAATTAACGTTCTTGCATCGATGTCCTACCGTGCTCCTGCGCAGAGGGGAGGGACGGTGAAGTGGGGGGGGGACTATAGTACGGCGATGTGGGGGTGGTTGCTGGAGCCGAGCGAGGATCGAGTGAGTGAAGTGGGGGCGACATTTGCAAACCACACTGCTGCAGCGCCGTATCCAATGGACTTGGGATTGGATTCTGACTGGTGCCTGCTTAGTCTAATATATGCGAAAGTTATATAGGCATTTGGGTTCGGAGGTCATCGTCGGACATTTATGACAGCGCATGCGCGTGTTGCCTCAAGTGACGTAAGAGTACTTGTGGTGAACGTAGAGGTCTGAACGAGTAGGCTTACAGGAGAAGGTCGGTAGGGTATCCTATACGTGGTAAGTCTCCTTTCGATACATTCTCTATAATTTACTGTTCGGTAGTGTTTGTGGTGGCATAGGCGTAACTTTCTATTGTGACGTACGTGGTGTATAGTCACCACCACTTTTAAAAGTGGTGGTGATAGTCAACACCACTTTTTGGTCCTGCAAGGATATATTTTTTAAAGCATGAAAGCATTTGGCTGTCTAACTGGCTATTCGTGGATATTATTTTAACATCGCAATGACGGCAAAGCTGATGAGGCTTCCACAGTGTGTTCATTGTCAACAATTATAGGCTACCTTACCGCCCTTACTTAGGCTACCCGTGCTTGCTTTCATAATAATTAGGTGAAGTCATAAATTTTGTTTTATACGAGGCCTGCTGACATTGTGAAATCGAGTTTCTATAAAAGGTCAAGTAACCAAATTCATTTGGAAAAATATAAACATGCATACTTTGCATGTGCCGGATAAAGCATAGGCCTACTAAATTCGTATTTGGGGAAGGGATAGAGGAAGGCGAGGGAAGAGTGAAGGGAAGGAAAGTGACAAAAATATCCCCTCTAACGGTTTCTGCAAATTTACAACGCGACTAAGCGGCGGATACAGACATTTTCCATGAGGGGGGGGGCAAAATTTAGGTCTTGGCCATGACCATAGGTGCAATCACGTCCTAAAAGTTGGGGGGGACCAAATGAATCACGTCCTAAAAGTTGGGGGGGGACCATGATGATAAAGTCAATGGGACCACTCAAAAGTTGGGGGTACGCGTCCCGTGGGTCCCATAGGGTGGTTGCGCCTATGGCCATGACCCCTGGAAACAGGGAAAACGACCTTTTTTGTCATCAGCCTCGAATCTCCCAAAAAGATATCTTTTTCCATCGGGTGCGAGGGACGCACATGCGGAACTACTCACGGGGGGGGGGGGGACATGTCAACTTTTCGAGCCAGAATAGCTGGTGAAAAATAATGAAATTTCTGAATGGGGGGCTTGGCCATTTTGGCCACCCTGGATCCGCCCCTGCGACTAAGGGGCAAACGTCCCCTTGTTGCCCGCCCCATTTGTATTTTCTGAAAACCTTTAATTGTGACCTCTAAAGCCTATCAGAACTTTAAAGAGGTGCGTGCAGTGCTCTATTTGAATCTAAGAGTATTATAGGACTGCCTCTCTATTCTTTAAGCAGTGGCAGCGCTAGGGGGCTAAGCCCCCCTATAAAAAGGCAACCCGATAGGTTATAAGCCTCCCCCTAAAAATAGACCATCCGGGGTTTTTTACATGCAAAACTGAAATATTTCCACGATTTTCGACCGGATGAAAAGAAAACGCCGTCAGAAATTTTGACGGATGACATTGGAAAAATTTCCTCCGCGAGGATTCAGCCCCCCCCAAACTGAAATCCTGGCGCCGCCACTGGTTTTAAGGTGTCGTCAATCGCGCTGTTCGTGGCATCTATACATGTGTAGTGTGCTTAATTGTTTTTGAGCCTATATTATAGATCGGCCTATGAACACGTTTTGTTCCATGTAGCGCGTATACTTGACTCAAAAACTTCAATAGATGTGTGTTCGTTCTGTCTTAGCAATTCGCTCTTCATGTTCTCTCTTGATTTTTTTTTGTGTTTTCCTGTTCTTTTCGTTATTTTTACTCAGTGTCGGCGCTACCATAGGTTGCGGCAGGTCGTGTGACTGTCTTGTTTACTATCGAGTCTCAACTTGCCTCATGACCTGCCAAAAATTCTTTGGAATTTTTAACTCCTCTTTGCATTTAATTTCTTCAACGTACTGAATGACTCCCACATGTCCCTGACGCACCTATAGCCTAGCTGGTGCCCTAACTGTTTTTGCTTTTTTTAAACTTTAGTTCTTTAGGCTTTTTATCGTATTTTTCGTTAGGCATAGGCCCATTTCTTCGGTTCTTCTTTTTTTCTTTCTTTCTTAAATATTTTTCTGTTTCCTTTGCATTCCTTATTTGAGGATCATGTCGTAGGTTTATACCTAAATATTTTAAACAAACTCATGTAGCCTAAGTTAGGCCTATAGTAGGCTATAGATATATACAGGCAAGGGCGGATACAGAAATTTTCAAATGGGGGGGGGGGCAAAATTTTGTGTCTCGATGGTGGGACATAGGAAAAATTTCGTTGCCGCCGGAAAAACTGATGACCTTTTTTTTAGTCATTCGTCCAATTTTCCGGGAAAAGGTACCCATTTCAACCGCCGAAAAAACTTATGACCTTTTTTTGTCGTCATTCATAGTCTAGAGTAATGGTAAATCAAACGGGAGGACCACGTCCCATGCGATTTTGTAATAGGGGTGGCCTGATGTCCTGCTTTTCTCTCCCGCTGCATCTATTTAAAGGCTTGTTGTAATCAAATGGGAGGCCACGTCCCATGCAATTTTTAAATTGGGGGGGGGGGGCATGGCCGGATTGGCCCCCTGGATCCGTCCCTGGCTACAGGTAGGCGGCCGCATGCCTATATATTCTTTAGGCCTAGACCAATCGCCAATCGTTAATTATTGCACTGCATATAGCCTAATAATTATGTCCAATCTTTTCGGCAGCATGGGCCTTTGGCACTAGGCCTATAGGCTATTTATTGAAGTCGAGTACCACGACAGTTAACTCTAGCACAGCTAAAGCGGCTACAATTTTTGATACCGTACCGGGTAATAAATTTGTAACTGTATTGAAATTTACTATGGAATGATTGGGCATATAATGCACATTGAATGATTAAAGATAAATAATAGCACGTATAGCATACACGATAGGCTGTATACATGCCATAATGCTTGGCATTTGCTAGTTTGCCAACAAAAAGTAGGCCTATATAGGCCCTATGAGGTGGCGTTTTCCATACCTTGCACTCCGTTCGTTTTTCATTTCGTCGCCCAGCCACAGTTTTTGTTGGCTCGGCTCAACTTTATGGCTGAGCCGAAATTGAATCCTCGTGCTTTGACTATTAGGCCTACCAAAATTCTTCGAAGCCAGAGTCCTCGGTCTAAAGAGCACACTACACATAATTATAACCATCGGTCGAGAAGAAGCCCAATTAAGACATCGCCATTCGTCGACCGTGGGGACTCATATCGATTGTTTCCTTCCAACCCTCATGCAGGACTAAAACGGTACCGCGGTAGGCTACTATCTCTCAAAAAGAACGGTCGCAGCTTACAGACGCGCTGGAACTCTGTAGGCTACACATCTCAGGAACTACGAAGTTAACGGTTTGGGACGGTTTGCGAAGTCAGTTTAGATAAGTAGCATAGGCCTAGAGTAATAAAAGTACTGTTATTGAAGCGAGAAATCGTGTGTCAAGTGTCAACCTCCTGATCGATTGCGGGAATCTAACCCCAGAAAAAGAAAGAAGGGATAGCCTAATTATGCGATCAGTTGTCATGCATAGGCCTACAGTCGCAGGCACGCCCTAAAAGTTGGTGGGACCGTCCCAACTCCCAACAGCAGCGGCACTAGGGAGGATAGGGGGGATAGGGAGCTAAGCCCCCCTAAAAAAGGCCATCCATTTTTCCATGTAAAAATGAAATATCTGCACGATTAACCTCCTTTAGCCCCCCCAAAATGTGAACGTAAAGGTACGCACGAGGTTTGCTAGACAGTTTCGCAGAATATAACAAGGACCGCTTTCCAAGATTTCGAGCAAATGACTAAAAAAGGGTCGTCAGAAATTTTGACGGTTGAAATGGGAAATTTTCTTGTGTTTTGGGCCGATGACTAAAAAAGGTCGTCAGAAATTTTGGCGACCGAAAACGGAAATTTTCTCCCCGCAAATTCATCCCCCCCTAAAACTGAAATTCTGGCGCCGCCACTGATTTACAAGCCTCTCAAAAGTGGGGAGGGACGCTTCCAGTGAGTCCCATTGGGTGGTTGCGTCTATGCTGCCATGGCCGCTGTCCAGACCCCGCGTAACCGTTACGTACGATATCAATAAAAATAAACGTTCAAGTCGACCACTGAGTTTGTCCTTCGCTTCGAAGTGCAAAAATTTAGTGAGCTCGAGCGGGTCACTTGGGCTGCATGCGGGACGCGCCAAGTCGGTTAGACGACACTGCTTATAGTATATGCCTGTATGGACATCTAGGCCTAATGTAGGCCTATATACACCGTTGAAACTTGACAGTATAATAGCATCCTCACAATAATGTTTTGCTTATAAGGCTGTCGTCTTGTGATTAGGTTAGTTCTAGAAGATTATTATAATTCTTTTAGTAATAATAGCCTACATGTATAGGCCTCTAATATAGGCCTATATGCTACTGGCTTTCATGGGCATCAGATGGTTCTCATTTCGGCGGCATATAATTATGTGAATCCCATACGAGAATATGGATCCTACATTTGTTCGAAATGGACAGTGGCGGCGCCAGGAATTTCAGTTTTGGGGGGCTGAATTTACGGGGAGAAAATTTCTGTTTTCGGTCGCCAAAATTTCTGACGACATTTTTTGTAGTCATCGCCCAAAAACTCAAGAAAATTGTCCATGTCAACCGTCAAAATTTCCGACGACCTTTTTTAGTCATTTGCTCGAAATCTTGGAAAACGGTCCTTGTTATATTCCGCCAAACTGTCTGGCAAACCTCGTGCGTACCTCTACGACGTTTACGTTCACATTTTTGGGGTGGGGCTAAAAAGGGTTTATCGTGTAGATATTTCATTTTTACATGGGGACAAAATTGATAGTCTTTTTTAGGGGGGGCTTAGCCCCCAGGCCCCCTAGCGCCGCTACTGAAAATGGACATGGCAGTAGGGAGTAGACTTCTTTTATATTAAATTTCATTCGATCATTTTAATTGTTCTAGGGCCTACATATATTGATATTATTTACTGTAGAGTTTAATCTGCTTGTTTCTTTCGTTCAGTTCAACCAGATCTACCAGCTGTGATTCCTCCCTCCCTTCCTTCCCATAGATTTACGACGGAGGAAGACGCAGGATGGACAAACTGGCCGACCTCGTTTCCGGTGCCTCGAAGACCCGCAGCTCGAACGACGACGACTTCGTGGACCGCCTCAGCTCCCGCTACACCGTCGTCCTCCTCGTCGTCTTCGCCGTCCTCGTCAGCATGAACCAGTACGTCCGCAACCCCATCACCTGCTGGGCCCCCGTCCACTTCACGGACGCACACACCAAGTTCACGACGCAGTACTGCTGGGTGAAGAACACCTACTACCTGCCGTGGGAGGACGAGATACCCCGCGAGGAGGGTAACGAATTCCGTCAGATGATACCCTACTACCAGTGGATCCCCTTCATACTGTTGGGGCAGGCCGTGCTGTTCTACGTGCCGTCCGTCGTCTGGCATTCGCTGAACAGTAAGGCAGGGGTCGATTCGGATAACATCCTGCACACGGTCCATACGATGATGCGGGTGGAGAACGGGGAAACGTTCGATGACCTTCAAGTGCTGATGACGAACCTGATCGATCGATTTCTGGTGAATCGAAGAGAACGAAAACCAGTTGACGTCTGCAGTCCCAAAAATCTACTCACCACCGTCTGCCATCGCATCTGCAGCAGAAGGTAAGCTGACTAATATAGGCTGACTAGTGACTATAGCTGTGGTACCCGGCGTTGCCCGGGATATTTTAGTTTTCGCCCCTACCCCTCTTGGGTACCCGGCGTTGACCACTAAATTTCGGGTTTTCGCCCCTCCATCCCATGGATTCCCACCCTGCTCCCGGACTCCACCCTAGCCCACCCGGCCCCTCCGAAACCACACATCTCCTTCTCCGCCCCCACTTCGCCCACCCTGCCCCGTTCCCACCACACGGTTTTCACCCTCCCCACCGCTAGGCCTTCCTCGTACCCAGACCAGCTCCACCTAGATGCCACCTCTGTGCGGCAACAGGCGTTACCCAGTAAATGTTGGCTCACCCTTGCGCATTTTGGTTGACCCCCGCTCAACCAAACCCCGCTCCTGCGGGGCGGGGTTTGAGCGCTGACTGTAGGCGTGATGACCCTGGTCGCACAATATCTCTAGCTGCAAAGTTTGAGGTGTACAGCTCTGAGCTCCGAAACTGCGAGAATATCTGAAAACATTCTAGCGAGATTCGGCTTTTCGCCCGGCACGCAGGCACCCTTGGTGAGGAAGATCCACCCACCCCTACGCTGTGCGGGACCGGTCAATAGCTGCAAAACTGTGGGCGTAGGCCTACATACATAGGCTACGCACCCACAGTCATATTTTCCTTTCCCTGTGGTTTCTGCACTGAGCGCGTCTCTGAACAACTTAGTTAATTAATATGCGAGAGGCGAGGATGACGTCAAGGTATGACGTCATGTCGTCTGCTCGGCAATGGCTACGCGATGGTTAATGTGTAACGATAAAATCGCTTCTTAAATCTGTATAGGCGCTAACAACCACATCGAAATTTTAAATGTCCATAACTCGGGATTAAAAGTGAATTAGAGAGCTGAAAATAGTCGCGTTGACCTACAAATTTGCATAAGATTGATTTTTTAAATTCGTCGCTCGAAAATCAGCCGTCTCGGAGCCTTTCTTAGGACACCATACAAAGGTCCATACATCCATACAAACAGTGGGACAAACTTTCATAAATAGATAGTAGATTGATGACTGTACCGTCTGTACGTGACGACTTATTATTAATTACTATATTATGACGATGAGATCGAACTACTGGACAATGAATGATTATGGCGACGATGATTATGGCTGTGGTGGTGGCGGCGGCGGGATTTTTAATTTTTTAATTTTCGCTTATTAAACAATCCGGTTGACAGACCGCAACCGGTTACAGTGTACAATTATGCAGTTGAAACAATTTACATGAACTCAGATTACAGAATACATAAATCTTAACTATACAAACTGAACAGGCAGCCTGCAATACACGGCGCTAATAGCAGCCTACAAAGCAAATCCGCTTAACGGGGGCTCGAACTCACTACCTCTCGCACTCTTGGCCAGCGTGTTATCCATTACTCTACCGCCCCCCCCCCCCACGTTAACGACGATAACGACAGAAGCAAAATGCATTGCGAAAGCTGTGACAAATTATGCCACGTGTCACTGAAATCATGTATTCCCTGTACAAGTGACATGTTTTGTTCTGTCACTACCATCAAAATCTAGGGTTTTAAATCTAGTTTTAATAGGGAACTTTATGCTCAGAGGCTTTTGGGTGATCAATATTAGAATGAGCTAGGACCTAAAACAAATGTAGCTGAGATTCGTTTAAAGATTATATTATAAGAAGCCATATCAAACAGTAAAGTACAATATCAATAATCTTATCTACTTATTTGTGGCGTATTATCTAAGATATATTATAGCTTGTTTCTTAACTTCCACGTTGGACTTCTCCAGCGTAGATGTAGAAGTTCTTCAGTTCGTATGGATTGGAATGAAGGTTCGAAGAGGAAGGAAGGTCACCTTCTTCTTGCTTGCCGTCGTTCCCAATTCTCTTCTGTAGCTGTGTAGACGGAGAATGCTGTAGCTGGGCACAGCACTCGGTAGTTTCGTCCACCTCGTTGAATCTTCACAAGCAACGGTAACTTCTTGTCGCTTGCGCGTCGTTTCAACCTCGTCTTGTTGTCGTTTCGCCCCTTTCTTCTGCCGTCGAAATCCAATCGCAATTGTAGTTTCGAATTCGACCGTCTCCCGATGTCGATCACAGTTCACTCGCCAAGTGTCACATCAAACTTCGCAAAGTTTCGTTCGACACGCCCTGGTATCTCAATTCCCAAGGTCTTATAGTCTCTAGTGGGACAGGCCGACAGCGTGTCGCCTTCCACACCCAATTCCACCGTCAGATCTTCTGAATTACCGACGAGGAACGCCACATTTGTCAATGGCCGCCCTCGCTCAGAAATCTCGTCTTCTTCCTCCACTCGCTCCTCGCTGACTAACTTTCTTCGTCTGCTGTGTTATCGTCTGCTGACGTTGACGCTGCTTTCCGCCCTCCGTTGTATATCAAGAATTGTTGTAGCGCGTGTATATTCGTTATTATTATTTATTAACTTAAGCCACAAGTAATATTAATTATCATTTACAATACGCCACATATTGTCTAGCTTAATTCTTACCTATATCTAATACTTATCGATGGCCAACAGCACAAACGTACGTCGTATCTGCAATTTTTTCAGAAAATCACTTTTTGACGCTATTCGATGCGTAAAATTATTCTTCACAGCCTAATAAAGGTCGTATGTAGGCCTACATACCATGAATATGCAGTAAGATATCGTTCAGAATCTGAATGTTGTATCTGCAAGTTAAGGTCACAAACGTCGTATCTGCCACAGATACGACATTTGTGCAGTAATGTCTTCCACTGATACGACATTTTTGCAGTAATTTCTGCCACATACGACATTTGTGCAGTAATTTCTGCCACATACGACATCTATGCAGTAATTTCTGCCACACACAAAATTTGTGCATTTGGTGGGGAGGCTGCGCCCCTAGCCCCCTACCGCCACCACTGTGCATGAAAAAGCAACATGCTTGTAACAGATAGTTTTGTTCTGTCGTCTTAAATGCTCTTGTTTTTGCGCATACAATGATCGTGCGGTTGTCCGTCAAAAATAATATACTGCACAGATGTCGTATCTGACCTTTAATTACATTTTAAAAGCATTTCATTATGCTGCTGCATAAAAGACACTGACAATGTCACTTGCTGAATCAAAATAAACATTTTGGCTATCTCACTTTATATGAGAAAGGAACATGTATCTTGAAAAAAGGTTTTTTCTACTTCCTGAAAAGTTTTGGTTTTTGCACATACGACGTCTGTGCTGTTGGCCATCGTTATACAATGCATCATTTAATAGGTTTGTTTGATAAGAAGCATTCTACCGTTACAGTTCCATTGACGCTTTTCCAGGTCGGGCGTCTTCCTGCTGATCTTGTTCCTCTTCTCAAAGGTCTGCTACATCGCGAACGTGATCGGCCAACTGTTCGTGCTGAACCACGTCCTCGGGACGAAGTTCAACACATTCGGGTACGACGTTCTTCGGGAGGTCGTCGCGCAGAACGACTGGACGGAGGAGAGCTACGTCGCCTTCCCGAGGGTGACCCTCTGCGACTTCAAGATTCGCGGTCAGGACCTCGGCAACACTCAGAAGTACACTGTCCAGTGCGTCCTTCCGATCAACCTCTACAACGAGAAGATCTACCTCTTCCTCTGGTTCTGGATGCTTCTCATCGCTCTCCTCAGCATCATCAGCTTCATCGTCTGGCTCGTTCGCGCCATCTTCGTCTCCGATCAGGTGAAGTTCGTTCGCAACCACCTGATCGTCGGTCGCCAGTTGCCCGGCGAGATGAGCGCCGACAAGGTTGAGCGGTTCACCGTCAAGTACCTGCAGCAGGACGGAGCCTTCCTGTTGCGGTTGATCGCGCACAACACAAACAACATCACGACGACGGAGGTGATCTGTGCGCTGTGGTGTTTCTGGATGGAGAAGGAGAAGGTTGCCAAGGACAACGACGACGACGATGATGATGATAGTCGACGGGAAAGCTTTCCAGATCCAAACTCAGAAACTCTCGTCCTGAAGAAGGGCGTCGAGTAGTGGAAAAAGCGGGAACCGTCCGCGCACCAATCGATTAATATAGGAGAATTGGAATTGGAATTGGATGGTCTGTTTGGAAGATTCCTTTGAGTGGTATTGAGAGGGTACTCTGTATATCGTGCTCTTATAACATGCATGGACTCACAATTTAGACATCTCTATGTTTATTTAGCGCCTTTTCAATTATCTTCAGGACAATGCATATACATATGCCTAGTACAGCTGGATACAAACATATTATACAGATGCTAAGAGTCACAACAAAAGAACATGCAAGTCGTAGGCCTATATATTAGCTCTGTGTCTAATTTCTTGGTCAAAATTGTGTACGTCATTCTATTGTGACGCAATATCTTTGTTCCAAAACACAATTACTACCGTACGTCACTAATTTTATCTATGGACAAATGGATTTCGTAACCCATGTGTGTCGGCTTCTCTGTGTTATGCAATTCTGTTGCGTCACTATAGTATTATAACTTCGTTTATAAGCAAGTTGCTATACTAAGACGATAGCTCTGTACCATTATGACGACATTTCCCTGGTCTACATTATACATACTATACTATTGTTACGTCATTAGCTGTATAGTGTTACGTATTCCGTATTACGACGAATACTCTTTGTTCTACTTCTACAAACACTATTGTTACGTCATTAGCTGTGGAGCCTATAGTGTTACGTATTCCGTATGACGACGACCACTCTTTGTTCTACTTCTGCAAACACTATTGTCACGTGAACTTACGTCATTAGCCTTAATTCTTCATAAACACGACTTGCTGTAATGATAACAGCTTTGTGACGTGGCCCTTTTAAATTTAATTTTGAGGACATTAATTATATTTGACGCCTAAAACAGGTCTAAAATATGCCGAAAAGGCATAAAAGACTCACCGACTGTACGTTGCCTACCCTGCTGCGCAGTGTAGGCCTACGCAATGAAATTGAGTCATTTTATAGGCCTAATTAAGTCTTTTATAATGCGTCACAATTAATTCATAGCACTTCAGTTTCGTTCAGCAGAGGTAGTATAAATTAGTCTCACTAAAATTTATGGTTTATTTATTAAAGGTGTTGCCTTGGTAACCAACTAATTAATAAAAGATTTCGAATGTTCTATGCATTATTTTCAGGACAGACTGATGCATCATGTGACGTCATTCTAGCTATCAAATCGTGTTAGGCCTAATTATTGTGTAACAGTACGTTATCATGATCAACAGTAACTGGCTTAAATATAATTATAAACATCTAAGATCGTTTTATATAATCAATAATAAATAAATCTGTAAATAATTGATACCAGTCTCCTACAATGTAAATCAGTTTACAACTGCGAAGTGAACACACGATTCGACAGAAAATAATGTCTAAAGTTTGCAACTGCGGTGAGCAAGCCAGCACGGATTAAAATTAATAAACATAACATGTAAGCCTAAGCCTGTGCTTCGAGTTGTGAAGACCTTGACAATGGACGGCTTCAGTGCTTAATTTGGTCAAATAGCCGACGTAAACAAAGATCCTTTACTATAGGCCTAGGCCCTAGGCCTGTAAGTTTGATGAGAACGGTAGCGGGCTTGCCCCTACGATCTGAAATTTAAGTTTTCGGTTTGACGACGTACGTCGGTCAGTGAGGCACAATGAATAGTTCACTTAGCATGCAAACTGATTCGAAGTCCAGCACGACAGTCGGCCTACTTTCGAAGCCCAGCATTAGAACGACAAACTCGAGATCTAGCGCTTCTACGTTTATGACGAAACAACAGAAAGGAATATTCACGTTCAGGTTCGTTTATGCAGCGGAGGTTCTGAAAGCCGCTGCCCGACTAGAGAAGCAGTTATTGACTGCGCTAACGCATTCCGGACAGCTGCCTGGTGTAGTCAATTACGCGACTGACATACTTATATACCGTCTGCTAGAAATCTACAAAAACTTGGCGATGGCGCGCATGACCAACCCCGAACAACGACAGGATATGGAGGCGTTTCTGATGGCGGTAATGATGAATTGGGACAGAGAGGCTTCAGCAACCTCGGTATCTGCAGATGCGCGGCTTCGATCAGACAGGCCTACGATTACGATTACGAGGTCTTCAGCTGAAGCGCGGTTTTGGGCAGACAGGCCAAGGCCTTCACAGTCTACGAGGCCTTCAGATGCGCGGTTTGGGGCAGATAGGTCAAGGCCTTCACAGTCTACGAGGTCTGCGCCTTACCCATCCGCAGCTCGGAGAAATTGGCTTAAAGGGCTTGAATTGCTCAAGGATCATGGAAACTTGATAGGCGTAGCGCGCAATTCGTCGGACACAAAGATCGACTGGCTACCCCGAAGTTCGAACCAAGCCGATTCGTCTAGCCCACGGAAATCGTCACCCCGACATTTGACCCCAATCGCTCCGTCTGCACTAAGGGACTCGATACCCCGACATTCGGACCCAATCCACAAGGAGGGTCTTATTATGGCGCTAAACAAAGCGAAGAAACCTGCAAGAGGACCACGCTTTGTGCAACCAACGATTGAAGAAACAGCCTAGCCACACACACACACACACACAACCCCCGATAAACTCTACGCATGAGAATGGACGGTAACGAATTTCATTATAAATTATAAGTATTCATTCTTTGGGCCACTGTCTCTGCCTAGGCTACATAAGGCATAACTATAGTATCGGGAACCGACGTGTTGGTTAGGGTCAGGTTAGGCGTCGTGACTTAGAATAGGAGGGAAATATGAGGATGATCTACTAGGGGGGAAGGTCTTTTGGGAGTCCATTCCAAACAGCCTGTGCAGCAACCTGGATCCTAGCTTGTGCCAAAATTATCGCCCTATTGCAAATCTTTCCTTTCTCTCAGACTTTAGAGCGACTTGTTTCTTTGCAACTTCTCCCTTATCTTGAGCAATCGGGCCTTCTACCTCCCAGACAATCTGGCTTTAGAGCTCACCACTCGACTGAAACTGCTCCTCTTTCTCTTCTTTCTGACATCTATTCTGCTATGGATAAATCACAGGTTACTCTTCTGGCTCTCTTTGATGCATCTTCAGCATTTGATATGGTAGACCATGATATTCTACTACATCGTCTTGAAACTTCTTTTGGTCTTAGTGGCCTTCCTCTTCTTTGGTTTCGTTCATATCTTACTGACCGTATACCCAAATGGTTATACTAGATGATTCTCGCACCTCATGGGTTCCTGTTAAATTTGGAGTTCCTCAAGGATCCGTACTAGGTCCACTTCTTTATATCTTGTTTACAGCTGATATCCCTCTTCTCTTTGCTAAACACTCAGCCTCTGGTCACCTTTATGCTGATGACGTCCAAACTTTTGTTCATGGCTCCTCTTCCCAACAACTTGCTCTCTGTCAGTCTATTGCATCTCTTTCTGCTGATCTCAATTGTTGGATGTCCTCAAATCGTCTTTCGCTCAACTCTTCCAAGACTCAGTTGATCTGGTTGGGCACCCGTCAACAGCTTAACAAGCTTGATTACGTTTTACTTGCCAAGCACTTTCCTCAGTTTACTTTTGTGACAAATGTCCGTGACCTGGGTGTTACTATTGACAATACTCTTTCCTTCTCTACACATATTTCTAATATTTCTCGGTCCAGTTTCTATCATCTGCGACGTTTACGTGCCATTAGGCGATCTGTCTCTTCATCGATTTTTTCTTCTATGGTCCATGCCTTCATCTGTTCCCGCATTGACTATTGTAACTCGTTACTCATTGGCCTACCTAAACTCCGCCTGGCTCCTCTTCAATCGGTACTTAATGCATCTGCACGTTTGATTGCCCGCCTTCCTCGTTTCTCTCACATTTCGACTTTCATGACTGAGCACCTTCACTGGCTTCCTTTGACTGCCCGGATTCAATATAAAATTCTTTTTCTTACCTATAAGATGTTTTTGGGTCAAGCGCCCCGCTACCTTTGTGATCTTATTAGGAAGCCTTTCTCTGCTACCGTTGGACGTCCTCTCCGCTCTTTAGACCGTCACGATCTTCTTGTACCATGATCTCGGACTGCCACAGCCCAACATCGCGCCTTTGCCTCTGTCTGCCCTTTACTGTGGAATGGCGTTCCTCCTATTATTCGTTCCCAGATTTTATCTGGAGGCTTTACTTTTTCTGCCCGTTGTCTTAAGACTTTTCTTTTTCCAGGAGTTCTTCGCACTGAGCGCCTCTGATTAGGTTGTACTGTGAGAGGCGCTTTATAAATCCCAAAATAGAATAGAATAGACTAAGAAGCGATTGCATTATTTCAGAGAGGATGAGACTGCATGGAGGCTGAGATAAGATATGCTGATGAGTGAATAGACCTTGTAGGTCAGATACAATTTTTTAATAGATGCGCTGAGGGACTTTCAGCCAACGAAGTGACTTAAGGACAGAGTTGTGTTGTGAGTTTTGGTGACTGCAGGCAATCTGAGCATTCTTGACTGTCTGTGGCCAAACTTACATGGCACTACCTATTTTAATCTTTCTGATGGCAACTCTTTTTAAAACTGTGTCTTAGAAACAATTTGAGTAACTTATTATTTCAAACTACATACAGTTGGATCAATGAAAAAAAGATGTTAGGTCAAACATGTAAATTAACTGAAAATGTCAACAAAACAAGAGTATCAGCTTTCAAATAAAGTTCATAAGTTAACAAGCTACACACACATCATAAATTAATATCACATAGAGCGCATCACAGCTAACAAAAAAATGCCAAAGACTATGAGATTGAAATCTAAAAGAGATTCAAATAAACGACTTATCAGACATAAATGACTAGCTTTTGAACAGAAAAACCCAACAGGAAATGCAAATCACATACATAATGAGCTTAGCAAAACTTGAGAAAAAAAATACACAGACCCATTGATACAAAATACTACAAAATTAGCTGATATCCAGCAACAAATGTGAAGCAAATAGGAAATATTCAAGATTTAAACCCAATGTAACTGTCATTATATTATGACAATACAGAGTAACATAATTTAATCAGCATAATATAATCAGAATTTATTAATTAGCAGTCATATTAAATAATGCTGCACAAGAATATATTTTTTAACCAATGTCACTGCAACACCAGGTATTTTTCTAGACTACATGTATATGGACATAGGCGTACGAGGCGGGGTCCAGGGGGGCAAACGCCCCCCCAAATTTCGGGCAAATGTGTTTTTCGGGCAAGAGGCTTGGACGGGCAAAAAAATTCGGAGATTTTTTCGGGCAAAACAGGCATGGGAGGGATTTTTCGGGCACGCAGGGGTAAAAAAAGTCGTAAGATTTTAGAATTTTGGGCGAATGACTAAAAAAAAAAGTCGTCAGATTTTTCGGACGGGAAAATCTTAAGAATTTTGGGCGGATGACTAAAAAAAAAAGGTCGTCAGATTTTTCGGGCAAACAAATTTTTTTGCCCCCCACTGCCGAAATGTCCCGTACGCCTATGTATATGGAGATCTGAATTATCGTTTTTAATAGCTGCATAGTATGTTAGTTATTGTAAGTACTACCATGTCTGTCCTGTATAAATGCCACAATAATTAGCGCAGTAAGAAAACTACACATACACTTTTTTTCTTAGAGGCACAGAAAAACGACCAGAGTTACAGACAAGAGGCTTGTTTACATGTCCCACAGTTTAATCTGAAATCCAAGGACCTTCAGGTGGGACGAGCATGGTCACAGCCATCCAATAACTGGACACTATAGCGTATGCTGATGCCCATTTACCAAACCTAAAAGGATACAGAGCCAAGTGCAATATGTGAAACAATATCACTTCGATGGTCACCTAGATAGAGCTCAGTGATGCCTCCTTATCTCACTGCACCTGGCGCCATTATTTTAGTAACGCCAGCCCTAGCTGCTATTAAAGTCACAGTTATTTATTTTTATTATTTTCATTTCTTGCATATGTTATACTGACCTTAAAGCTTGCTACTCAGAGGCGCTCCCGACTACAGCACGGACACTGCATCGGGGTTTCATGCCGAAGCGCATGAGCAATTACGAGTGAGGGGCCTGCACAAGGTCCATATGCAGTGGCTTGAGGTGGATTCAAACCTGGAACCCTCCGGCTCAAAGGCACCGAACCCAGCACTACACCACCATACCCCACAAATTATGAGCTAAGTAAATGAGCATCTTGGTCCAAAATCCGGTATATACAATTCTTTCTAGCATTTACGCAAATACCATGATCAACACCACAATGGCCCATTTAAAAAAGAAATAAGCAGGAATTACAATTTTCTTCCAACTTCATCTGAAATGGTCAGCTTCCTTGAAAACATAACTTGATAGCCAAGCATGCACACTCGTTACACACATGAAAAAAATCATTTGGCAGTAGAGAATCAAACTATACCGAAAGCCTCCATAAACATGATTTCACAACAACATAATCAACCATGAAATGTCCAGCAAGTGACACGGATCACAAAATCAATTCATGCTCAGAATGTGACATTATTCTACGAAAATCTCATTACATCAAGATCGTTGACATGTTGACAAGACAACATGTATTAAGGTGGTCTAGTGTGCACGCAATTTCAAGCTAATGGTATGTGCTGATATCTAAGCTACAGACAGACAGCTTGGAATTCATCTCTTAGGTTTCAAGATTAGTGTTTTCAGTCACCGTGAGCTTACAAAAATCATCAGAGACATAAATTCAAACTTGACAGCTAGCCACTAGTCATTGGAAACATCTCAAACAGTGAAAGAAATCAACCTGACTAAGTCACTTCTAATCCTTGTATATGTGTGCCCTAGAGAACAATAGGTTGGACACTTGTAGCCAAGGCAAATTTGGGGTTTGAGCCCGCTCCAAGGTGATTACAACTACTTACCAAGAACAAGCGATACCCTGTAATTAATTATAAAGTGGTTCTATATAAATAATAACCAACATCTAGTTCATGGCTCACCTGTGTTTCCATGAGACTGTCACACCTGGGAGTGACACCTACTCAGCATGATAAAATGCAATGGAAGTGATGAAATCATTTCCACTCGGCCATAAAGGAAATAACATTGAAATGCACGACTTTACACAATCCAATTTTATCTTACACCATGTTATCATTCAAAGTGCAATTTCTCAGCCTTCGACATCAGGACACAGAACCCAATGACAATATCTTTTCAATGTCTGAGATCATCTATAGGAATAAATAGCAACAGCATCTATCACAACAGCCAACCAACTAATCACTACAGTCCTGACGTCCATCTGTAATCACACAGATAGGTGTACAAAGCCAACTCAGTAAATGCAATTCATACACAGAAGAGTAGCAAAGATTTTCATCTGCGAAAGCATAAGATACAAAAACCTTATTTTGTTTCAATCACCTCAATTATTTGTTACTGTCCATACTATGTTTCATCTTAAGGGTGCGTTTTCTGTGCTGCTCTTTGTAGCAGTCAACAAAACCGGAAGAAACTTGCAGCACAAAAAGTGACGATCACACCATCAGTATACTGTACCGATTATCATCCTCTTCAACGATAGTAACCTTCTCGAACGAATCGGCACCCTCGTCTGGATAGTGAGCAATGAAGTCCTCATCGTCGAAGTTATGGGGTCGGATCACTTCGATCTTCACACCAAGCGTCATTCCCAACAGATGCATCTCAGACTGCAAGGTTTAAAATGTAGTATAAAATGTGTTTTAAAGATTATTTTAATTACAAGCGAAGACACTAAATAAAGTATCTATTACCATTTGTACAAATTAGAAGTCTATTATAACGTTTTGCTACTATAATTACTATCATAATGTGTTTGGAAAATTATACTTTACTATATGAAAAGCTAATACCGTAGATGCTAAGCTGTTCAAACATGCTCTGACATGTGATTATTATAAACATAGTTTTACCACGAAGAAATCAAACAAGCAGGTTGTCTTGCTATTGCATTTGTATTTTCAATGTTTGTACTAAACCATGGTAATACTGCTCCAGACCATCGTTAGTAAAGGTGTCTACAGGTAATAAGGGAGCACAATGTTTACACAACTCAGATCAACCATGCTTGATCCAAAGATTAATATTCTTAAAATAATAAATTTCTCAATGGTAGAAATAAAGTAGCAAATACATGGTACAAATAACTATAAGATGCTGAACACCAACCTTCTGAAGGCAGGCAGAGTCACCGAGTGGATTGATCCAGTTGTGCAAGAGCATCTCTGGATCTATGGTCAAGTATCGGCTGAACATGAGCCAGACAAAAGTCGGAACGCTGAAGCGCGACGTGCAGAACTGATCGTGGAGCTCTATGGCTTTGATCATCATCAGCGCCTTCACTGCCTCGAGAAGTTTGAGATCGATTTCTGGCGAATGGTTGAGTAGACTCGTCAGATATCTCTCTCGTTCTGCAAGAGTCTTCATCTGACTCAGTACCTTGATCTAAATGAAAAGAAAATAACACACACTGTGATTGAAAATCAATTTTATGGTATAAAAAATTAGTGTATTGCTCACTCTCCCGATCAGGGACCTGATTCATTAGAGCAGACGACCATCGACCGGGAACTTGTTTTTAGGCTCCATACACAAGTGTACGTGTGTGTGTGTGCGTGCGTGTGTGCGACTTCCACTGGTGATTCTTAGTTTTCTCTTTTAGTTTTCAGTAGTTTATTTTGTTCTTATAAATTGTATGAAATGCAAAGTTTACCTGAAGATGAAGACAGTTGATGCAATCGACCAGAGTCTCCATGACCATTCCACGCACGTACGGAAGACGATTGGCAAAGTTCCAAGCATGAAGGTATTCGTATTGAGGATTCGTGAACACTGTAAGCCTCTGACACGACAAAAATTCATACATGGTCAATGGTAAAATTCTTGGTTGTAACTAACTATCAGTTAATTTACCAGTCCTTTGAGCGAAGAAATAATAATCAGACATCAACTGATATAAAGTTATTTTAATTTATACTAATTAATTTAACTATTTTAAGCACAAATTTCATTGCTTTTAATATGCACTTACCGCACTTTCATGTAAGCACAACTGTGATGCTTATAAACACCTATTCGACTAAAGAAGCATAAAAAGACAACGAAAAACTAAAGTAAAAAGTAGCACTTTTATTCAGTCAAGGTTGATAAAATGACAAACTGTGCAACCAAAAGTGTACAAACATGACAGCTTCGTACAACTTGATAAGATCTTTTGAAACTACGTTTTAAAAATTACTATATTAGGTTTTCAATATTACATTACAATAAATTGTTAGGAAATTGCTTAAATTATTTTAATTTTCCCGGCACTCTGAACCTTAATCAAGAACTTGACTTGACTTGATAAAAAGATACATTTGATCTACGCATGTTTAAATCTGAGATCTAGGCAAGTTACTCATGAATACGTACCGTGATAGTTTCCTGAGAAGATCCAATGGTTTTTATTATTGCGACATTGTTTACTAGCACCTGGTAGAGAACGGTTCGTAGAGCGCAGTAGTTGTCACTACGAATTGACCGTATGTAGGTCGGGCCAAACAGCTTTCTGACCTCGAGGTAGCCCTAGATACACACGTAGTAAAATAGAATTAAGTTCTCACACGAAAAGATAAGAACCGAAAAGGGAGCATCCAGTAGCTTGGTGGATGCGATGAAGGCAACGTGTAAACTACTGGAGTTATTGGCAAGTTTTCATAATCTGTGCAAGATCACATGATGATTAACTACAGAACGATGCATAAGTCAGTTTTATTCGTAAGAACCAAATTATTTAATTGAAAAAAAGATCCAGATTCTACCCAAGACCATAGGCGCAATCACGTCCTAAAAGTTGGGGGGGACCATAATGAATCACGTCCTAAAAGTTGGGGGGGACCATAATAATAAAGCTAGGGGACCACTCAAAAGTTGGGGGGGACGCGTCCCGTGGGTCCCATAGGGTGGTTGCGCCTATGCCCAAGACAACTATATACAGTGCACATCCCGTTTGTGCATAACCAGTTTACACACAGCTTCGATCAATGTCTGGCAGCACCATGGCTCCCATGTAATCTATTTAACAAGCACTATGCATTAACATCCTTGTAGGAAGTTATTGTGTAGTGCGTATTGTACATTTCTTTAAAATCATTCCACTTGCTTCTCTGAGTCACTGTCTTTGTGTAGGAAGAAAGCAATATCTATAATATCTTAAACACGATGTTACATGATTTTGTCACTCCTAAAAAATCATTAACTGACCACACCTGGTAGTAGCTGTAACCCAGATAATAATGGTACTTTAGATAATGTCTAGCTAATTTATATAGTTACTACTCAGGAGCGTTCCTGACCCAACATCAGCTGAAAAGAACAGTTTTAATAACTGCGACCAAATGCATCTGAGTAAACCCTAGGCATAAGGCGTAAAGACAATGGGACCTCATTCCACACCATAGGGTCAACAACAGAGAAAGCACGGTGCTGTATAAGAGCAGCTCAAGTCTGGGAGCGATAATATATAAATATATATAATATATGCTAATGTCTGGAAATAGCAGAAATAATTGTAGCCAGAAAATACATTGTGATATTAGAACAGTCAATTTTATTTTTGGTCTCAAAGAAACCATACAAAATTGTCTGGTAGCAGGCTACAGAATAAGTATCAGCACATCGCATAGTCTGTTTTTACGTTTCCTACTACACTAGATACACATAGAACTTACATTACTGTATTGTAGAATGGCCGTCTTAGCTTTCCTAGTCTGTTACTTCATGAATGGTGAATGGCATATACACAGGTCTACACAGTGCACTCACTGTATGAGCATTTGAAATATAGCACCTTTTACCAGATGTATACACATCTGCGTGTAATATTCATGCATGTATGCATCGTATGCATACATGATGGCTCTGAGCTTTTATTACTCCGAAGCTCTAAAATGCAGGCACTTATTTACAATAAGAAGATATTTTATGCGAACCTCTCGTGTGGATTGCTGGCTTTTGCATTTGTGCCTGAAGACTTCGCTGTTGATGTACTGAACGAGACTACATTTTGCTCCCACATTTTCAACTTCCCAACGACTCAGTCGACTATTCGCTGCGTCAACCGTAGCCTTGCCGCAGCCTGAGGGATCAGCACTGAACGCAAAGTTTGGACACCATGTCTCGAACCCAGGAACATTAGCAGGATTGACGCTGGCGTGGAAAACGGTTTCCACGTTTGGCACCTGGAGATTCATGTTAATGCTCACGTTGTTGTTTATCACGTTGACGTTACTGCCACAGTTGGAACAAGTGCGCAAGCTCTGCACTTCGCTTTTATGCAAAGCTTCAGCATTGGCCGTCGAACTGGAGCCTGACGGCGCCTGCTGGAAGTCTAAAAGATTTGAGAAAAGATGTTTGTGGCCTTTTATTGTGGTTGGTGGCAAATCCGACGTCTGCGCCAACGGTTTATCATATCCTGGTGCAGGAAACTGAAATTCGTCGTCTTCCAGTCCGACCAAATCATCGTCGATGTACATGTCGGTCGTGTTTGCCTGTGCCTGATTTCCATCTTTGCAGTCGTCCGTTAAACTCTTTTTCTCGACCCAGTGCAGGTTTTCGTAATCTCCGACGGAGGCATCAGAGTTCAACGAGTGACAACTATTCGAGGACGGAGGAACTGAATACGAATCGTAAGAATTAGCGTCGGCGTCGAGCGGAGCCTGAATCGCAAACATGTCGTCCTCATTCTTCGGTGCAGTTCCATCGAAATCCGATTGGTAATCCCAGAGGAAGTCGACGTCTGGGTCACTTTTATTCGCTGAAGCTCCAACACCCGATGACGACGATTCCTCATCGATACGAAATGGAAAGCCGGAAGAATTCGAAAAGACGTTACTCGTCGCTCGCTTCTGTCTGCGCTGCGGTCGACAGTGCAGGCGACTGACGGCTTCCGTCGTGCCGAGGGTGTACCTGCGAGCGACGACCGTCTTTGGATCTTCACGCAGCTGAAGAACCTCCATCTGTTCGTTGAGATTGCCGATGTCATCGCTGATCAGCTGGAGCTGGCTCTGCAGCTGGTCCATGTCCGACAGCGTCATCTTTCCGATCGAAGAAGCCTCTTCCTCAAACACCTCACTCGCTGGACTATCCATATCGGAAACACTCGTCCTGAGGTCATTGCTAAACGCGTTGCTCACAACAGACTCCCTCCTAGACTGATCGGATGCCATGCTTCCACGCGATCCACATGAATTACGACCGTTGATAGAACCCTTTCGCTTGTGACCGGCATGGTCAGTTCCAGCATAGTCGGGTGTGCTGTGAAACCTTGAGTTTATCCCCTCAAAACTTGTGTAGTTGAGCGGTGGATGGACCTGACCAAACGACAGACGACCTTCTCTTTCCAGGCTCGCATTACTTGCCAAGATCGACTGACTTTCCGTCACGAACGAAAGACGATTGGACTGTGTTGCCGACGAAACATTATTGTTTGACGCGTCCAAATAACTCAAGATCTCGTCTTCATCAGGCGGTATGAAACAGATCTCGTTCTTTTCATCACTGTTCAAATTTCCAAATCCAGCGGCCACGCGATTGTCGAGCTCACGATCGAGGCTCTGGGTGTAGAAACCGGACATTGTGCTGATGAGATTCGACGACACAAACCCAAGGTCACGACTCTTGGAGGACCCTAGTGACTTCCAGCGCATCCTCTCTTTCTGGATCTTACCAAGCGGTGCCTTGTCTGTGTGGTATGGTGACCGGTTTCCAAGTAGCCATTCCGTCACATCGGTCATGGTTCGTGGGCATGATGGATGCAGTCGACCGGAACAAAGGACCAGCTCCGAACCGGCATGTGAAGCATCGCAGGAGAAGGGTCGTTCCGTGCGGCATATCTCACCCCCACAAGCGCTGTATGCCTTCGTTGGCTGTTGGAGGTCGGAATGGGCCTTCAACGGATAGAAGGCCACATCAACCGCTGAATCCTGAAGCTGGTAAACAAAACAAAAAACATATTTTTAGTAGTTTTAAAATAACTTTGAACAATGACCATACAGACAATTGAAGCACAAAATTCTAGAAGTATGCATTTTCAACACATCTGCTATGCATTCAGTTACAATATTATTATATTAAATTGTACTGTATAAATTTTTATATAATAATTTGAGCATTTATGCACGTGCATGAATGTGTGTACATGGGCGTTTGCATTAAATCTCGCAAGCAAGTGATGTTTGTCATTAGATAGTAGTGCTAAATAAAAATTCAACATAATGGATAAATAAATTCCAAAGTCTTTGAATTTTAATTGTATTTGTAATTATGAATTTATATAGCGCCACCTCAAGAGAACTCCTCAGAGGCGCTCCCAACCTGACAGCACGAAACTGCAATCAAGGAGAATGGTTTCCAAATGCTTGTGGAAAATGGGCAACGAAAGACCAAGAAGTTCATTACGGAGACTTCTAGGCAACTTATTCCAGAAAGACGGACCGACCATAGCGAATCTTATGTGCAGTTCTGTGGAAGTTTGAGCAATAGGTACGGTACAACCAGGTCACCTTGTGTAATAATATCCTTAAGGAATTGGAAAATTAATATCCAAACAACAGACTGTTTTCTCAGCAGACAATGCTAAGTGCAGCATAAATAAACTTGTCTTTAACAGCTATGGATTGCACCTGCACCTCCCTTTTATATATGTATATATATGTACATATATATATTATATATATTATATATATAATTATATACATATAATTATATACATACATACATACATACAAGAAGCACTCGTTGCCACTCACATACATATAATAAGCATTAAGCACCACCTCCTCTGCTTCACACATTCCTGATCCATAAAACCAAAAACAAAATTAACCAAAAGTGCAGCACTTGGCATAAAAAACCTTTATATCAAAATTAACCGACTAAAGATAGAATAGAGGCAAACACACTACACGGAAATGGCATATTTTTAATGTATATTAGATCTGAGCAGAGAAATGGAGGCTGAGGCAAAGTATTTATTTTTACAGCTCTGTCAGTTGGCTCTAATCCAAGAAAGCAAATTCAGTGGCCGTTTATCATGTAGTAAGTGGCACGTTGCATTAGAAACAGATGCAGAAACTCAATATTAGAAGTCTGTATGTGGAAGAACAGTCAGTGCTTTAGGAAATAGTAAACTAACATGCAAACAGCTCAGAGTAAATAGTACTTAGGAAGAATAGCAATCCCTTAAGCTTCAACTGAGCGGTAGACAATAACAATAGACATAAAACAATAGCCACTTCGTCTTGGCACACAAGAGTCGTGACCAACCTCTCCATCTCCTTCTATTCTTCTTCCAACTGTCAGTACAGTCTGCTAGTGGAGAAAACACCAAAATGTCTTTCGAAAATATCTGTCTGCCCTGGGAAATCTCAAATTCTTTCCTCTATTCTAACCACTAGACAACAACATTCAGCAATTACTTAAATCTTTTCATAACGCCATCAAAATTGTGACCTATTACATGATAAGGTGAAAAAAAGATTTGACACAGTTGGCGTATATTGCTCTTTAATATGAAAATCATCACCTCCTGAGAGCAGTCAGGCAAAGTCGTCCACACAAGCTCTTATGTAACCTCAATATTAGCAATGCTGTCAGAACAGCTGTTACAGAAACAAATAACCAGTGGGTAAAATTCCCTAAGGTTCATTAATATACATGTGCTTCAACTAATGGGAGAGCCTCTGTTTTCTCTCCAGCATGTACACTAGACTTGTTCTGCAGACATACTTATCTACTTGGTCGTTTCTAACTTCTAAGTGTGGAATCTATGTGGAATGGAATGACGTCATGAGTATGACTAGCTTAAACCTGTCTGTGTCTGTCTCTTTCTCTCTGTATTCAGTGCTGCAAACAGTCCAATACAGCCAGAACAATAGTGAACATATCTTGGATGTGGCTGTACTTCTTGAGGTCATTAAAGAAAGAGACAAGCTAGCAAGTACAGCGAATCCAAAGCTGAAGCCAAGTTATAGCAAAAGGCAAAATAGCAAACAATTGATAGATTCATGAGAGTGCACAAGTTTTTACTAAGAAACATATTTCAGTATTCAGTGCACGATAAGAAGGAAGGATTAGCTGACAGAGCTGTATGAACATTGGACAGGTAACCAGTAGAGTTAACTAAGGAAAGTAAATGAACAAAAACAATAAAAATTTCGAAACTAACTAGAACTAAGGAGAGATGAAGATGCGTACCGTGTGTTCCGGCTGTTTCTGTTTCAGTCGAGCAATAAGCGTCGTTAGGTGACTTCGACAGGTTGGAAGCACACGTGCATACAACTTATATACCAAGTACGATGTTACGCCAATACCTATTCCAAGCAGGCAGAAGAAACTGGTGGCTTTAACTGAAAATAAAAACAAAAGTCATTCAATTAGTCACTAATTTACTTGAAAAATGGCTTCCATATTATTACTATTATACATTATGCAACATAAGCTGCGCTATAGCAACAATATTTAATAATAATCTTCGTTTATGCTTCAAGATGACACAGCACAGTATGATAATACATGAAACAATCTTAATGAACATCAATCTTAACTACTAAAAGTACAAGCAGCCTGCACCACAAAGATGCTAATAGCAGCCTACAAAGCACGTCTATCCTACGGGGGCTTGGGAATCAAACATGGCTCTGCTGATCTCCATGCCAGTGTGTTATCCAATGCGCTAACACCACCCCCTTCAATGCATTTGTCGAATGTCTTAAAAGTATGTCAAAACTTAGAGACTGTATAGTTTTTATTTAAGTTGTAACTACTGAGACACGTGCACTACAAGTGTTCTGTTACATTACAGTACGCAACACTACTGAACTTAGGCAAATCAACAACGTGAGGTCTCTCTGTTCAAGATTCAAAAAGTCATCTCACATCCATGGGCGATAATCATGATTTTTTTGAGCACTAAGAGATTTGTTGGTGGCAGAAAGGATCTGCAAACTGCATATCAATACATATTTGGTGCATAATCATAAACATGACATGCGTCGCTGATGTATGAAATCATCAAATTCCTATTAAGTTCAGAATTATAGTATCTCCTTAGATCTGTCTGAACCTCAGGACAGCAGAAAAGCACATACATTACTTTGATGACACATCTTCACCTTAACATAACCATCATCTGCCGCAGCATCATTCACCCTTCCGATCCCAAAAATCCCTTGTCAAACACAATGTTCCCTTGCTTCTGACAGAACTTCCCTTCGTCCCCCCTCCCACCACCCCCCCCCCCCCCCCCCCGTTCAGGAAAGAAAATCGATAAAGCAATTCCGCGGCAACATCATCAACATTCCTGGTCGTAGCATCCCATCATGGGCAAAAATAGCCCAAATAGCAATTGGGAGTGCAGCGTCAGTGTAGGCGCCGCGGCTGGCTGCGCGTCTCGCAGTGGCCGGTCAGATCAATAAGTCCTCAGCGAACGGAACGGACAAATACATCGTTGGCTGGCGCTTGATGAGTGATGCGAGCGAGCCGGCCAGTCCTCCTGCCGGGCTGGTCAGTCAGTCAGGCCAGTGATTAACCGGCTTTGGCAGAGAAAACAAACATGCATCGGAGGGACGCAAATTAAAAACTGGGCACTAGAATAATAGATGAACTGCCAGGCGCCACGTAAATAAACGCCAGTTCATGTGAACGTGAATATGGTGATGTTGACGGGGGGGGGGCATGTTTGGCTGCGATGATAATTCATGCGACATTCTGAATGTAAACATCCATCACGTACTAATAATAATAATAATAATATTTAATAATTTGTTGCTTAGGCCTACATCTCGTCTACTGCGGCACTAATTTTGTTTTTGTTCTCATTGCTTCTGCCGAGCATATAGACTACTCATAATAATAATAATAACAACAACAACAACAATAATAATAATATGCAGAGATCAAAGAGCCGCAATTTCTTAAGCAATCGATTTAAATCGCAGCAATGATTCAGAGCACTGCCTTTCTTCATCAGGGTCTGATCAGTCACACATGGCACCATATAATACAGGAGCAAATGTGTGTGCATATACTTGTGTGTGTATATATATATATATATATATATATATATATATATATATATATATATATATATATATAAGGTATATATACATATTACATAATATATAATATCCATATAATCCAATGCATAAATGCGTATACAGTGTATGTGCATAAATTCCTTCCTCCTCCTCCTCTGCTTTCTTTCTCCTCAGTTCCTCTCCTGGCACCACATGATCCATCTTTGCCTGTCTCTTCCACCCCCTCTCTCTCTCCCAGTATACTAAACCAATGTATCAGACATCCGTCCCAATCTGACTCCTTCCGTCTCCCTACCTTCCTACTTCCGTCTCTCTCTCTTTCCCTGTCTCGTCCTCTGCCCCAATCCCTCTTTCTACTACACAGACGCTTCAGGCACAACTCCCCTCTTCCATTCAGACTCCACCCCCCCCGTCTCACTGCCTGGCTCTTCCTCCATCTGCATTCGTCCCTCCGTCTGCATTTGTCTATCATTCTGTCCGTGTACCTGTGTGCATGCATCTCTGATGAAGCCCTGTTCACTGTGTTCAGTGAATCATGTATTATGGCTGCGGAATAACATCATCGTGTAATTGCATGACGCAAATGCAGTGCAGCTCAATGACTGGCAGTACATCATTCAGGCTCCATGACCACGTCCTCTTCAAAAGACTGCCTTCTTACTACCAACGTCTCTCAATGTCCAAGTCCTCCCTGAATTCTGATCTGGCACCCGAACAGACAAAGCAGATGGACCATTGATCTAGTAAAGTGCCTGTGAATAAGCTGATCTTCCTGATGCAGATTCTGTGTGGGGCGAACATTTTAAAAAGATTTCTCTGCCATGGCCTTCAATTTGCCTCTCATTGCCCGTGAATTCATCCTGCTTCTAACTGCCCACGTGTAATATGGGCCTCTCACTGCCCAAGGCTTTCTTGCATACAAATTCCAGCATTCTAAAAATGTCCACACACACACATATATATATATATTATATATGTGTGAGTGTATAATATATATATAAATATATATAATGCATTGACAGGCAAGATTTTGATTTACACTTCCAGGACTCTTAAACTGGTTCTGCTCCTTTTTGTTTTGATTTTGCATCCCAATGTCCAGGTTTTGACCAACCTCTTACTACCAATGTTTCACCCTCACTTCACATATTAAACTGAAACAAATCGGCCTCTTGCTGTATATACTAAGTTGATTACTAACTGCTACAAAGTCCTAAATGGATATCTGTCAATCAAAGTCTTCAATAGATGCCCTTTTCATTGTTTCATTGCCCAGGTGTCTCCCAAATTACGTCAACAATCACAATTTAACTTTTAGCTGCCAATCCTAATTAATAATTATCCAATACATAATTATTTCAACAATATAAAACAAGGTATGTACGGTATAATGTACCAATACAATAATTTCGTACCAGAAGCTGCATGAATAATTGCATGCACACATGCACAGTCCTAATTGCATTAATTGATCGTTTACTTCCCAGAAAAGTATTAAGCCAAAATTGGAAGTCAATCTTATCGTGAGTACAGTCAGCTATCCATCGAAAACCAAACGATTCAAACAGGGATATTTCAGAGCAGTAATAGAATGTTTGTATGATTGTATGTGCACATGTTATAGCGCCCCTTCAAGCACTATACTCAGAGGCGATCCCGACTGCAGAGCGGGCACTGCATTGGAGTTTCACTCCGAAGTGCTGAGCAATTGCGAATGAAGGACTTGCCCAAGGTCCCTATGCGGCGACTTGAGGTGGATTCGAACCTTGAACCTTCCGGCTTCAAGGCAACGATGCCACCACTACACCACCACACCCCACAAATGAATGCACAGAAACTTGCATTAAATATTCTGCAAAACACTGTGCTGCTCACCTCCTCCTTCTATCTGATGGAATTCTATTTCCACGTCTGTCCGCTTGTTCTGACGGATAAACGTTACAACCACGAGATGACCTGGATTCTCACGTGAAATATGAATTGGCAATGTGATTGCATCGACCAGGAGGTGAACTTGTGACCTTAGAGACATATCTCCAAGGTACATCCACCTTCCAACTCACACCTCCCAAGATAAGTCACTGTGTAGCATGGCACATCCTTTCTTCATTGCCTTGTGCATGTGTCATGCCAAATGGCAGCGATCATGACAACAGATCCTCCTTTGCACAGCTGTTCCAAATCAAAAAGCATAAATTACTCTATTCATGAATGTGCACATTCACAAGCCAGTTGCTGAATGACTCAAACACGAAACCGACGACTATTTGCACGGTTTGCAGGTGCAAACGACCTTGGGCACACACACGTCCACCAACCAACGTTTCAACACAATTTCCGATGCTGATATAACGCGCTCGGCCGCCTCCGTCGAAATGCCAACCTAATAATCCCACATAATCCTTAGAAACGCGATCGGCCAGTAAGACTGCAGCTCAACTCAGCAGCAGAAATAATAGAAATCCTGCCGCCAGCGATCTGCATTCTATCTCCGATCGTGAACGCGACTCTTGGATGATGTATACTCCACGGCCTGCGTGTGTGCGTGCGCCCTTTCGCATCGCCATTCAGCCAGCCACTGACGGCCAGCAACGATTTTCCTAGGAGCTGCAATCGATGGACCAGTCCACTATCGGTACCGGGGACACGGGTTGGTGGGCAAACACGCGCGTGCAGTTTACTAACATATCTGACATTTCAAATCTTAGGCGCATATCATACGACAGGCTAAGGAAACGAAATTTCAATAAAAGCTGTATGAGACAAGCAACAAACAAGGTGCTAAAACACATCTAAATACAAGCCAGTCAAAAGACCTCATTATATAAAGGGCACACCATGGTTCTTTCTTATAGACCACTCAAAGAATAATTCTGATGTCACTCAGTGCTTAATAATTGGCACCTCTTGAGGTGTCGGAGGGTTCCAAAAAAGGACTCCCAGAAACATTGAGTTCTCAGTAGTTGTTTACTGGTACATTATAATTTATTTTATGAACTGCTATGATAATTATATACTGTGATAAATTGATATAATAGGCCTGCTAAAATCTGCTATATATTCATTCATTCATTCATTCATTCATTCATTCAAGAATTCATATAGTGCTTTTTCAAGGGGACTACTCAGAAGCGCTCCAGACTCTAGCACGGCAAAAAAGGACAGTTTTGAGTTTAATAAAAAATGTTTCAGTAATAACCCCAGAAAGTAAACGTAGCTCCTGTGGGAGCCCATTCCAGACAACTGAGCCGATCACAGAAAAGGCTCTATTCTGCATCGTAGCAGTTCGTGCGAATGTGACCAAGAGCAATCCATCTGTGCAGAACGGAGGGGGCAGGGGTCTTGGGTACTAGTGGAGCAACAAAGCTCTCGCAAGCAGTATGGGGCAATTCCAAGCTGGCATTGCCTAACTAGAGCAGCGATCCTAAATTCAATGCATTGCTGAGTAGGAAGCCAGTGTAATGTCTCCAGCATATAGCTGGAGTGCTGGACACATGATCAAATTTAGGGATATGTCCAATTAAACGTGCTGCAGAGCGTAAGACTCTGTTTAAGCACACTATTCGATTGGATGGGAGGCCAGAGTTGACGAGCAATAGTCAAGACAGGAAGTAATGAAGGAATGATAAATTATAATTATATTATGATATTATGACAATATATGATACTATCATAATATATTATAATGCATATAATGTTGCTGCTAATATAATATTTGTACAAATAAATGGTTTCTCTCCAATGTTATCTTTAAAATTTCAAAATGTTAAATTTCAAAATGTTACATTTCAAAATGTGTTGTTCCCTTGAACATTGACTAAAACATCATCATTAAATTTACTACATGACTTCCCAATTGGGCCACTCAGTCCTTGCTTGGAAAACAAATAGAACACATGAAGGAATTCTGTTATTTGGGTAGCATGATAATGACAGATGCCAAATGCCACAGAGAAATCAGAAGCAGGATAGCAATATAGGAAAAGGGACTTTCATGGTGAGAACTACTAAGAGGGAAAGTGAACAGAAATTTGAAGATACGGATGATAAAGTCACTGGTATGGAGCGTAGTTTAGTACGTTTCAGAAACCTGGACCATGACAAAAGATCATATAAAAAGACCGGAGGCATTGAAATGTGGACCTGGAAATATGCAGAAGATCAGCCGGACAGAGCATAAAACAAACAAAGACGTGCTGGGAAGAATTGGAGCAGAAAGATAAGAACTATAACAGGAAGACAAAGGAAATGGATCTGGCACACACTGAGATGAGATTCTCTGCTAAGAATGATCAAAGAAAAAATGGAGGGTTAAATGAACAAGAGGAAGACCAAGACGGATGATGCTCGACCGGATAATGGAGGAGGGATACAAAAAACTCAAGGAGAAGGCAAGTGAGGGATGGAGTAGCAACATTGGACATTCGAACCTGCCCAGGGGTAGAGAACCTGAAGAGGATGAAGTGCACTTATTGAAGTCTGAGACCACTCTAAACAGCACTGAAACAATTAGAGCAATTTAGTCAAGATGAAAGTTTAAAATGCTATCATTACAGTGTGGAAATTCAAAAAGGAATCATTATTAGGATGATAAGTGTGTTCATTGAAGCCTTGCACCACAGACCTATCAGCACTGATGCAGTACAGCAACTTTGTCAAAATGACAGCTTCAAATGCTGCCATTACAATGTGGAAATTCCTATAATTTTAAGGTGGGAATGGGCACATCCCTCCCCAAACTCCTCCCAGCTCCGAACTACCCGCTCCAGCGATCGCCCATTGGACACTCATTCGTCCCAAAAAAACTTGATTCTCCAGGGAGGGGACTAGATTAAACACTGGATGTCCCGATCGATGAATTTTGAGAATAGAAAAATTCAACATGGCCACAATCACATAAAATTTGCTTAAAATCTGAGGCTTGAAAATTGTAATTCAGCAAACCAGGTAATAAAAAGTTCTCTGTAAAATGTTCTTGAACCATAATCAAGAACTAACAGACCTATAAAATGATTTATTAGATCCTGCATTATAACTGCACATGCACATCTTGTCTTTAACAACATCATATTATCAATTCCTTTCGTTCTATAGCTCTTCATTGAGCTCGTGATCCATGAAATGTGCGTTCGATAACCTCCTTCCCAATCTCAACTCTAACGCAGCACATGCCCAACATATGAAAGCTACTTCTGTTTGTTCATCTGGGAAGCAATAAATTTGTAAAAAAAGAGCAGAACTTCATGACTATTGATGCTTTCAGGTAGGCTTCCATACCTAAACCCAGCAGTGAAAACCACCTAGCATCAAAACAATTAAAATTCAACTACCGGTAAATATACCCCACTTTTTCATATTCACTCAAGAATTTCTATAGCGCCTCTTCAAGAACCAAGGACTATTCAGAAGCACTATATAAGCATATATACTCTAACACTTCAAAAGATACAGTTGTGGTTCATGCAAAAGATATCAAGAGCACCACCTTCTGCGATAATCGTGTAGCAAAAGAGCTCTTGCAGGTAGTCTGTGGCATGCCCAAGCTGGCATTGCCAAACCAGAGTGCTCAGTGATTCAATACTCAATGCACTGACGGGCAGGAAGCCAGTGTAATGTCTCCAGCATATCGTATCGTATACATAATATATGAAAATTTATAAAATTCATCCTACAATAATAGCTATTCATAGGCGCTCTCAACATGACACCCCTGTAAGAAAGTCTTCAAGCAGCGATAGGCTGAAGAGGATACCCCCAATAAGATCTTACTATGAATAGAGGATAGGAGGTAGGTCATTCCACATAGAAGGGTCCACGATGGCCCGATGCCTAACGTGAGCCCTAACCGCCTAAACACGTCGGTCCCCGATACTATAGTTATGCCCGATCTCAAAAAGTGGAAAATGAAAAAATTACCTTGAACAAATTTAATTGTCATGATTGTCTTCGATCGGTTAAAGTAGCGCGAATAGAGTGAAATTCCTTTTGAGATATTCCCATAATAGTAATCGTAAGATGTTAAGCAGAAATGCAAAATTCAAAATTCGCGCAATGTTTACTTTCGACGTCATTCACTGATTGACATCAAGTCGAAACACTCGCAGCAAATTGCATTTCCTGTTGCTCGATATTTTATGCATATTTTATGGCGCTGCGATTTGTAACATTAAACTTACATGTAATGTAAATGTAAATGTAACTCTATTATGAGAAGTTGAATACGTTTCTGATTGCCCCATGTGCAGAAGTCTTAAGAAGTGCGAGCGGTTTTCGGGGCTTGCCTATGCCCCTTGAAATAAATTATGGGGAACATTTAAAACACGCTCTGTCAAAAGTCACAAACTGTGCTATTTGCAACTTGTCTTATAACACAGTTACATGGTCATTCGTGGTTATCTGACTATTTGCCTCAGGAAACTAGTAAGTCAGGCTTACAGAAACACCAGACTGACAAACCCTGGGCCAGTAAAGGCTTGTAAAGCATGTTTATCTATGATGTTGTAAATGTAATATTACAATACTTTAAATTGCAACCGGAGTTCCTTTCACCACTCAGTTGTTTATCTTCTCCTGAATAGAACTAGATGTATTGCGCAAAGTATTCACAAAGACCTTAAAGTTACAGTGTAACTTTAAGGTCTTTGGTATTCATTTGACATCATAAATGATTTTTTTAAATCCTAAAATCTCATGTGTTGTTTCAGTTGCTGAACAATGAAAGAAATGTGACCAGTGTCTGTTTGTTGTCAACTGAAACTCCAGCTTCAGAGACTACTGCTGTAATCAGAAATCATGCAACCCTTTCCTTGACTTGCATGGACTTTCATGACTTATTCATTGCTGACACTTCAAAAGTTTGGTCTACAGTGTCTGAAAATCAATTGTTTTCATTACCACAGTAAAAGCAAGGTGCAGTGATGATAAATATTGCCAAGTCAACGATTGATAAAAGTGACACAATAAGTAATTTTCCACAGATAGAGGATACGTTGAGAAACTTTTTGTCAATAAGCCTCAGGAAACAAGTGAGTAAGTGAGTAACATGGCTTTACTCATAACCAATGTCCATGAATTAAGGATGTCTTTAGAAATCCAGACTGCATTCATTGATTACCGTACATTTCAAGTCAGGTTCCACATGTTGAATGTAACTCATCCCAGTTGCTATTTTAAATGTCGTTGAGGAAATTTGTTGCAGAAATGATGGTATCTATGGCGCAAGTTTGCAAACCTGTTAACGATGCACTTGTAATCTTGTATGTCCAAAGGGCCTAAGTGGTGTAACTGATCAAAATGTTTTATATCATATGTGTGGATACCTGATAATGGAACTGAAATCAGTCAGCTCTCGATTCAAGAAGGTGAAATCATCTGAACTGATTATTAATTGCATTGCTGGTAAAGTGCCCAAACATTCAGGCCATTTTGCGAAGAATACAAGACCGCAGCTAAGATTTTATTTTGGGGGGACCTTGAGCAAGCCGACAAGCAAGTTAAGCAACCGAATGGACTGATTACGGGGTGTAGAGGATGATTTAAACTATTGTAAAATGTCACATAGAAATGAGAGTTTCAACATGATGTCTCCTTAGTCGACCTTACTTCATGATTGTGTTAGTAATGCATGACTTTATATACCTTTATTTCATTTCGGGGGTTGTAATGTTTTAAAGTTGATTGCCGTACTCTAGTTATTAATTCCTTGCCAATCAACTAATTAAAACTATCCTTGGTGGCAGCGGTGTGGTTTTCAGTCTCCTCCAGTCTCCTCGGGTATGTGGTAGCGTGGTTCTTTTGACGACTCGATGAGTATAGAATAAGACAGTTAGTTTTCCGTTCTTGTATTATATATGTAGCTTATTATCTTACAGTGTTTTTATTTATAATTAATATCGTTTTCATAGCGTGTTGTTAAGTCTTCTTCAGTCTGTTTCCTACACTATATTCCTGCACTTCACTCCTACACTTCTAGATTGTAGACCTAACGTGCTGATTTCTTCTCAGTCGCATTGATCTATTTTCTCAATCTTTTTCCTCAGGAGCAGTTCCTTCTTCTGAATCATTCTCTCCCTAACTCTTTCTAAGAGTAAATCCCTTTTCGAGTAGATTTCTCCTTCCGTTCGTTTCCTCCGGCTGCTTTCTCAGAGTGAACCCTGACTCAATATTTTCGTCCCCTACTTATCCATTCCTTCCATTGCCTGCCTCAGCCCCTTTCTATCTATCCATTTTTCTCTCCTTATATGGTCATCTTCACTCCTTTTATGGTCATAATTCATACCTCCGTTTCTTCTACCCTAGGCTAGCTCTGCACAGTCCCCTTGCTATTGCCTTTCCGCCTGCAGTGTAGCCTACTACTATCTGCCTGCTCTGAGTCAGTCTGCGTCTTCCAGTCTGCGTCTCTATGTATATATCTATATAATATTTATATTACCCTAGAGTCCTTTACGTTTCTAGTTGTCGGTATTCTATATTTATAATGTTCATTCTCATGCCTACAGTGTTCAATCTAATCCACTTAATCGTCTTTACTTCTTCTAAACATAATGGTCAGTTTCATCCATATTAAAAGTTCTCTACATAATGTCCATAGGACCTACAAATTAAAAATTCTCTACACAATGTCCGGTTGCCTCTACATTATTCAAATCCATCCCTCATAACCCAGCCCCCTCTTCCATTACATCATCCCACTTCAAATGCTTCTGGCTCCAGGTCGAGCATCAGATGGAATGAACTGTATGGCCGAGGCTCGTTGGACTGCGGTTATGTTACATGAGCACAAGTGATCAATCGGTCGTCACCAGGCCTTCGTAGCAACCGTTGCGTAGACTCCTCACATAAAAATACACACAAACAGAAGCGGCTAATATGCAGCATACATAAGCTATCTAGGCTACTTAACAAGTTACAATGTAGCTTCAGCATAACTCCAACATTAGTCGATATAAAGACTATTAGCCTTTAACACATTTAGTTATCAGAGTGTGCCCGAGATAAGCCATCTGCTAAACCATTATGTTTCCCAGGCACATAATTAATGGTTACGTCATAGCGTTGGATGGCTAGACTCCATCTTGTTAAACGTGGGTTTGTATTGGCCATAGTTTGTAACCATCGTAAGCAATTGTGGTCTGTGTAGACATCCACTTTGGCTCCATACGTGTATTGTTGATAGTGATTCAACGCCCAGACAACACATAACGTCTCTCTCTCAACAGTGCTCATTCTGAGTTCTCGGTCCAGTAACTTGCGACTGGCATAACTGATGGGTCTTTCAATCCCTTCTGCATCTTTTTGTAAAATCGCCGCACCTAAACCCGTTCCTGAAGCGTCGCACCTCAAAATGTATGGCTTTGTTACATCTGGCGGTACAATGAATCTGTCTGAAGTCATTCCTGCCTTTAATGCTTTGAACGCTGTGTCTTCAATTTCAGTCCACTTCACACGATCTGCCTTGTCTTTGCGTGTTAACTCTGTCAATGGAGCTACTATTTCCGCGAACTTCGGTAGATGGCGCCTGTAGAAATTTGCTAAACCAAGAATGGCACGAACCTGTCGTTTCGTTTTCGGTATCTGATAATCACGTATCGCACTAATCTTTTCAGGGTCCGGTTTGATCATTCCTTGTTCCAGAACATGACCTAATACCTTTATCGATCTCTGCCCAAATCGGCACTTTTTCAAATTTGCAGTAAGGTTTGCTCTCCTGAGACGTGTTAATATGTCTCTCAGATGCTGTATGTGGTCTTCCCATGTCTTTGAGAAAATTATGATGTCATCAATATGCGCGGCTGAATACTCTTCAGCACCTTTTAGCACTTGATCGGCTAACCTTTGAAAACACTTGCTTGCATTCCGAGCTCCATTAGGTAAGACTGTGTACTGAAACAATCCAAACGGTGTTCTAAACGCAGTGTATGGCCGACTGTCTTCCTCTAACTCCACCTGATAAAAGGCTTGTTGTAAATCCAGTCCTGTCACATACATAGCTCCTGCTGCTCTTTCCAGTATGTTCCTCATGTCACTTGCTGGGTATTCGTCTGGCTCCGTTATACTGTTTATCGATCTCATGTCTGAACAAATCCTAATCGATTTATCCTTCTTCATGACACATACAATTGGACTTGCGTAGGCAGAAGTCGATTCTTCAATCAAATTATTTTCTTGCATAATTTTGATTTGTTCATGCACTTTTTCCTTTAAACTTTCTGGTATTCGATACATCGTTGGTGCTATCGGTTTGTCCGTTGTCAACTTAATCTTGTGCTTAATCATTGCTGTTCTCCCTAGCTGTTCAGAAAATCTGTCTTCATAATCATGTAAGACTTCATTCAATTGACCTTTCTGTTCTTCAGTTAAATGCTCACTTACTCCACAGGTGGCGTCACTGTCATCAACAACTGGCAATGTTTCATATTCCTCCTGTGGTGGATCAGCTGTCAAGATCACATTCACACTTGGAGTACCTCTCAGCTCTGGTCTCGGAAACCATTTCCGTAAGAGATTAATGTGATACACTTTTGCACCTTTTTCCATGTCAATTTCATAGTTCACGTTCGACAATTTCCTGAGAATTTTGAATGGTCCATCCCATTGTGCCAAAAGTTTATTCTCTGTCGCATGTCTTAATAACAAGACCTCTTCACCCGGTTCCAACTTCCGGTCAGATGACTGTCTGTCATAATAATACTTTGCAGATTGACGAGCTTGCTTCGTATTTTCTGCTGCAATCTCTGCACATCTTTTCATGTGAGTCTGTGTCATCGTTAAGTATTCAATGACGCTTTTCTTCGGCTTTGGGCTGTCCAGTTGTCCCGTCCATGCATCTCTCAGTAATTGCAATGGTCCTACCACATCATGCGAGTAAAGCAATTCAAATGGAGCAAATCCAGTGACTGTTGACGGAATTTGTCTGCAACTGAACGCTAAGAACGGAAGTGCTGCTTCCCATGTTCTCGGCTCTTCACTCGTCACTTTCTTCAGCATGTCTCGTAAGACTCTTATCATTCTTTCTGCGCTTCCGGCTGTCTCATGATGTTCCACTGTGGAAAATATAGGACTTATGCCTAACATTTTCTCCAATCCCTGAACCAACTGATTTTTGAAGTGACTGCCATTATCCGAAATAATGTATTTTGGCACGCCTACACGTGAGAACACTTCAATCATTGCTTTGCATATTCTGTCTGCATTCATGGATCCCAAGGCTATAAATTCTGGCCAATGAGTCATTTGATCAATCATAATCAACACATACTTCTTTCCACTACTGGAAGCAGGTGTGATTGGTCCGCAGAGATCTATCACGACGGTTTGGAATGGCACTTCCACGATTGGAGTCTCTTGTAACGGAACTCTATGATTTTTAGGTATATTTGCCGTCTTTTGACAAATCGGACATGACCTAACGTACACAGCTATCTCTTCATCCATTCCAGGCCATGTGTATTCCGTTCGCAGGCATGCTCTCGTCGCCTTCACGCCTCTATGCCCCGCCCACCTTGAATCATGACTCATCTCTAACAACTTCTGTCTATAGCAGACTGGAACAACTAGTCTAAGGTTCTTTGCCAAATCTTCTGCATTTTTCTCAACCAGTGTTTCTTTTCGTTTGTACAGTATGCCTTTGCTCATGACATACGGTTCCTTTCCTTCTTTGGCTCGATTCCATACACCTTTTAATGTTGAATCTGCTTCTTGTTCTTTCATGAATTCTTCCGCATCCTTACCAAGATACGTGCTATTTTCCTCTTTCTCTTTGTTAGTTGCATCAGCTTCTGTTGTCTCTGCCTCCGCCGGCTTGACCTTTGAACCGTTCGCATCTTGTGCAATCCGATCCCTGTTCACATCTGGACTCCCGTAGTCTTTCACTCTTGTTGCTATCATCGTCTGCAGCATCCCTTTATCTAGGTCATGCTTGCTTTCCGATTCTTGTTGACTAGGATCATTTCCTTCAACTGCTGTCTTCACATTCCCTTCATTCATTGCACACACCGCCATATCTACCAAATCTCTGTTTTCAACAAACGTATCGTGACCCAGAATCATGTCCACTTTTAGTCCTTGGACTACCCCTGCTTGGATCACGACTTCCCTATCTGTTCCAAACTGTGGTGAAGAAATTTTGAGTTCAGCCATTGCTACTGGTTGAATCTTCCCAAAAGCACATTGAACATTGATAGGCCCCTGTTTAGCAAATGGCTTACCTCTTACAAAGTCAGCATTTACCAGAGTAATCTGAGACCCTGTGTCCCTAAGCGCTTTCAGACAAACACCATCCAACATTACAGGCACAATGAAATTATTTTGATAATCAGCAATGCTGTTTATGTGCGACAAATCATGCACAAAGTTAACTTTTGCACTATCTTTGCCTGGACATTGACGCCATTGATGCAAAACACTCTTACACAAGAAACATCCATTTTGTGTTTGTTTGTTTGTTTGCCAGTGGTTTGATTTATGTGTGTTGTTGCTTGCCTTATTCGCCACTTCACCTTGCCTTTGTTTGTCACCTAGGCCTATAACCTTCTCCTTTTCCCTTACCCATTGCGTGTTTTGCACGCCTATGCCTCCATCTGCATTTACAGGCTTGGGCCTACTCCATCCACGTCTCTCAACATTACTCCCTCTTTTCGCTTCCTTTGTACACTCGTAATGCAGATCAGCATATGCTGCCACTTCTTCTGCACTTGTGGGCCTTCTCGCCTCAACGAAGAATTTAATCTCGTTTTGAAACGATTCCTTCAGCCTCTCACTTAGCATGTCGTCTTTCAACGCTTCAAAATCCTCAATATTTCTTGCCTCTAAATAGTACTCTTGCATATCCCTCAATCGGCACAAAAATTGAGTATATGTCTCTCTTCCCGTTCTATGCATTGTTCTTAATTTCTCTAAGTAATACTTTGGATTCATTTGGCATGCAGCCAAAATTTCTGTTTTGATTTGCCTGTAGTCACAGCAGACTTCGTACGACAAACGATTGTAATGTGTTCTTAGAGTAGCATTCAATAGAGAAGGTAGTAGTTTAGGCAGTTCAGTTTGTTGTATGTCATGTAGTCTTGCTACCTTTTCAAAACTGTGAAAAAAACTTATGGGATCTTCGTTCTCATGCATACTCGGCAAAACATTAATCGCTTTTGACCTATTCATTTCTGCTGTACTTTCTGCATAATCATTGTCTCTCGAGTTACCTCGTAAAAGACCCAGCTGTGCTTTCTCGCGTATCAACGTGAGTTCCATTTCCATTTTGTCTCGTTCCGCTCTCGCTTTCCGTTCCGCCGCTTCTCCCTCCGCTCTCGCTTTCTGTTCTGCTGCTGCTCCCTCAGCAATAAATCTTCTTTCCTCCGCCATCAATCTTCTTTCCTCTGCCGTCACTCTTCTTTCCTCTGCACGGGCTAGTTCAAGCTTCAGCCTGTCTTCGCCTGTCCCTGTCTGTTCACGTTGTTCCCCTTCTCTATATTCTGTAACCCCTTCCCCATCATCAGCATCCGTCTCGACATCTCCTTCCTCTCTTCCTCTCCTTCTCTCATACTCTTTCAGTCGCCTAATCATTTCTTTCCGTTCAAGACCAAATGGTTCAATTTTTCTAGCGAGACATTCATCCTCCAAATCTTTCTTTTTCATCGATTCAAAATCTGTCACTACACTTCCGTATTCTGCCATTTCTTATGAATAAGACAGTTACAATAGAGTTTCATTCAGCTTTACAAGCTTGCTCTATTTATCATGCAATACCAGAGATTACAAACAGTGATTCAGATTATCATCTACATCAACACATTCAACACAGAATCTTCTCACCGGTTTTTATTGCACCGTGTGTAGAATCTTTCAGCGTCCGTCTCTGTACGGGTGTGTCGTTGATGTCGCCTCGCACCGCGTGCAGTTTGCTCCTTCACTTCTTCAGTCGCTGGCCGTTGCCGTCGAGTATCGGGTTCCGTTGACCTCTCTCGTCCGTGCTCCAGTCTGCAGTCGACACCTCCCTTCGTTGCTACGCCCTCTTTCGGTCGATTCCGTTTGGCTCGGTAATCTCCGTCTGTTGATTAGCCTTCTTTTACAGGTCTAATCCGGTTGATTTAGCGACCTCTACGTTCTCGCGTACACTGTTCAGAACTTTAGACGTTTTTCGCTTCCATTTCCAAAGTTCTTTCAGCTACTCCTGTTTCGTCGTCTTTTATTGTTGTTTTAAGATTTATTCCTCCTCTAGTCGTCTCTTTGCGCAAGCCCCATGTAATGTTTTAAGATTTATTCCTACTCTTGTCGTCTCCGTGCACTAGCCCCATGTAATGTTTTAAAGTTGATTGCCGTACTCTAGTTATTAATTCCTTGCCAATCAACTAATTAAAACTATCCTTGGTGGCAGCGGTGTGGTTTTCAGTCTCCTCCAGTCTCCTCGGGTATGTGGTAGCGTGGTTCTTTTGACGACTCGATGAGTATAGAATAAGACAGTTAGTTTTCCGTTCTTGTATTATATATGTAGCTTATTATCTTACAGTGTTTTTATTTATAATTAATATCGTTTTCATAGCGTGTTGTTAAGTCTTCTTCAGTCTGTTTCCTACACTATATTCCTGCACTTCACTCCTACACTTCTAGATTGTAGACCTAACGTGCTGATTTCTTCTCAGTCGCATTGATCTATTTTCTCAATCTTTTTCCTCAGGAGCAGTTCCTTCTTCTGAATCATTCTCTCCCTAACTCTTTCTAAGAGTAAATCCCTTTTCGAGTAGATTTCTCCTTCCGTTCGTTTCCTCCGGCTGCTTTCTCAGAGTGAACCCTGACTCAATATTTTCGTCCCCTACTTATCCATTCCTTCCATTGCCTGCCTCAGCCCCTTTCTATCTATCCATTTTTCTCTCCTTATATGGTCATCTTCACTCCTTTTATGGTCATAATTCATACCTCCGTTTCTTCTACCCTAGGCTAGCTCTGCACAGTCCCCTTGCTATTGCCTTTCCGCCTGCAGTGTAGCCTACTACTATCTGCCTGCTCTGAGTCAGTCTGCGTCTTCCAGTCTGCGTCTCTATGTATATATCTATATAATATTTATATTACCCTAGAGTCCTTTACGTTTCTAGTTGTCGGTATTCTATATTTATAATGTTCATTCTCATGCCTACAGTGTTCAATCTAATCCACTTAATCGTCTTTACTTCTTCTAAACATAATGGTCAGTTTCATCCATATTAAAAGTTCTCTACATAATGTCCATAGGACCTACAAATTAAAAATTCTCTACACAATGTCCGGTTGCCTCTACATTATTCAAATCCATCCCTCATAACCCAGCCCCCTCTTCCATTACAGGGGTGTTCAAACACCCAAAACACCACCATAGCTACGACCTTGGTAGAATATACGAAATGGGTAAGCAAGCAGAGTAGAGGTGGTCTTCTGTATCCAATTCTAGCTTGTGAATTTACTAGGCGACTGTGCAAGTTAAATATCCAACTCCACAGACAAATCAGAAATGAGACTTGTTGAAAAGAGTTCTGCTGTTATCAAAAGTCCCAACTTCACAGACATATTGGAAATTAGACTTGCCGTAAAGCTGTCATCATCACAAATCTGTTACATTCAGGTGGCAAAGGCGTGATGAGAAGCGAACGAGGAATTCTTATGCCATAAATGAAAATTGGTCGGTAGCATAGTAATGCGTTCTTTGTGTATGGACACCTTCACGCTAATCCATCCACCAACGCATCACTCCGCTTCAACATAATAAGTACAAATTGGACATTGTGACATATGAGAATGTCTATTTTTACTATGCAACTGTAAGCATAACCAGCTCTTGCAGTTTGTACAACAAATGTTTTCAGAACAGTAACACCATGCACAAGAACAACAGTCTATTGAGTAAACTCAAAAATAGCAAAACAAAAATCGTAGGTCAGCAGATTTCGACGTAGCTAAATCGGACATTCGAGTGGTTTTCAAAAACGACTACTAAAATTAATTACTTCCTGTGCAAATGAAATCAATAAAAGTAAATGCAAAAGAAATTAAGAATTCACAGCAAATGCTTCTGACTGACTTTCTAGTTTTTTCTTAAACTGATAAAGATAAAACCGAATAAGAATGTTTAGATCTCACATATCATACAGTGTCTTTCAGGAACCTCTAAAAAATTTCAACTCCATAAATAGATTAACAGATATTTGATGGATTCTTGTCAAAATGAATCACTACGAAAAAGAGTATGGATTACTAAAGTCAAGGGCTGATCATACTGAATGGATCAAGATAGTTAAAAAGCCAATTTCACATTCAAAAACCATAAATTTCATGACAATTCTGTCATGGGTTGACATGCATTGAATGTAGACACCATAGCAATTCATTTATTCTGTGTGCATACCTTTATCAATAACAAAACTTCACTACAATGAATCATGACACTATCAGGAAAAATCAAAGCATTCCCTGATAAGGCAGTCACTCGTAGAATCTCTACTGCTAAGGAAGAATTTTTGGCTGAAGTAAAACATTTCCCTAGCAGAACCCATCATTAAAAGTTTGCTTGTATTTGTTAAAAAATTGCACGTGGCAGCAGGTAGAAACAAGGAGGGCAGTATTATCAAAAAGTCAAAATATTCACGTGCTAAGACTGTAGTAAGCATGCCATTCATTCTTGCGTTTGGTATGGCCAAGAAAAAGTTAACCAGATGAAATATATCTTTTACCTGAAGTTTCTCCCCATTAAAACTATGGTAAGTAAAGAACAAGAGATTGTTAGTTAGGCTGAGAAAGTAAAAGAAATAAATGCATTGTTGGATTGATCTTTTATTGATATTATGTCACCAAGTGCATGAAAATAAAGAAAACTTTGATCCGTTATCCTCTGGTCATCAAATTGTTTGTTACAAAGTTTAATGTGGTCACATGGGTTAAATAAAAAATCCACCATCTCTCATTGGCTGGCAATTGGCATGCTGTACAGGCTGTACTAACATCATCATTTATTTAAATTGTATTACAAATCTCCATTGACAGCTGTTCGTAACAAAAAAGTGATTGACGGTGTAGTTTTTTTTTGCTGAATCATTAGACAAGAGGAAGGCTGTAAACGTTGTTAGTCAACAGTGCTACCAGCTACAGAACATATGCTTAACACAAGCCAATGTTCTATCACATGAACAAGTTCATGTAGTCGTTGCACAGAAGTAATGCAATACCTAAAAATTTACTGTAATTAAGATATACTTTAAATATCGATCATCAGAATGTGATAAATAAATACATCTACCAATGCTTCAGCTAAGCTACACAATTTTAAAACCTTGGTCAGTTTTTCATACATATCCTGAATCATGGCCCCAGATTTATCCCCATCTCTCTTACTTCTTCTGGATCACTTTTCATGGACCACTGGTTAAAATTTACAGCCACTAACGGGTGCTGCTACATTGCAGCATTAAGGTTCCATGCCATCTGCTGTTGGAATTTATTCTGTTTATGTTTCTCAATTTAAGGTAGTGAAATGTGACCATAAATATCTCCAATTTTCAGTAATCTAAGTAATCAGTCAGGAACGAACTCAATATTTAAAGAAAACTGTAATAAATAATCCAATCAAACTTTTCTTATCGCATTTGATAGTCCGCTAAAAAACACAAGACGGCACGAAAAACACCCGCCGCAAATAGTTAACATACGATATTGTAACACGTGTAATTGAACATGAAGACAGTCAACTGCAAAACTGATCAACAATAGCCGAAATTTAATCAGTGTCGTCTACTAAGTATTAGTCTTGAGGATGACTTGATACGGATTCTTGTGGCTTCATGACTTCAGGCAGGTCCGGTGGAGTTGAAAGATCCGTTACATCCAGAACTTCAAACGCACCATCTGCAAAAACGATCAACATTCCTCAAAGATACTGCTCAAACATTTGTGCAATACATCCCTACTATAGTATCATACTGTCTTGAAGACTTAGTGCATATATTCTGTACTGCACATTTCTGAGAACATTTCGTGGATGTCCGCGAATATGTTTGCAGAAGGGCAAAGCACAGTGGTCACAGCTAAAATTTTAAAAAGAGCTTGAAAGTCGCAAAGCAGGTAAGTAAGAATATTGGAATTTTGCATAAAGATTTCTAAATGTAAATTTCTCAGTTTTGCTTTGTGCATCATTAGCATGCCTAACATCAGAATGAAAAATTTGCTACAAACCCGAAAAGTAGTGCTCAGTTATAAAAAAAGATGTCAATTTTCCAGGGGTTCAGGGCAAGTGTCCCCCTTGCCCCTCAGGAGGGCACCCATGGTGCCTTCATCTTCTAAGATCATCTCCTCCGACACCGAACATATATCGCAATGAGGAAGTTACGATTGTCACGTGCATCCAAAGGTGAACAACACTCAAGCAGCTCTGGGAAAAGAAGTGCTCTCAGCATTATTACATCATTGTATGGACTTTATTTATTGAGGTGCATAGCCAATGTGCTCTAACACAAGTTTAACATAACCCATTCCAGCCTGTATTTTTTCTGACAATGAACACACTGACAGCATTCAAGGCCAAACCAAGAACAATCAAGAACAGTTGACTGCAAAATCATCCTAAAAGTAGCTTGCTGCTCCTGATGCTAAAGAAACATTCATAACCACACAACTGGGCTACATCGGTACCATCTACAACCAACCATCACAGTATTATAAACCAGGATTTGATATAACAGCACCTGCTCCAAACAACCACTTGAAATAGTAAGAAGGGCTTACCGTCCTGTTTAAAGGCTAAGCCAATGGTCGCTGGGGCCTGGGCTCTGGCCGTAGAACTGGTAAAGCCAACATCTCCCAAGGTCTTTGGGTCATCGATTACCTAAAGAAACATACAACCACACATTTATTGAAGACCTGGATAAATGTTGCAAGTGGAAGACCAAGAACAGCATGGAAAGACAGCTTAAGGGCCTGGAGAGAATTTATCAAAGATCAGTTAAAGCAGACGCAAGAAGACATGGACAACTGAAGATGGTCGGCCAGTTCACAGTACACAGCAGTACCTTGTCGAGGAAAAGGCTTTACACCAAGTCTTCAAACTGGTTATTACAGCGAGAACACATGCTCTAAGTCTTTGGACCAAGTTCACTTCTTTGCCAACTGGTTACTGAACACTTGTATACTGGATTTTTAACCAGAATTAACAGAAATTATTTTAACGAATATTATCACTATTATCATCATTCCAGAATAGATCGATTAAACTTTAGAAAACAAAACAACTCATTTATAGATTCTGTAAGAATCTTACAGTTCCCTCCTTGAAAAGTTTCATGTCTTCGACAGCTCTTTTCATGATCCCACGAATCATTTTCTTTAGCTCCAAAACAGTCGTAGATTCTTTGGCGTCGATAAACATGGTTGTCTTTTTGCGGCGCACCATAAGAAATACATCCTGCAAGAACAAACAATTTTAACAATTAACAACTGTCTTAGCTTAAACATACATGTGCACCATTTCTGCGCTTGCTCATTCATTCCATATACTAAATAAATCAAATTAAATGCCATTATATTTGGCACAATTGCGGCATCAGGGGACCGAAGTCTCATTTAGGGTCAGGTTAGGTGTTGTGAGTGTTGGCTAGGGTCAGGTGTCGTGAGAGTCGGTTAGGGTCAGGTTAGGCATCGTGAGGGTTGGTTAGGGCGAGTATCGTCATTAAATATACGTCCAAAGATACTGTATATATGCCCGTCCAATGCGTTCATTTCATTTCTCCATTTTCATTTTGAAGAAAATATATTACATACTTAATACTACTGATTGTAAATGTAATGCCATAACGTTGAAGTAAGAATAGGTCTATTTATTAATCTCAGCACGGATAATTGGATAATACATATGTCGAATGGATCAGGCGTTGCATCGCAATGCGCCTGTTCGCTTGTCAGAGATAGCGATCGTGAGGGTCACTATGTGGCCAGGTTAGGCATCGTGGGTGCGTTGTCATTAGATACCATCCAAAGATACTGCATATGCTTTGGTCGCGAAACTGCAATTATGTAAACAAATGTAGATAACTGACAAATATTTCAGCTCGTCTGAATTCTATTAGTGTGTTGAGACTCCGGCTATGAAAGGGTTCAGATAAAAATGCGCGCCTCTGAGTAGTTTCCCTGAAGAGGCGCTACATAAATACTTGAATGAATGAATGAAAATCTTTCAATTACACGAACTGTATATAAATTATATTGTAATTGTTTTTCATTAGAAATATTGTTGTTATTCAGTAAGTCAACTATTGTAAAATAAACTTTTACGTGAAAATGTAGATATACATGTATCAGCATCTTTGATACAATATGTAATTCATGTCTATTTAATTTTAACCAACCATGACAACATGCCAGACAGCAAGTTGAAATATACATTTGCGTACGATGCAAAAAGACCGAAGATACCATATATAATTATACAAGTCATTTTGGCATAATTGCAGTATCAGTGACCGAAGCATATGTAGTATCTTTGGATAGTATCTAATGACGACACTAACCAATACTAAACGCTAACCGACTCTCATGACACCTAACCTGATCCTAACCCACGATCACAATGCCTAACCTGACCCTGACCGACCATCACGACACCTAACTTGACCCTAACCGACACTCACGGTCCCCGATACTGCAATTACACCATTATTTTTTAGCGATTCGCCCCTACTATAGTAATGACTAGAACTGTTTTCGGGAAATCGGGCTCGGTTAATGTTACTGACAGCTCGGTAGCAAGTAAACAATATGGTCGTCACAGATAAGGGCAGAATAGAGCTGTCTCACTTACGGCGATAGATAGCCCAATGTTTTCGCGAAAGTACGCAAGTAAAAATACAATGATAAGGTATATTTTAATAAATATTAATACGTTTAAATAAGCTAAAGAACACAACAAAATCGATTGACCTGAACACATTGGCCGCCAGCTATGAGATATCTCGTTAAAAAGCTTCCCACACACGCTACCTACGATATAATTTTTTTATCTCGTAGTTAAAATACATAGTGATATACGCAAACACTGACACATGCTCAATAAATTCCGGGTTAACTAAGGCAGAGGCGGGGTGTGGCAGGGTAAGGGCGAAGCTGGGTAGGGTCGTAGTGAGAATGGCAATATTAATTACCACATCGAATTTATTTAAGCGTATTAATATTCATGAAAATATATATTTTCATGGTTTTTTTACTTACCTACTTTCGCGGAAACATTGGGCGGCGTAATTGCAGAACACGGGACGCTAGTTTTTTCAGTTTTTCTTAGCGATTTCAAAACAAAAACTATATTGTAGGCGTGGCTTATAATTATGATTGATGTAATCACAGAGACAAAGAACATATATACCAAGAGTTAACAAGTCATATGCCATTGAAAGTCATTTAATTTGACCGTTGTATTAATTAACTAAAAATGGACTTGTTAGTAGTTTTTTACTTGGGAATTAATTTATATTTGTGAAATCGAATGAAATGTCGTATTTTAAGAATTTGAGACAAACTTATGTCTCTGAAGAACTGATAAAAGTCTACCGCTGTGTGCGTTGCAATGTCTAAATGTTGCATTGTTATATGAAGAGGACTGCGTCGCCCAATAATAAACGACTTAAATGATTTTCGGAGGACTTATCTTCGATCGGGAAAAAAAACTATCCTTCAACACGGACTCTTTCCGCTTGCAACTTTTAGGCCTACAACGCCATACGAAGCCTGACAGTTTAGACTTTTCCTTTATTAAACCACATTCTTCTCGACACTTTTGACAGTAAACGTGACTGTGAATTATTCTTTGCGCCTGTAAATACTCCAAAGAGACTATTTTGTCTCTACAAACTTCGTTAATATGAAAAATATTCAGTTTCACTTCTGCCTTTTCAAAACATAAATAACGAGTAGGCTTACCCAGTTATACATCAATAACGGGTATCCAAATATCCATCATCCATGTATATTTTTATTCACCCAATCACAGCGCGACAGACATATCGTCACTAAGGATAACGCTGAAATCGGGAAAAAAAGAAAAACTGAAAAAACTAGCGTCCCGTGTTCTGCAATTACGCCCATTGGGCTATAGATCACCGTAGATCGCGGAAACATTGGGCTATTTATCGCCGTCAGACCGCTCTATTCTGCCCTTATCTGTGACGACCATATTGTTTACTTGCTACCGAGCCCTCAGTAACATCTACCTCGGGCTCTTGTGTATTTTCAGCATTTTCCGGTATTCGGGTTTATCCCGATTTGATTATGCCGTCATACCTGACCAACTGAATTTCCAAGTCAGGAAAAGGGCGTGGATGGATGACCCCTACAAACATTTTGGCATTTCCGGGCCCCAAGCAGAAGCTAACCGATATCAGAAACGAAACAAAGTCGATTTAGATCAACTCTATATATTTTGCGCTATTTCAAGAATGGTTGCCATGACAGACACGTTATTGAGAAACAATCAGAAGACGTCTATACTCGGACATTGTTTGAGAAATGTGCATGCAAAATTCTTTTAATTCGGGGAAATTTGTATGTACACAGGACAAAGTATGATATAAAAACGTTCATAGATTAAAACTAATCTGCCAAAAATCGTATTTAAGTCATAAAACTTACCATTTTCTCGATAAGTCAATGTTAACGATCTAGAGCAACGGATACGGCTAAAAATTTATTGTAGACGGTCTCTGCCGCTATGAACGATAGATTGGAGGTAGAGCTGCTAGAATACCTCGGCGCATTCGATGTACATTTGGACTTGCTGGTCTATGCATTTGTTCCCCCCAATCGCGTAAAGTGTTAATATATGTAGGCCTACATTCCATGAATGAACGGTGACGTTATAACGTCAGAATGACTAAAAAAGGTCATTAACTTTTTGACGGAAGAAAATGGTATTTTTTCCTGGAGATTTCGGTCAGATGACTAAAAAAAAGGTCATCAGACATTTTGGTCTGAAAAAGATGGAAAATTTCGTCGGCGACTCAACCATATATTCGTCCGCCCAAAATCTCGTGTCCCTCCTTCGAGCCTCGGCCACTCGATCGTTCGTCCCCCTGCAGGTCTCCGCCCAAGTCTCCGTCCATGGGCAGATCACTCCAAAAGCGATGTTGAACTGACGCGGCTTTTAATAACTACTCGACTTTGATATCCACTTGTAAATTGAGCAAGAAAGAGGTACATTATCAAACAATAGGTGCATTAATTTTTTTATAAATAACACATTACTTACCGCCAGAGGAATAACTGTCGCATGACCAGCTCTATTTCTTGAGAAACGACCATTTTGACCATGGATTATATATTACTGTATCCATAGATAGATTACATGGGATCGCTTATTAAATCTACGGGAAATTATATATCTATGGGAACGATTGATAATTTATTTGCTGATATTTTATATGTTACTAGTTTCAGTTAATGGCTAAATCTGCAAATAATTTAAGTTCACTAGAAAGTGATTGTTCGTCGAATAATTCGAATAATTCGACTACGGCGATGTCGCCTGGCATTCCACTGTTTAATGGTGACAGAATCGATAAAGAGAAATGTCGATTCCCGCATTCAATCGTTTGGACTCCCATCCCTCTTTTGACGTAAGCGAACCGAGCTTAGCAACGCACATTTATATAACGCCAGTGTACAGTGTTGGTAATTCCGAAGACTACGTGCCCGTATACAAAACAGTATGGTTGCAACGACTGCACTAAAATAGATCGCAGCGGCCTATCACCTGCATCCCACAATGCAAAGCGGTCAGTGAGTATGTAATTGAAACGTAGATGTTACTGACGGCTCGGTAGCACGTAACCAGTATGGCCGTCACAGATAGAGGCAAAGTGCATATAATTGGTTTGAAACTTTTGGAATTTATTTATTTTGGGACGTTTGAACCCGTGAAACCCCACGTAAAGATGCCCGTGGTTACTGGTTGTTTCATGCATGTCTTACAAAGTTATCCTTGCGAACTATGCATCTTAACATTGAAACTAACTTATGGTGCGGAAATAATATGCTATGCAGTATCATTGAGCAGTAGAATAATTGGGGATTATTAGATGAGAGAGATGAGCCAGTGCAGCATGTTGTGGGTATTATTTTTCAGGTGGTTGTTTCCTTTCATAGGCCACATGGGAATCTGCACAGCACAAGGAATCATCCGCGACTTTGCCGGACCTTATTTTGTCTCGGTTTGTTTCATGTTACTAATCATTCTAAGAAATTTGTTTTTGGAAGAGTGAGCAGGTGAAGCATGTGATAAAGGAGGACTGAATTGATTAATGGTTAACCCTACATGTACTAAAATGCATGGAAAACATCTGCAGCTGGTTGTTAAAGGGTTGCCAGTACTAATTAATGGTTAACTGACCTGAATTGATAGCTGTGTGAGTTTATTTTATGCTGTTACTACTTTTATTTGCTATTCTTCATTAATAGTTATAGGTTAATTTCCCAGTGATGATGTATCTGGATTTGTCTGTGCTCACCTTCCTAAATTCTTCCACATCTTTTTTCATGGTCAATCAACTAAACTACACTAGCTACCTCTTAGCCTGCATTCAGTTCAAAATCATTGTTTTTGTCCTAAGTCCAAACAGGGATTTGCTCTGAAATACCTTAGATATATAGGTACTCACACTGAGAATGTGCACTGAGCAGTGCTCTGAGTGTTGCTTTAATATATATTATAAGCTACAAATGTATTCAACCAAACATGTAAGCTTACTCTTTTAAGGTAATTCGAAGTACATAGTGAGTAGTTTTATTTTCTGTTTAGGAAGACAACATGGCATTTGGAAATCCAACGAAGTATGTGATCCCATCAGTAACTTCTTCTTTAGTATTCTGCCATTAGGCAGATCGTCCAAGATTCAAAATTTCCAATGACACCAATCTTGTCTCTTTTGTGCTTTTTCCTTGATTTATTTATATCTTTGCCTATCAACCGATCCATCATCATGAGTAACGTCTTCTCTAATTTTATCTGATAGCTTCTAAGTGCTTTTGTAATAAGGCTCAATGTTTCAGCTATTAAATGGTTGCTATCAGTAGAAACAGTGAGGTAAGGTAGGAAAGGCCCAGAGTAGTTGGAATGGACATCAACTATAGATGCAATTATGGCAGTATGGGTACTTATTATTAGTAGCAATTCTACTCAACACTGCATTGGTATGAATTTATTATTCATGAGTAATTCTGATATTGAAAATATTAGAACTTGTAACTAAGCAATACATACATGTTGCATGTTTCAATAACTTAATAAGCGACGGTACAATAAATTAACTCTGAAACATGAGACATCAGTAGGCCTACATAGTGTCTGAATTGTTAATATTGCTACTTTGCATGAAGCCTTTTCAGAAGAAAACTAGACATTCCAGATCTGTTTGTTTGTAAAAATGTCAGGTACTGGCAGCTGGATCTCTCAAAGGTCCCTGCCTCTAACAGCAGAGAATCATGGGATCGAAGTGTCCATGATGCTTCAGAAGAGTACAAAGGCAGAATGGTAAGTTACTACTTACGGTCTAGGTAATGTAATGGTGTAATTTGTAACTCGAGCATAAATTATGTGCAATCGGTATTGCTGCTCCAAAATCCATGCAGAACCTCTCTCTGTTTTGCTGACTGTTATACTGTATTGTATCAGAGGCTTTGTCAACATGAGCAAATACTTGAAAACAAGAAGCTCTTTAATCAGCAGATGGCCCGAATTTGTGGGGAAAGTTATTCACCGAGGAGTAACCTAACCCCTCAAAGGCTAAGGCTAAGTTGTATGGTAATAGAGAACATATGCCTTGATACAGATATCCTCATGTAGGAGATGATACTTAATAGGCTACTGCGATTGTTTAGAACTTACAGCACTATTTTAAAACCCACCTTCTATCTTTCTTACACAGGTCTGTATAATGAGGTACTTGTTCGCCTGCCCCTTCATGCATTACATAGCTAACTTGTTTCGCTAAATATGCTTGGCTGCCTGTCGGATTGCAGTGTATTGAGGGATGTTTCTGTGTATGGTTGTGTTCTTGCAGCACAATCTGTGTTGTGATAACTGCCATTCGCACGTCGCTTATGCGCTGAATGCCATGAGATATGACGGATCCACTTCCTGGAACATGATTAAACTCTGCTTCCTGATGTTGTGCCACGGGAAATACATCAGGTATGTTGCATGAATCTGAACAGGCTGCTGAAGCTGAGGTGATGATGGGCAGTGTTGCTTTGATTCCAGCATTAATTTCTATTCCTGTTCTTATTCTATTCATCTATTGTCATTTTTTCATATTCTATTCATCTATTGTCATTTTTTCATATTCTATTCATCTATTGTCATTTTTTCATATTCTATTCATCTATTGTCATTTTTTCATATTCTATTCATCTATTGTCATTTTTTCAAGTTTTAGTTCCTCCTTTATAAATAAAATTTGTTCTTGTTCTAGTTCAACTTCTTATTTAGAAATAATTTCATTTCCAGTTCCAGGCAGGGTTTAAAGTGGGTGAGAACGCGTGGGAACAGCGTTCCCACTGCTCTCAAAATTCTTGGCTTTCATTTCATGACGAAACTCCAAAACACATGCATTTCAATACAGTTCTTCATCAGCGTTCCCACTGCTTGCATTCAGCGTTCCCACTGCTCACCCAAACCACTTTAACCACTGGTTCCAGAAAACGTATATTTGTAATTCTACTTCCACTTCCCCTCACAGTTCTCACAGAAATGTCCAACATGAATGATTAACGTGTATCAGACTGACAGTCACACAAAACAATGTCTTGACTTAATTATAAGATTAGTATAGTGTGGACAATGTGACTGCAACTGTTAATAAAACAGTGTCTAGGCAGACACACTAAAAAGTTACCAGTGCACATAGCTATTAATAATAAGAAATAATTTTAATTCCATTCCATTCTCGTCGCTGAAAATATTGGACTTTTTATTCCTATTCCATTCTCATTCCAGACTTATTTTTTATTCTAGCTTTTGTTCCTTGAAACTAATTTAAATTAATTATTCCTAATTTCCTGTTCTATTCTCCTGAACTAAAATAGCACTGGACTGGGAAGACAGTGTTCACAGTTGTGATAACTGTTGTTAGTAATAACAGAGTGATAACAACAACGATAATAATAAAAGTTCAAGAACAATTTTTAGCTAAGTATAAATAATTTGTGACAAATTTAAATATTTGTATCTTGCTATTTTTAGTGTTGGTGGATTTCTGAAGACGTGGCTACCATTTTTCATCATCGTTGTCATTGCAGTTGTGGTCATTGCTGTGGTAATGTCAGTGTGATGTTTATTGTCATCGTCATCCACGATGAAGTCGATCAAAGATGTTGAGACTACTCAGGACTCTCACTGGTGGAGATATTATAGTTAAAGTTTCTAAACTGAAACGGTTGTTATGATTGGGTGAATATTTAATGAACTGTGAACTTTTTACTTTTGCATAAAACCAGATCGTCATTATTATGTACTTGAATTTTATTAAATACACTTTAGTTGTAAGGTAAATTCTGGTTTGTGATTGGAAACATGGAAACACAAGTCTGTTAACATAACTGTAAATTTTGGGCCACCCGAGAAAATCAAATGGATCCTCTGGGGCATTTCTGTACTTCGTCAAACTGTTATTGAGCTTATCCTTTGGACCAGAGTTAAAACCACTTGGGTGTGAGCTTGTAGTTTTGCAACTGTGTGGATCCCAAATTAGGTTAAGCTTTACAACAATTTCGTTGTAATGAGATGTTATAACATGGTACATGTACGTGATAATTATCTCTGTGGAAATGACGTTTATAAGGAGGGTTTATTGAATTGAAAAGGTAGCACATTATTTTGGGTGAAAAAGCATTTATTCAGAAATGACTGAATGATTTTGTACATATTGAACTAAACGGTGTGGAAGAATGTTTTAAACGGTTGATGCTTAGGGCTAATTTAACCCTCAGGCTACCAAGCTTTTTTTGTAACACTGACTACCAAGGGGGGGTGGTTACCACCCCCCCCTGGATTTTGGGTTTGGTTTGAGATATCATAACTTGTAATACACCATTTGATTCAGCATTCATTTCTGCACAAAATGGTATATTTAGGTTTAGAAAATATGAAGGCACCTCGAAATTATGAATTTTTTACCATGGGTACCCATCGATTCCACAAAATGTATGCTTACGCATAGGGAATATATTAGATTCTGTGTGTTTTATACATGATTTATATATAAAAAGTAGTTTACATATCATAAAGTCCAATATTCAACTATAAAAACTAGTAATAATTCTGTTTTATGTTAAATCAAAACAAAAAAACATGTTTTAGCCGCTGAAAAACGTTTACGCACACATCGGTTCGCGTTGCAAAAAAACCCAACATTTTTATACATTTTAATTTATTTTGAGCACTTCCGGTCATCAAATTTTAAATTATTTAGTATTAAAAAATAGCCCTAAATGCCCTCTACAGAATGGCATAATTTATTTCTATTAAAAAATAAATTATGGATAAGTTATAATAGAAAAAACATGACAATTTTATGAAAATAAAACACCTTTATATATATTTTAATTTATTTTGAGCACTTCCGGTTGTCATAAGACAACTCAATGAGCATGGAAATGTAGCCCCACATTCCCTCTATAGAATGGTATAATTTGTGTCTCTTAATATTAAGGGGCGGAAAAGTTACAGACGATATTCTAGGGGGTGGTGGTATCCACCCACCCCCTGGTACCTTGGGTATATCGGGTGTAACTTTTGAACGGTAGGGGGCATCATCAAAAATTTTAGCTCAAAATGTGTCCCAATGAATCCTCTACAGCTACCAATTTTTTCAAAATTTTATTCCAGACGGAACGCGTTTGATTTGCGAAAAACCTAGGGGGGGGTGGCAACCACCCCCCTTAGTAGCCCGAGGGTTAATTGCATTCTAACCCAATGTTACAATATTCTTCTCTTTTCTTCTTTTATAATTTATAATTATATCAACCATTCAAAATGTATCCCTTGGTTATGTTATTGCAGGCTATATGAACAATAGTCGTTTGAAAGAAACTTTTATGCATGTACCTCGCTGCTATGAAATGTCATTTCAGTGGTTAGTTCAGACACTTCAGAGTAACTGGACTTCATTGTTTCTATTATCAGAGATTCAGAGGTGGCTTAACTTGGTAACTCTTTTTTACCTGTAGTTTTGACTCATTTAATAGAGAGTGACTCATTTAATAGAGAGTGGTCAATTGCTGTGACGGCTTGTGATATATTTATTGTGGTGTATGTGAGGGTGACCAGGCTTATTGTTGCTTTCTTGTCATATGATAAAGTAACCTTGTCTTATTAATATTAATAGCTGAAAAGATTTTGTTGGCCTAAAATTTGAATCCCTCCTCACTAAACTTACAAATGTTCTTTTTGGGCATGTTGGAGTCGGGAGCGCTTCTGAGTTGTTTCTTTGAAGGGGTGCTGGCGTAATTGCAGTATCGGGGATTGAAGCATAATTATGGAGTATCTTTTAACAGTACACTAGCCCTAACCAACCCTCACGACGCCTAACCTGAACCTAACCGACCTTCACGACGCCTAACCTGATCCTAACCGACATTCACAGCCCCCGATACTGCAATTATCATGGGCTGAGTTTGGTTTCCGTTCTTGGAGGGGCTAAAGCCTTCTTGGGGGGGCCTAAGCCCGGGAAAAGATACCATTAAAAAAAAATGAATCTGGGTCATCTTGGGGGAGCTTAGCCCCCCTCTAGCCCCTGATAAACTCCGCCCATGGCAATTATTTCGGGACGCTATATAAGTTTCCGAATGAGTGAATGAATAACCCTTTCAGAAACATGCCGTTGAAATTTTGCCCTGGTTATTCAAGTGTGTTTCTTGCCCGTTTCTCATAACCCACACAAGCTACTGAAATGCTTGCCATCTTTCCGTTTTGGGTAACTAATATTGGTGTTGACGTTGTGTTTGGACAGCCCCTTAACGTGACGCAGCGTCCCTGAATAAACAACTAACATTTAAAGTTTTAAACGTTTGTGTGGAGAAGTAGATAACTTGATTATTGGCCCTGGTTTTGGCCTAAATATTTTATACCACTCGGTGACAGAGACAAGCGTACGTAGTGAGATGAGAGTTGCCTGCTACAATATTTTTTTATTTTGCAAAAACATGGTAAACTAATAATCGTTGAGGTTATATAGTTTTTTTTAGAAGAATAGAAAAGGCTGCTTAGTATCATTAATTTTCAGTTAAAGGTTATTTTCTGATGGAATAAGGCGCCGTAGGGGTGAGCGTTGCTATTGCACATCATCGTATCCCACTCAATGTCATTTAACTGTCGGCGCAATGATTGGATGGACTTTAACGCGATCGTTACTTCGCAAAGATTTTACTTGGGGTCAGAATTCTTGGAAATTAGCGAAAACTTTTATTTATTCAGAGGCCCGTTTAAAATCAAGTTCCAGCACAATGAGAGTTCGTTACGTGCCTGCGTTGTCGGACAACTACATGTACTTGCTCATTGATGAGAAATCGAAGACGTGTGCTGCGGTTGACCCTGTTGAGCCGAAGAAGCTTGTGGAAGCCGTTGCGGAAGAAGGCGTAAGACTGACAACGGTCCTCACAACCCATCACCACTGGGATCATGCAGGCCAGTGATCCCTATGCAATGACCCTTGTGTGTCGTTATTTTAAAGGAAACGTGTGCGATGAAGTGTGTTTAACCGTATCTAATTCACCCATTGTACCATTATTATTATTATTATTATTAATAATAAATCCGACTTCTATGTAATCAAGATTCTTTTCACAAGTCCCACTAATCAAGCAAAACTTATTTGCATCAATCTGTTCTATTTTGCAAGAATTCGTATCGTCAATCCAACTAGTATTCGATCAGCGTTGAGATCCATGCAATTGTGAATTATTAACATGCGCTAAAATGAACTTTTACCACTTATGCTTGGGCTTCTTGTCCTATTCCAACTGCTACAGAGTGACAGACTAGGCTGCATGACCCACTTCTCTTGTTCAACACTTCTGCAATCTTGTATCACAGTTGGAAGTCGCTCTAAAACTTAGGTCTGGTGCGACAGCCACTCTGCAACAGACTCGCTTCAGAATTGCGACAATAATCTGACCCATGAAAGGCACTCTGCAAAATTTGCACCTCTTGCAATATCTGCATAGGTTTGTCACTAAGTACGCCTTTCAAACCTTCAGCCATTGCCTTTGTTGCCACTTAGTTCCAAGCCATCCACTGTAGCCAAATGACTCTGAGATCCTGCCTGACCCACCCATGGATCTTGACCTGGAATGGAATCTGATCCTGGAATGGAATCTGATCTCACCTGCCTATCAATTATGTTATGATTGAGCATCTTTGAAGGGTCCATCCATGTACGCAAAAAAAATCATATTTTCGACCCCTCCCTTGTTGCAACTCGTACATTTTTCCACATCCTTCAGACTTTCACAGTTACCGCAGCTTTATTTAAGGCAGTGGTGACTACCATAGGTCATGGTAGGTCATTTGGCTTGTCTAACTTGACCTGTCTTTATTATATGACTTGCCAAAAATGCTTTCATTTTTAATATTTTCATGACATTTAATTTCTGAATAACTTCCATAGTTCAAGCTTGATGTTAAGAGGTGCCAAGACAAGCTACTTGGTGCAGCAAGTGGTCCAAAGATGATTCCTTTGGCCAGACGTATATTTGCGACGTGGCCAGTGGTTCTTGGTGTAGTGAGAATCATCTTGCATGACAGCCCCATTAACCAAATAATCAACAATACTTTGCATACTATAGAACTTTGTGTCCTAACAAGTAGTGCTACAACTTTAAAATCATATAGATCTCCAGTTATGCTTACGGTATTGGATTGGTTACAGTAACACAGAGTAACAGCCTAATATCAATGTACGATTGTACGTTTTTTGTACGACCCTAACCCTATCAGGGTTTGTACTTACAGCTGTGCAGTGTGCATGCCAGGTACAGTTCAAACGTTCTCAAGCAGTCATCGCCTGTGCCTTACCACTTGCATTGCATGCTGTGCAACATGCACAGAGTGCATGGCCAGGTTTGTCTGGAATATGCATCTTGTGGGCAAGATAACTATAGGTTGACTGCAAATGTGAAAGGAAGTTTCAACCAAAAACAGGCAATTAAAAAAACTTTACATGATAGGAAATTTTCAAGGTAATTTTAATGATACAAAAGTTTTCTGGAAGCAAACCTCTGTTGTGTAGTGTAACTAGTTTATTCAAAACTTCCGTCAATCAGAAGCACATTTATAAAATGGCATTGTGTGTGAAAGACTTTATAATTAGTGGGTCTCATTTCTTACAGGAGGCAACAACGATTTGGTGAAGCTGGTGCCTGGACTAGCAGTTTATGGCGGAGATGATCGTGTGGATGCGCTTACAAACAAAGTGTCGCACGGTGACAAATTGAACCTCGGCTCACTGCATCTGAAATGTCTTTTCACCCCATGCCATACGTCAGGTCACATATGCTACTACGTGACAGGTGAAGAGGGTGAAACACCGGTTGTCTTCACAGGGGACACATTGTTCATCGGAGGATGTGGGCGTTTCTTCGAAGGAACACCAGATATGATGTACAAGGCACTGATAGAAGTTCTTGGATCTTTGCCGCCAAGCACAAAGGTTTTCTGTGGCCATGAATACACCGTACAGAACTTGAAGTTTGCCGAGCATGTTGAGCCTCAGAATTCGGCTGTAAAGGAAAAGATGGCGTGGGCCGAGGAGCAGAGACGAAAGAACGTTGCCACAGTGCCATCGACGATAGCCGACGAATTTGCTTATAATCCTTTCATGAGGGTAAGAGAAAAGGCCGTTCAAAGTCATGCGAAGAAGAGTGATGCGATTGCTACGATGGGCGCTATTCGATCAGAGAAGGATGTCTTTAAACCAAAGATGTGACAGGATCTAAAATTGATTCATTGCTGAAGAGAGCAGTCTGTTATGATTTCAAGAGTGATTTTTAAAGGAGCATTTCTGTTATCTTCATTGTTTCTGAGTTGGTTGGATATTCCTTACAATTTAACAATGCTAAGATGTGAAGCGCTGTGCTATTTAATGCATAACCATAAAATTGTTATGTGGTCTATATAGTCATAAGGTATTCATTGCTATAAATTTTGATGTGACAGAGAATAATGTCTAAGCAAGTTAGACTTTGGCATAACTTCATGAAGATGGCAAGACCAGAAAAGCTACATGTAAAACATTTGTTTAAATTGTATTAGGTGTTGACCTTGACCTAACGATAAGCCTACAAATGTCTAACAACATGCCTTTACCCCAATATGCTTGCATGACAGTACTGTTGTCTCACTATAAGATCCTGATGCACCAGAAACTCATTACATGTTTAATTGTGTCTTTGGAAGTTGTAACAAGAAACCACCTAAGCATTAATAAGACTGCTTAGTGAATATACATTTATTGGAACAAGTTTTTGGTGTATGTTGGCACATCCTGTTGCAAGTATGCATGACTCGAACACACAAGGCTCACTCAATGAATTTAATACATGGAGAGTTTAATTTACTGAACGAAAGCTTTTCGGTGTTTGATTCACTATACATCAACAGAAGTACTACACGTGCACATATACAAAAGCAAGTTTGATTCTGACAAAGTATGCAAATATACGAACAAATGAATTAAATTATCTGAAGAAATCAAATAATATTTGCAGGTTAGAAACCATTTATAGTATAAGAACCATTCCATGTAATAGTTTGTTCTGAACAAACAAAACGGAAAAGTTCCATGAAAACTATTCTTGAACAATTCGAGGTACAATTCAATGAAAATGTCAAATACATGCACCATTATATCCGTAAACCATTTCACTGCTTTACAGGCTGACCTTCGTGATTTGTTGTATTTTGTAGTCTATGAATAGAATAATTACAATTTTATTACTCAGTCTTGGAACATGTACTGCAATGAAGGCATCCATCTGGTTGGTCATGCTGTTCAAGCATCTGAACTTGCCTTTCACAAAATGTCAAGATCATGCACACTAACAACAAGCACCTTGGTATTTGGAAGATGTATTAGAGATTTTCAGAACAATTGTATATCAAATGCTAGATGGCATTGTTGCCCAAATTCAGCAACTTTTGGATTGGGCAAAAATGGATTTGCTAGATGTACCTTTCTTGTATATTATACGATACCTCAACTCTTCCAAATGATGGCACTAATCTACTATAGATGCATCAGAGACTTGTTCAATACCCTATTGCTTTTGAAAGATATTTCAAAGATGCCAGCATAACTTAAGCACATGTGTATTGGAGAGTCCTACACTTGAAATTGAGGCTGTACATGTTTACCCTGCACACAACATGTCAAGCAAGTGTTCAACCAAAGTACAAAGATCGGTTTTCCCAGATTTTCTATGTGTTCCACCGTGAAAATGTAAAACATTGCACCGTAAAGGTGTGAAAGATCAGAATATTGATTTAACGTGTACACACGAATTTGATCAAACTGAAACAATTTGTCTACAGTAGGCGAATTGTCTCGATATAATTTGTGTGTGAAGATGCTACACGCAGCCAATTAAATGAGTTGTTGCTCGTAAAGTAAGTCACCAACGCAACCTAAATTTTATTTGATTCCAGATAAGGTGGTGTTTCCAGTGCACTATAATAAAACCCATCTGGTTTCAGATCTGTTTTCCGGATGTTCTATTTTTGGTGAAGATCAAGATTCAGGTTTCAAAATGTCGTTATCACACATCAGGATGCTGGAGGTTCTGCATTGGCTCCCTGTCCATCAGCGCATCGAATACAAAATCTCTTCTTTGATATGGCGATGCCAGCTAGGTCTTGCTCCAACTTACCCACTTGATCTTTGTCGGCCTGTGTCAAGTACTCGGACTGGTCGGTCCCTATGCTCGGCCGATAGGGAAGTGCTCTTGTTCCCGTTTGCTCGTACCTCCATCATGCAGAGTCGTGTTTTTTCTGTGGTTGGCCTGGTGGTATGAGCTGCACCTCTTCCCTAGATCATTCTTTGACACATTCTATAAGCACTTAAAAACTTCTGTTTGGCCGTGCTGGAGCCGGGAGCGCCTCTGAGTAGTTTCCTTGAAGAGGCGCTATATAAATACTTGAATGAATGAATCAGCAGTTGATGGCTATAATAAACCTGTCATACACTATGACAAAAATATCACAATACACCTTAAACTTGTTTAAAAAAGGTTTTTGAAATCTTGCAACAACATACACTGAAGCCATTCACTAGACAGATCTGGGTCAATAACAAGTCACTCTAAAGAGCATCACCGGGGGTCTATAAGCAACATTTCATCTACTAGCCAACTACCAATTCTCACTAATCGCATACGGAAATTTGCTTACAAGTGATTTGATTTTGACTTTACTTAAAACTGTTTAACATTGTTTTCAAGCTGTTGAAATCTTGTAGCAATGACAATTCTTTTAAGCCAGTCAATTATTTTAAGGCTTTTTCCTTTAATTGTACAAACTCAATTGTTGCTTGTTACAAAGGGAGTTTAGATTACAAGTAATAATTATGCAGTTAACTTAACATCTATGGAGACACTTATAAAACTGTATTTAATATCAATTCAATCTTGTACTTCACTATCAATGTGTGACAGATGCATATTGCGCTTTTACAAGTACAAAATTCTTTCGGAGGAAAATCGTAAAATAAAAAATTATTGCTCAAGTCTTGATACGATTTGGACACTTGAATATCAATTCTGTTCAGAGGATAATATTTCAAAGTTTCTTTATCTGACCATTAAATCTCTTGATGCCTAATCGACAACAAATGATTTCAAACAATTAAATTACACGAGGAATGTAAAACAAATTACGAGGATTACAAAAACTAAGGAACGGCACTTGGCCAGAGGCGGCGGCATCCGTCAGTTTCGTCTCTTTGCAACTTGGTACGCACGGTGGAAACTTAAAAATCGACGTCACCAATTGAAGTTTCGATTCAAGTGGTTCTCAGCTTTGACGGTTGAACTTCGTAAACCCTTCGTTTGCTTCTTAATGCCTCTGTCTTGCTTCAGCGAGGGACGATCACAGCTAGAGGGCGTCTGACGATGTCTACGGGATGAGCGTGCACGGCGGCGTCTGCTAAACACAGGACTCTTGAAGAAGGAGTAGATCAACAGCCGATTCGACAAGCCTCATTTCGATGGACTTTGCGTCCGGCCACGCAGAGCCATCCAGAGCTGGACTCTGCAACTGCGGTTCGTGTGATGACAGAGGGTCATTGCCTTGTAGTCCTTGACTGCTGCACTTGTTACCATCAGCTTCTGCACCCAGCGACGGCTTGTGCAATGCTTCTGGCAGGTCAACCATTGTCCGTCGGGCAGGGGCCACGATCGATGATGATGACGTGGTCACTGTGCTTATAGGGCTGGGAAGATGTTTCAGCATAGCTGCTGTAGTGTCCATGGATGAAATGTCTAAGAAAATATCTCGCTCCGACTTGTCGACCTCGGGTGACTGGAGCGTCGTGGGCGACATAGATGCTTCGTCGTCAAGAGCATCCTTCTTTGTCGTTTCTCGGTCTTTTAGAAAAACGAAATGGAAAAACAAATGAAAGGATGTTTACTATTACGCATTGAGAAAAAAATCCTCAAGAAGTGAGAATAATGATGTAACAACTCTAATGTTGGCTGCATGCTGGGTATGCCCTATGTTGCTATATTCACAGCAAATAGGAGAAAATCAAGTAAGCTTAAGAACAAGTGTAGAAGAAGTGCAATATAATGCATTTTATTTGTAATAGTACGTATGAATGCCACATACTTCCTCTTTCCTAGAACTCTTGTCATTAGATTTATTTCCCATAATCCAATATAAGATCGTCCTTCTGGTCTCCAAATTCCAACTTGGTCTTTTTTCTTGTCTTCAAATATTTCTCCGACTATATGCGTAAACCTCTGTCTGCAACATCTGTTCACTCTATGCACTCTACCGACTGTTTTAACCCCTTGTTCCTAGTGTTCTGTTTACCTTGGCTCAAAGCCGGGCATTTGCTGTGATAGGTCCCTCCACATGGAATGGCCGGCCCTCCACTCTTCTACAGGCTAAGCTCACGTCTGGGCTTTTCCCTGGTGTTTCTTTTTCCATGGGACCTCTGCTGAAAGTGCCTCTGAATACTCTACCCTGCAAGACGAGCTCTAAATTTTTTTAGATAAATACGATACATTTACGTATAGACTTGGAACAAGTTGCTCAAGCATACTTGGTCCTAGACTCGGATTTACTGACTTGAAGCAGCATAAGATTAGTAAATGATCAGACATGAAAGGCATCAGACCTGAGTCAAGGAGGTTGTCAAGCGAGTGGCTCGTTGCCGTGCGTGAGATGCTGCTGTACTCGATATTCTGCAGCTGGTGCAGCCAGTCGCTCGTGTCTGACGGGTTTTCAAAGCGAGCACTACGCTTCTGGTAGAAGAGAAGGTAGGCTGCCCGGGTCACGACCTCATCCTCGCCTATCTCGGTCGCTCGATCGTCGTTGAACGAATACCATTTGCCGCTCGTTGGGTTCTTGCAAAACGCTACGGACGAACAGAAGCCAAGGGGTGCTCTGAATATTCACATTTTACAAAATAATTTTAACATGTCTAGTATGAGTAATGTTCAGAATACTTGTAATGCTCTGAAAATGCAGAATGGAATGCATGATAGTCTAGTGTGTTCGATTGCCTGTTTGTAAACTTGAGGGTCCAAATTCCTGCCAAGGCAGAAATTTCTTCAAGATTTCAACCCACTTGTGCCCCCCTAGCGAACTAGGTCGTGAGCACACTAACCATAAACTGTTGATTGGAAGATCAGCCGGCAAAGGAGAGGACTGGTCCCCTCCTCTCACATGCCAAGGCTAAGACAGTGGATTTGAAAAACATCTGAGAGTTAGACAAATTAGACAGATGTTGGCTTCCTGTGCCATATGAAGAATCTGTGTACAAGCATAGAATTCCTGTAGGTGCTGTTGCATGAATTTTGAATTTTTGAACTCCGAAGGAATGAATACCAAAAGGAAAAGAAGGAAGAAGGAAAGAGCCTTACATAATTCTGTAACGACATATTAAGCGACTGCAACAAAAACAAGCAAAAAACTTCACCCATTCCATTCCAAGTACTTCAACTTTCAATTCAATTTCAATTCAAAACTTTTCCTGACAATAAGCATAACAACATCAAACAATTTGAGCAGCATGTATTCATTTCAGTTAATCAAATACAGCACATTAACTACCCAAAAGCGTGCTTCTCAGTGTCAAAGGGTTATCCGTAAAGGAGCAATAATACTTTGCCGCCAGGGAGTACCATTTCCCTCAGTTCCAAGCAGGTAGAACAGACAACCAAGCAGCAACCGTAATATCCTCAATGGTATTTCTTCATCCATTATAACAGATTCACTCCAACCCAATTAGACACTGTTCAAGCTCTACATAAATATTCAGAAAAATGGAACTAGTGAATGAAAAAAACACTATGTAGATAACAATCAACCTTGACGACCTAATGATAAGCCAACAATTGTCTAACATGCCTTAACCCGTGTCACACACACCCAGCAATTGAACTTCATTCTCACCTGTGTAATGTCCGCCCTGCATGTTTCCATAGTGATTGCAGACGGCGTAGAGGTCATAGGTGTATTGATCGGAAGCATCCATCGTTCGTCTTCCGGGTCTCCAGGTCATCCACGCACTCTCTGGTTTCCCTGTCCGTTGGCCTCCGGGCAATGTCAACGAGGAGATGCGTGTGTTTGAGACGTGTTGACTCATGTCGAGTCCAGTTATTGGAAACGTCACCAGAGTGTTCAGTTTCGTTCGCTGTGACGCATCCTACAAACACATGTTGCAGTTGCCAGTAACACATAATGTTAAATGTACATGTTATATCATCACAAGTCCATACCATATATCTTACGTTTCATACAAGATTACTTTCCTTACTTAATGTAAAGCATGACTCACATGCATTGCAGTTGCAATTCCCACAATCATACTAATAGGTACAAGTGAAAAACGATTATCACAATCAATGCTGCCTTATTAAAATAAGATAATCATCATTTCCAGCATTATCATTCACCACAGATACCATCACTACCATGAGCACAAGCACCATCACCATATTTTTTAATATAATCATAATAATAGTAATATAATCATAATTATCAACATCATAGTAATCATCATCATAAAGTCATATTAATCTTTATGATTGTAGTTGCTGTCATCAACTTCACAGTTGTCCATTATTATTTATTGTTATCATCATCATCATCATCATCATCATCATCATCATCGTCATCATCATCATCATCATCATCATCATCATCGTCATCATCATCACCATCGTCGTCGTTGTCATCATTATCATCATCATCACCATGTAGTCAATGTGAGTGACAGCATAAATCTGAGAGACCTGCTTGAATCGCTTGAGGTGAATGACGAGAACCTTCGGCAGAGACCAAAGCGCCAGTGACTTAACGGTCCCCTGTTGGCGCTTACGACAGTTCGGACAGAACCAGGCATCGTCCGCATCCAGCTGCACAACCAAACAAACGAGATATCAACATCATCCGGATCAAGATCATCATCATCACCACCACCACTGTCATCATCATAAACAGCACAAATCAGTATCGTATTGCCTCAGAGTCATTGAATAAATCCAGAAGAGCTGACATGCAGAAAAGGTTTACTTCAAAAGGGTGACAAGGTGACCAATAGCCTTAAGCTATGCCATGTGACAAGTGAGAATTGCCAGAGGTTGGGGGGGGGGGGTGCAAACTCTACAGTCTTTCTTAGGACCCCATAATAAAGCCTTTACTGCTCACCCCAACTTCACAACAACCTCTAGTCTTTCTTAGTACCCCATAATAAAGCCTTTACTGCTTGCTCCAACTTCACATTAATCAACATCTGACCCCAGTTATTTTCTACAATTCTCATACGGGTAACAAGGAGCATATGGGCTGAAGCCCCGGATGTGTGTTCAATCTGTACAGTTCTTGCATGAATCCTTTATGTGCATTTGATCAGCTCCACTCATTTGGTGCCCTGCCACTAGATACGGGCATATATTAAAGCAAAAATAAAATAGCAAAAAGATGAATGGCCAGAGCGGGGTATTACTTCACGATGATAAGTGTGAGGGCATTGAGGAGATGGCTAAGTTGTCATCAACCTGTTCTTTCTGTGTGTAGACTTGGAAGCAGTCATCTAAAGTTCCAACTGACGGCTGTTGTTGCGCCAGTCGCACCTGACGAACGCTCTCATGCTCCTCAACAACATCAACATCGCTCGCAATTAGACTGAAATTGTAAAAACAATAGATTTAATAACACTGATCGTTTAACAACTTTCTAATCAGTTGAGTATTTATAAGACCAACAAGACTAACTGCTAAGTACTTAACTGGTATTTAATGAAATTGCTCACATCTTATGTATGCATAAAAACACTTGGCTATACCTGCAGGTGCCTGCAGGTATAGCCATCTATTCTAGGTAACTTATCTAAACTAATGTGTTTTTAAAAGACAGAACTTTCAAAAATGTTTGCATTACAGAGTGGAATGCAATAGTCATAACAGGAGAAATGTCCAATAGATAAGAAGGCATGATTGGCTCATATTGTAGTGCAGAGGCATGGCACCTGTATGCCTCAACAGCTAGAAGCGTTTAACAAATGTCAACTTGGTTAACTTGAGACTGGAACACAGTGCTAAGTTTGTTTATCTATGTTAGGCAGTGTTGACAATTTCAGCTCTTGTCAGCAATGCGACCTCAGCAGAAATTTCCCCATGTAGCATTTCTTACAAATTGAAATTTAAGCAAAACTTTTGGTTTCTTGGCTAAGATGCGGGCAATACAAAAACAATCAAGTAAGTCAATCAATCAATCAAGTTTGCCATAAATAAATTTATCAAGGCAGAACCAAACCTTAGGTGGAAGAATACAAAAAGAAATAACATAAACTAGCTAAATATAAATAACATACAGTTTTAATGCAGATATCAATTGACCATTCCACTTTAAAATTAGTTAATCAATGAATTAAAAACTAATGAACGACTTAATGGTAGCATGTCAGATATACAGGTTTCATATCAAACAAAGAAACACTAAAAGAAAACTTGATTTAAAATACTGACTGTTCTTTCATGACTCTGCTCCACTCCACACTGACAGTAAGGTGCGGTGGTCCAGCCTTGTGGTCCCAGTTGCTCAAAATTCTTAAAAAGAAATGCCAAAAAAGATGTCCATAAAGAATTTTGCAAAACAATTAACTAAGAAATAATGACAATAATTGTGTTAGTTATCATGACTGCAGCTTGTGTAATGCATGAAAAGGTACAGACAAGTACTGATAAAACCATGCGATTTCGACCGGGTTTTTCGAACAGATCACAATTCTTATGACTACAGCTTCACCTCCATAGCGATCGTCGATTGACGACTTATACATTACGAAAACAGTGCTACAAAAGTCATCATATCAAATTGTACAGTAATTTTCTAATCAAAACTCACAAAACAGACAAGAAAAACTAAGTGATTTCACATAACCCTCCCAAGTTTTGAGCTTAAGGCAACAGAGGTAAGGTCAATGCATTATATGCTTGACCATTTTGCAATCTCCCACCCATTATGACAATTTTTAATGAAAAATCTGATATTGAAACTTACTAAACAAAGTGGTTAATGAGCTAGTGTACTGAAGATGCATTTATGTTGAAGTGAGAAATAATGAACATTTATATTTACCGGTGTATTAATTTTTTCATTACTGGTAGACTGTGGCAGTCTTCATTTAATCTGGCCACCATGAATACAGACTTCGTACTCAAGTAATTACTAATTATGAACTTTTGTTAAAAACCCAACTTAAGGTTAAGTAAAACCATTCCATAGAGAGATACATTCAGATTTACAAAAGGTTGTTTATCAACTGCATGTATATTCACTGAATCTTCAGAACTTGCTACATGTACAGAAGATACAACATACAACATACTTAAATTCATACACCCACCCACAATCCCACATGCATACAAACATACATACACTAAGTGTTTTTCGCACTGGAAGCACCTCTGACACATGACGTCGGGTCATAAACACATTGTTTAAATTATAAATCCACTCAACAATCCTTCCGAAACAGTCTTTGCTGAAAATTTCAACTGTTCCAGCAGATGCACTGTAGGATAAATTATTGTCTACATTAAGACGCTACAAATCTACTAGACAGCGCTAGCACCTCTGAAAGGTTCTTGAAAGGTACAATAAAAGTTTTCACAAACCTGCAAACTTAAATTCATACACCCATCCACAATCCTACATTCATACAAACATACATACACCAAGTGTTTTTCGCACTGGAAGCACCTCTGACTGGTGTGCACTACAAAAGGTGCTACACAAATATATTGATAACAATACATGTATATCAATTATCCATCAATGAAATTGTTAGTTCCTCAGACCTGTCGACAGCGCTGACGCTACAAAGAGACCCGGTTTCAGGCAGCTGACATGAACCTCCGCTGAAGCTATCGATGAGGTGCAGACGAAACAGAACATCCACCTGAAGAAAATATACATCAACGGAGGAGTAAAGCATCCATCTAATCTCTACATTTATACCACTTCAATAATGAATTCGGAAGTTGGATCCGAAGTGACCTTATATCATCATAACTTCATCAATGTTATGATAAGCAACCTATATACTCTTACCAATGTCTAATGCAATGGGCATCAGTCAAAGAAACACCAAAACCAAGCTAGAATCGATCAGGTCACACCACGAAAATGAATCTGCTGAGTGGCAACCTATATTCAGTACCTGGAAAAGGCTATTCTTCCGTTGAGATGGAAATGACATGAGATTTAGCAGAACAGAAACGAACAGGTTTCCTAGATCTAGCTACAGCATCGTGTAAACTATTTATCCAAGAACATATCTAGTTTCTAAAAGAAAAAGAGAGATGCAATCAGATGACCTTTAGAACTCAATGGTGAATCGCACAAACCGATTCTTTGGCCCTGGGGCAATTTGAGTTTGAGACTTCTGCTTTAGAGGCATGGTCCTGACATTACACAATAAGCAGTTGAAACACAAACAGTATGGTATATTATCTAAGATCAGTCTGACATTCTCTTATCAAGTTGCTGCCACTGCAATGAGTTTTCAACATCATATGACATACCAGGATTCAATTTCAGGATGTACAGGCAAGAAGCAAACTGTTTGCATAACCTGCCGCCTCACCATCAAAGGAAATTGACAAAATTGCTGTTGACGCACGGAAAACATGTGTGTGCAACTGTGTACATATATGAATAATTACAGGGCACTTTTCATGAAGCAAGAAATGGCAAAGTGTGTATCTATAATTCTATATTAAACTGAAGTGGAATTAATTTGTACTTGTGTTGGTGTAATTCTTTCATAAAGTCTGGCTTGCATGCAGGTCAGAAGTTCCTTCTGGATATCATGGAATGTACTGTTTCGTGACATCTGCACGACCACTGGCTCTCCAAATCTAAAACCAAAGAGCCATATGACATACAGTTCTAAGTGACTCCATAATCCAGAGCTGCAGAGAGATGAAACTGACACACACACACACACACACATATCAGAGGCTAATCACAAAACGGGCATTGTCTTTTTCATGCTCAACATACATTTTGCAGGCATTCTTAAGAATCCGTTCAAGTTAAAATGTCTATTAACCAAGACATTTTATATACTGTGTATGACTGTATGCAGCACTTTCCAAAAATAGCCTACACAGATCTATGCCATATATTAATGTCTTGAAGCATAAAATACTGATATGTACATCACCATCAGCAGCAGCAGCCCATCCTAATAGGCTTCACTAACACATACAATACATGCACACACAAAAACAATAGAACTAAACAATAGAACTGAACATATACCAGGTAATCGCCTGGCTACAAAGATAGCAGTTTGTTTTGAAAACAGATACACACAAAAAACTTGTCAAAATGTATCTTTTCAAGCAGCAATCAACCAGATCCACCTGTTTATCTCAACATGCATGGACTATGCAACACTGTCCATGTTGATATGAGAAAACAGAAGATATATATATCAATTACATCAGTAATTCAGTATTAAATTGTGCTGCAAAAATGTAGCCAACCTCAAAAGCAATAAGGATGCATTTTACTATTTCTGATAAGCATCGTGCTGTTTCCCTGTGATGGATAGTATTGGTTTCACAATTCGAGGTCCAGGGTTTTCCCGAGGCTCTTAAAAGGTCTTATAATACAAGTGTTAGGTACATAAAAGCAAGATCTTCCACTTTGGAAAAGCTACACGAGCCAGAGTAGCACTTGAGAACACAGTGGATCTCTGTAAAATTGAAATTCTGTGTAAGCTGAATGATTGCTACATTCCGCAACTTGTCTAGTACCATGCTGCCACACAACAACTTCAGTGACACATACACGCATAAATTGGTACGTACATACCACAAAGGTAAGTTCTGAAACTGATAACCCACCGTTGAACCTCTTTCTCGCCGATTACACAGTTGATGGTAACGATAACGATGCTGTTGGAGTTGGATGAGGTAGAAGGAATCTCAACAGCATAAACCGTCTCTGTGTCACTGCGCTCTCTGATTGGCTGCTGACCATGCAGAGAACAGAAGTAACCATCGGCGTAACTCTCAACTAAAACCATCTGCAAACAACAACAAGAGAATATGGCAGATGACTGGAAAGAAACAACAACAAGAGGATATGGCAGTTGACTGGAAAGTTGAATAAGGACAACAGCGCTCAAATTAGGATACAAGCAACAAGGACAAAACTTACCAGCAGGATTAGATCGATATACTATCAGAAGATTATATCAATCATCAAGATATAACTAATCACAAGCACTGGATAAGTGCAGACTGGTTGGAGTTACATCAATAGTCAATACATCTTGAATTGACTACCGTAGTTCAATTCTAGCAGGACTGCCAAAGTTTCAGAATTCATCAGTTCCAGTCAGTTCTTAAATATGCCAATCCAATCAATGCTGGTCAATCAGCCAAATTAATTGCAATTATTTGAATCCATGCAATAAATTCTGCACCAGCTTTTTAAGCAGGAACAGATTGGAATTGAGAATTCAATGATTTGGACACTCTCCAATGGTTGGCAATGTGCCAGCATAGATCAAAGTGTTTTGTGGTCCAGTTTAATATGAGTCACAGTCCGATGATCAATCACTATGCTCAGCTGTCCGTGGAGCAGCTCACTGGACTTTCCTATGCATCAGATTGACTTACTCATGGAGTAATCCCACTCTAAATATATCCACTGATTCAATTGATTCAGCCCAACCTAATAATATTATATTTAGTTAATTCTAAAGTCACATCTGTTCAGTGACAATGTAGGCAGAACTTTTAGCAGATGCTGGAAAGGCACTACATAAATGCTTTGTTACGCTACATTCTGTAATACCACTTCGCCACTGGTTGCACTCTGCAAGTGCCAGTCCCAAGCCTGGATAAAGGAGGAGGGCATCACTAATGATCTTTGTGATTACGCAGTGAAGTTAAACTGCAACTACTACTACTACTACTGCTACTACTACTACATCCTGCTACAGATCACAATAGACAGGATCAAATAGTTCTGACAATAAAAATTGCACAGTTGCAAGGAGGCACTGGGTGTATTTTCTCTTCAAGAAAAGTTGCTATCTATCATCTTCAGTTACACAAAGAAACTGTATTTTTACAAGTCATTTTTCGTCTCTCTCTCTCTCTCTCTCTCTCTCTCTCTCTCTCTCTCTCTCTCTCTCTCTCTCTCTCTCTCTCTCTCTCTCTCTCTCTCTGCACCTGAAAACCTCAAATGTTTCTCCGCATAATCTCACGTCTATTCCATTGCATTTCGTTCACTCTCTGCCTATTTCTCTTGCACTTCTCAGAATGCTGTGCATCCATCAAAACATTATCTCAGTTCTTCGCTGGCTATTTATACGTATATGTCAGGTTCAACAGCCAATGCTCCAGTTATCAACAGACTACAGTCTGGATCTATAAGCCTCATGCTGGCTGCCTAGATCTTTCAACAGGCTGTTCTGTTTCTTCAAATGGAAACTGACAGATACAAAACACCGAAACACGGATAAACACAGAAGAAAACTGGTAGCATCAGAAATGTTCACATTGCTTAACTGAAGGATCATCTAACAAATGCCGGTGCAGTAACAAAGAGTCAAGTTACATGAAAGAAGAATACAACTCAACACTTCTATCTCAGAGCTTTTGTCCCAGGAAACTTCTATCCTTTGCAACAATGCATGCATGTGTGCATGGTATGCACATGTATGTATGACTGTATGTACCGTATATGTATACGTATGTAATATGTATGAATGTATGTATGTACGCATGTAATTGCACATGTCCATATTTATTTAGGTAGGTATAAATATGTGTAGCTCAGTAGCTGTAATTATATACATGTAAAAATTTATGTTTACCATATACGATTGTAACTTAAGGGTACATTTATACACGGGTTCTTCATTAAACTCATCAGAGGTGCTCCCTAACCCACAACACAATATCAAGATTAAAAAAACAGTGGTTTTCATACGTATTTTTAATGAACACAGTGTACGTTTGCAAGCACTGAATACATTTAGCAAGACAATTAATACAGTGTACCATCAGAATGAGTACCAGTACTCACTTGGTCTTCGGGAATTTTTGTGTCGTTGGCAAGCATGGACCGAAGTTCTGCCACAGTGCTGCCAGGATTCATAAGCAGTCCAATCCTGACTTGCTTAGGAGTGGCACTAAGGTAGACGACTGTGACACAGACCGGTGGTCGAACGATGTGAGGTATAGGCAGTGACACAGACAGAAACGGGTCAAACGTATTGCTATGGTAACCACAATTGGGGCAGGTCAACGACGACTGGTAGAGCGCCTGGAAGAGGTCGTAGATGAAGCTGTTGTTACAACGCGAATGATTGGCCAGCGCTTCAGCCGCTACAACCTCGTCTGGCCGGCCATGACTTGCCTACAATGGCAACAGGAAAATCCACATCATGCAAAATTTATTAAGTCTGCAACATAATAAACAACAGCAACCCATATGTAATGATAAGTGCGTGACTAAGATGATCGTGATGATCATCATAAAATATTGATGATGACATGAACATAATAAAAAGTACCAATAAAAACAATCCTGAAGAACAACAAATAATAACAACAACGGAGCATAACATAACAAGTCCTAAATGTCATATAAAATTTTATTTAATTATTTTTAAGCAATCCAGATGATCATGATTTCTATCTTGAATTTTACAACTACGCCCAAACAACCCAGATGCACTAAGTACTTCAGCCATCCCAAGTTCTGAAAATACATGCTCACTGTCATTGCTCAGTCAAATTGACTGAGTCAATGCCAGCAGCAAAACTGAATAGATAGCGGCAGAAACTATAAATCAAGGCAATAGACTGTTTGCCAAAGCCGACAATGACTTTGTTCAAAGCCCAAGGCGATTCCCTAATCCACTGCAAAAAGCAAGCAGACGGTAAAATCCATCTCCACAGGCTGGTTTCAATAATTCAGAGGCCAGAGCGACAAGTGATTACAAGTCAACAGCAGTCAGTCCAAGGATACAACATCCCGGCAACTTGTGGCAGTAGTGATGGTTGAGGAGATGGTGGCGATCATGGTGGTGATAATGATGATGATGGGCAGACGATGGAGATGTTGGTAGTGGTGGTGGTGAAATTTAAGGTCAAGTTGGTGGTCATGGCATGTGGTAGCGGTCAGGGTCCACAGTGATTTCATGGACGGCGCATCAGCGTCCAGGCACTTATTTTCAAATCTGAACGCCATCCTGCCACTTATTGGCCACCAGTACAGCCTGGAAAAGCAAGGGCCGGGCGTCCAGGCACATGTATCTTTTTGTACACTTTAAGCCCTGGTAGCGGCCTTGTCAGTGCTGTTGCTGCTGGGAATCAAATACACCTGTGGTGTACTGCAATGTAAACAAACATAACACAAATTTTGTTTATTTGCTTCTTCCAGGGAGTTGTCGCAAGGTTGATGGAAAACATGACAACAGTAATCCTTCAACAGTGCTCAACAAAGCATTTTTAACCTTTAAACTTATGTTTTAAGCCACTAAGAATAGATAATTCACTTCAACTGCTACATTCTAGACTGTACTTCACGACGACGATATGTGCGCAGTTATTGAGCACTGCGAACAAGACTGGAATGTCAAGGAAAGGGCCTATCCACATACGACGTAAGAAAAAAAATTGTCATACCTCCCTCTCTCTCTTGCACCTCATACAATTTGTGGTCCCTCCTCCATATGTACATACAACAAAGCTTCTCTAACCACCCCTTAAAAAATTAATTAGTTAAAGACATCAATATTAGACATTTCTGTTTGCTGTACGTTACTAATTTAATACTTTTGTTAGACATCATAAAATTATTTGCCAGCTAAAGTTTGCTACAGTTATGCTACGGTTTACTATTTATGAGGTGCTCTATAGAAACCAGGTGCATGTCAAACAATGCATAAATTCAAGATAACATCCAAAAATGACAGACCGGATAAAAATTGTGTTTTGATTTTTGAATCAGATTCGTGTATTATTATGTTACACAAGTAAGTAAAAGTAAAGTAAAGTCCTATCCCGTTCCATGAGGAACATAGGGAGGCGCTCATCTCCTTTTCCATGGCCCTGAGCCAGCAATGGACGAATCCCAAGGTCCTGGACACGAGGCCAGTGTATCGCAGGCCTTGCTGTTTACTTCCCAGCTTACGCCGGTGCCATATTATACTGCTTGGTGTCACAAATCTGATGGAAAATCAAAACACACAATTTTGATCCAGTCGGTCATTTTTATCCGTTTTAGGCGTTTGATTGCATAGACCATACACTACTGTGGAGGACACTAATCGAGATGGGAATTCCGAAGCATCTGGTTAAACTACTGAAAGGCCTTTACGTGGATCAAGAGGCGGTTATAAGAACTGAATATGGAGACACAGGGAAATTTAAAATAAGGAAAGGAGTGAGGCAGGGGTGCATTTTGTCCCCTTTCCTGTTCAATCTGTATGCCGAGAGAATTATGAGGAGGGCTGGATTGGAGGAGGCAACAGAGGGGGTAAGGATAGCGGGGAAAGTACTGAATAATTTGAGGTACGCTGATGATACGACATTATTGGCGGGTAAGAAGGACGACCTGGCCGAGTTAATAAGAAGAGTCAGGATGGAAAGCGAAAAGGCGGGACTATACTTCAATGTAAAGAAAACAAAAGTTATGACAACTGCAACATGGGAAAACTTTGAGGTGGATGGAGAAACGATAGAGGTAGTATCGAGCTTCACATTCCTGGGATCTATGTTAGAGAAGGAGGGAAGATGTGATATGGAAATAAGGCGGAGGGTAACAATGGGAAAAACGGCAATGAACGGTCTGGGAAATATTTGGAAAGATAAATATGTGAGCAGGGAAACAAAGAAAAGACTGGTAAGAGCACTGATCTTCCCGGTCGTCCTATATGGATGCGAAACATGGACAAAGACACTGGATATGGAAAAGAAAATCAACGCGTGCGAGATGTGGATTTGGAGAAAAATGTTAAGGATTTCATGGACGGAGAAGAGAACTAACGAATCGGTGCGTGAGGAGCTCGGAATAGAGAGAGATGAGACACTACAGCAAACAGCGACTTGGAGGAAATTGAGCTACTTCGGCCATGTGATGAGATCTAACGGTTTGGAGAAGGAGCTGATGACGGCATGCGGTGAGGGAAGGAGGAGACGCGGAAGACCAAGGAAGAGATGGTTGGATGAGGTACAGGAAAAGTCTGGCATGAACTTGGAGGAGCTGAGAGAGGCAACAAGAGAGAGGGGACACTGGAGAGGATACATCAAGAATATCGCCAGAGCTCCAAGAGCTGACGGCACCAGGTGACCAGGTGATCTCGAAAATGTATCGGCCGACATGCACCTGGTTTCGATATAGCACCTCACATTTAGGTCTAAACAATCTGAACAGAATTTAATAATAATGTACTGAAATGTCAATGGACTACCATATGGTAATACATAGTTATAAAAAGTGGCACATTGATGATGTTCGCATCTATAGGTAGTCCTACCAGAGGGACTAATCCCTTCTGGGTTTCCGTTTGTAACCAACTGCTTTGTATATATATACTTGGAAAAAATGATTTTTGTTATATTGGTGCCATAAAATTGATGGCTATGGTTATGGTTAGAAACAGGCTAATGTCGACGTCATAAATTGACTAAGTACCTGTGAATGAGCTGGTTCACATTCAGTCTACGGTTTTGAGACACTATATATATATATAGCAGTCTCATGATAATGATGGGTTGACGGGGTAGGATAACCAGACAGTGAGGGGAGGGCGGATATCATCTGCCCTCATGTACCAAGGTTACGGTAAGTAAATGAAGCTGAAAACACATCACAACATAAGCTGCCTCAGAGTCGACTAAATATATGGACTGTTTGTCTTCTGTTTGTCTTCTCCTTTCTTCCTCTTCCACTTCTTCTGCTACTGTATCTTCTGAACCACCCACTCTCAGGCTTACCTTGCCATGCTCGAGGGACCAGAACACTACCTAAACTGAACCATCTGGTCTTGACATGCTTTCATGGCCAATCCAGTCTTTCCTGGCTTCTAAAGTCAACATCTGTTTCAAAAACAATCTGCTTAGTTTAGTCAAGTGGCACATTGATGATGTTTATGCCAATCACCTCTACGGCCGAGATTCGAATCTTAAGACAATGTGTAAAATTGGTAACATGTTGCAAGCCTTGTAGGCAAGCAAAATCAAACTCAGCTTGCAAAAGTGATCAAGTGCGGAATGCTTTTAAGGCTAAAAATCAGCTCTAACTTAGTAACTGGACAGATCAGTCATCTGTTGAACTCTCATTGTCTGCTCCGCAGTTCAGTTGAAAGATCGCTTAACCCAAGCAAGGATCATATTTCTGGGGACCGATGTTGATAGCTCACCAGGTACTAGACGAGCAATTGCCTGATCCTCTCTTCACTTGTCATATACTTTAATATACCATATAATGACTTAATTCAAATTAAGTAAAGTACTAATATGACCTACCTGGTTTTGGTAGACCCTACAAGTTAGAAAGGGACACTTCCAGTCCTAACATTACTATGCATGGCACAAATATCTTTACAGTTCATAGTTCTAAAGACCTTACCTTGTTGGCTCTGTATTTCTTCTTCACGGCAATGTTGAGATCCTCGTGTATTTTATCCAGTAACCACAGCAGGAATTCCTGCGCGTCATGCTGGGCAAAACCTCGGTACTGATTGCCATACTTTCCCACTGTCGCCTTAAAATCAGCCGATATTTCCGAAGCATAACGACACGTCCATAGACTTTTCAGAAGCGTCGCTAAGTTTTCAGTCAACTCTCCACGCGTGCCATATTTCTTGGCATTTTGCTTGTTGTTCCGTTTGATATCGTCCTTGTACTGATCGCTAATAAAATATATAACAAGCTGTTCGGTGTTACTGAGGCATTGCAACACTGCATTCATGAAGCACGTATTGCCATGATTGTGTATTCCAACGACGCCTGGAAAGCCGTTTCCACGCAGATCTGACTTTAACGCCAGTTTCGGTGCACACAGAGCTGAAGTTTTACCCTTGAAAACATGCCTAGCGTCCTCGCTCTCACCAGCTGGGCTCGACTTCGCTCTGGCCTTTACCGGTTTGAAACTGACGGTTGGCTGCGACGAAGTCGAGATCTGTCGTAGAAGTTTGTGCACCAAATGACCGAACGATTGTAAGATAAGTCTCCTCGATTTTTTCTTATGGTCCATCGTGTAAGACTGATGAAGCAGACTAGGTGAGTAAGCAAAATCAAGTCTTCGAAGGTCTGCTGCTCGATTGGCACTGCCGTTCTGGGCGTCTTTCGAATGCAGTATGCGCGGCAGGCTGTGGCTTCCTGACCGGCATGAAGGAGGGCCTAAGGGGCGTCTGTGTGTAAGACGGCTTTCGTCCGGTTCAGATTCGTAACCGAATTCCTCCTCGGTCGTAGATGCCTTGCGACCGCCTGGTACCTTCTGTTCCATTTTATGCATCTAGTTGAACAACACGCGAATGTCAACATTCACTAGCTTACAAAATGCACGATATAGAAGACGAAGCATCACAGCCCCTTCCTGTTTCTCTTCGACCGCCATGATGTCATCGCTAGAATAGCTAATAATAGAATAAAGTTATAGCGACAGATCAAGCGCTCAGCTCTTTTTTTCGCTCACAGACGAAATGCCCGACTTTTAACAGTTTGAGACAAAATAATACTCAAGGAAGCAATATTCCCATCTCGAAAATAGGCAAAATTATACACATTCGTTCGACTTATATTTTATCCTGCTACTTGATGGATGTGACTTCGACTCCTACAGGTCCAGCTAATCGTCGGAGGAAGGAGAGCATGCGAGTGCATAGCCTACTATTTAGGTCAGGTGCTGTACATGTATTGAGGAGGGTTTAGCCTCTAAGTAGCTGCAGGAGGTCTGCTGCTCCATCGCGCGCGTCCAGCGCCGATGCTCGCTTCGCTCAGCTGAACTTATTGTTCCCCCGCTCGCGGACTATCGGTCCTTCTCCGTGGTTGGCCCTGCGACTTAGACTTCTACTCTTCGTCAAATTTCTATTGGTTTCTCTGCCTCATTTTACTGCTCTACGACCGAGGTTGGACTGGGAGCGCTTCCGAGTAGCTAACCTTGAAGAACCGCTATATCAAATTGCTGTGGTAAATAGCTAATCTAACATGTTGGCCTAATGTTAGTTTGGCACTGTAGGCCTATTAGGCCCAGGGCTGAAAGTGGTTTGAAAAAATTGCCGGGTCTCTTTGGGCCAAAGGGTGCTAAAGAGGCCTACCAGTGTTTAATCAAGCGCCAACAAATGAATGCCGGGTCTGAGACCCGGCTCACTTTCAGCCCTGATTATGCCCTACACCACGGGTGAGATATTTAAAAAGCTTCCACTAATTCTAATCCAATCCAAACTGCGACATCGTCTGATCAGTGATCACTTAAATTTCAAATCAACACGTTTCAATTCAGTGAGACATTCATCACTTTGCATCGGTTTTGTTTTTAGGCTAATTATTGGTCTCAGGAGCACTTCTTCATGCGCAAAGACTTTTATTGTACAGCTTCAATTAATATGCCATATAGAGCAACGAATTTTAATATAGCGACCGCATAGCCTACTCAATCGTAAATGTGAATGGCATTATGGCAGACACTTACTCCGAGATATCTGCACCACCAGCACACCTAGTCAGCTCAGCAATAATGAATACAAAAAATACGCACTGTCAGGATGATTAGAAGGCAAGGGAGAGGACTGGCCACTCAGCTGGCCTTACATGCCAAGGCTAAGGCAAAAAAGTAAGCAGTCTTAAAAGTTAAAACTGTGCAGCCGAACTTGTATCTCACATGCCATCAAGCCAACAGAGAAGCAGAATCTGTAACTTGTCATTTAACACGAATAAACTTTGTTTAGGTACAACTTTGTTTTTAAAAATGCTTCAACACATGAGTAAATACAACAAAGAAATCGTTTAAAGCAGATATTGCCGAGACTTAAACGTATCTTTTGAAAACATTTTGCTATATCTTTAAACGGTGTTTAATTTCAAAGTCAGGCATCCTTCCAACAAACAAGCATAGAGGATTGCGGAGAACAGATCAATAGAGTCGATCCAGATGCAGATGCCTAAACACCTTCCCAGTTACAACAGATGTCAGAACAGAACAATATGAAAAATCACTCCTAGTGTCAAGCCAGTCTCACAAAAACACGGTGACACAGGCACGGCACCAGGGCCAACGTCATCTGCACAGTCATCTTATGCCATCTGCATATCATCTGATCGTGCCATCCAGTCAGGAGCCGCTCCAGTGATCTTCTCTATGATGCTATTCACTTGGAAACAGAGGCTTTGGATCTGCTTGTCCCAGCTTGGCAGCGCCTCTTGTGCTGCAAAAAAGAAAATATGTTATAAGGTGTCAAACAATTGCCCAGATGTGTGCATTCCTGTTAATACCAAATCTCTTACTGGACTGGACAACGATGGATGAGAAACAGCAGAGGCATAAATGAGGAGCTGAGCACTGAGAGGAGTGGCATCATTGGATGTCTTAACCTGTTTAGGGCCGAGAAACTGAAGGAGATCTTCAGAACATAGAAAGTATCAAAGTTCTGACAGCCCAGTCTACTATCTCAAAACAACTCCTACATCTCTAAGATAGAAATGATTGCAAACTACATGCCCAGCATCATCACATTATATAATGTCAGCTGTTATATGATAGCCATATACACAAAATTTTAATGATTCTAACCTTCAAAGTGGACAATGGAATCGATTTGATCAATGCATCCGTTCATCCGACCTTCAGTGATCATCTGCGATGCAATCTTCTCCGCCTGGAAAACAAAACATGGTAAAAATTCATCTATGACCAAATAACAGAAAAGGTGAAATTAGTCCAATCATCGTTCAGAATTACTTACCCAGCAGGATTGAAAGTACTTACGCTATTCATTCTAGAACCTTCCTCGCCACATGATGGCACTCTAGAAAATCTAATCTAACATAGATATCAAACAATACTACAGGTATCTAACATAGATATCATACAATACTACAGGTATCTAATATTCAATTTCGTATTTCGGCACTGCTAGAATATCAAATCTCTCAGAAGCAGACAAACTTAAAAAATACAACAATAATAACATAAAAATTTGCCAAAATTATATAAGACATGACTTTCTTAAATACACATTCAACTCAAATTGTAATTTTCCTTCCGATCCTTGTCTACCATAGAAAAAAAGCAAAGAGCAGATTCGGTCGGTGGATGATCCCAATATCTCAGTGTAACCTTGATGCTTGAAACTGATCTGAGATATCTCACTAAGCTTTTTCTGTTAACTGTCAAAAGTAGGTCCTCAAAATTGACTGCCTACCTTTCTTGCTGGAATCTCTAGAAGCGTTCCGAGTTCGTCGAAGGAGATGTTGTTGTACAGCTTGCTGGCCGATAGAAGATTATGCTCAATCACCGCGCGATCCAAAATCGTGGAACCTGCAACCAGAAATCATATCATATGATTCACAGGATGGACTTGAAAATCCTCAGAACTTACATAGATCTGTGCCTTTCTAGAACTTTTCACAGCTGCTGCCCAGAAATTCGTTCACTAGGTGGAGTCAAAATGGCCGCTCAATGTGCTCGTTCATCTATTTTTGGCTAATTATTTTGCGTCCTTGGAAGTCAATTTAAGTCAAACTTTGTATTATGCTGTAAATTTAACACCTATAATCTTAGATCTTGAATTACACAGATTGAAGCTTACTTGAAATATTTATGCTAAAACTTGAATGATCAAAGGGCTTTAAATATCAAACATGCCTACAACAATACCTGTTAATATTTTCAAGTAATGGTCGACAATTTAAAAATGCTCAATCACCATCAGCTGCTTCTTTTATTCATGACCAATTTCTTTTAGTTTTAAAAACTGCGCTTGTAAAACTTTAATTAAAAACGCATGAGCTAGATAAGGACCGTCTGGCTAGTTACAGACCCATTTCTAATATGAAAAGATTTAAAAATACTGACAAGAACTTAAGCATAGAAAAACTTTGCATATATGCCCAACAGTAGTTTGTGTAAATTGTATGGGAAGTTCCAGAATATTCAGCTATCAAGCAACGAAGAAAGCATAAGAGACACTTCACGATCCATACCATCTGCTGTTTGTGCCTTCTGGTGAGTCTGAAGCATATCAGAAAAATCGTGAAGCTCGCTACTTCGAATGATGCGATCAAGGTACCTGAAAAATTGACAGATTGTTACCATTAAAATAGCTAATAATTTAGCTATAATAGCTAATCTCTAATATTATTATTGAGTCTTTTACACAGTTACCTTCAAGGTAAATCTGTTCAGAAGCACTCCCAGTTCAACCACGGCTAAATAAGGCAGTTTTTAAGTGTGAAAGGAACGTAGTGGTATGAAAAGTCCTTTCACACTTAAAAACTGCCTAATTTAGACTGTCACATACTCATTGTGAGATCAGATATTTTGCATAACATCATAGCCGGACTTCCCAAGAGCTGCGGATGTATTGACATAAAACACACATAAAACAGTATTATTACATTTTCTCAAGAATTCCATAGGCTGGCAGTTGCTGGCAGCGTTCGTCTTTGAACAGCGTCGCAAGCATACGAGATCTCTGTTGTCCTGCACACAAAAAATCAACAACAACATGTTAACACGTAACCAGTGCCGGCGTTAGCACCCCCCGCGCCCCCCGGTTGGGGGGGGGCTCAAGTTGGCAAGGGGCCTACAAATTTAGCTGATCATTATGCCTATTTTTGTGAAAGTATATTTGTCAAAATGGCGCATTCACTTGGGGCCCCCCAATTCGGTCTGGTACATGCCTCAACAAACCATGGCACTGCCATATAGCAGATCTAAATGCAAATAGGCTACCATAGTAGAGCGGCCTGGTCAAAAATTGTTCACTTTGTGATACAAGCATGAAATTTGGTACATACTACGAAAATGTCCTTAGAAAAAGATTTGGCTATACGGCCATCGCAGATTTGACCCCTGGCCCAAATGGCAGCCATTTTTCAAAATGGCCGACCAGTTTACAGATTTTAAATTATCTCAGCTTCTAGTGCACTTAAAATCGTCATCTTGATGTCAAAACATACATAGTTAGGGGCGAGGATTCCAAGAAAGCCATTACAAATGTTCCACAGAGCTTCAATGGCGGCCATTTTCCAAAATGGCCGACCAAAATACGAATTTTCAATATCTCAGCTTCCAGTACACTTAGAATCGTCATCTTGGTGTCTAAACATACATAGTTAAGGACAGACATTCCAGCAGAGCCATTGAAAATGTTCCTCATGGCTTCAATGGCGGCCATTTTTCAAAATGGCCGACCTACAAAAATAATACTTCAATATCTCAGCCTTCAGTACACTTAGAATCATCATCTTGGTGTCTAAACATACATAGTTTGGGGCGAGGATCCCAACAGAGCCATTGCAAATATTCACCAGGGCTTCAATGGCGGCCATTTTCCAAAATGGCCGACCAAAAAAGGATATTTCAATATCTCAGCGTCCAGTACACTTAGAATCGTCATCTTGGTGTCTAAACATACATAGTCAAGGACAGGAATTTTAGAGGAATCACATACAAACGTTTCTGTTCGCAAGATTCGCAGCCAAGGACGTGAATGATGCGGTGAGGTAAAAAGTTCCTGCTTATTTTAAAATCAGCTGTTATGGGCTCATGGCGCGTCAAGTATAAATATAGTATAATCCAAGCTATTTATTGCATCATACTTTTTCTGAAACTTCTGATTGAGTTCATGTTCATTTGGCAATATAACAAGTCTTGGAATATATGAAATATATAAGAAAGGTAAATTTTTCAATCAGGTTAAGTCTCTCAGCAGTGTTATCGAGGAGATGGGGAACCTATTTATTGACCATAGCAATGACCTACTTGTCCAGGATACCAGAGATCTGGCCGATCAAACAGTGATGAACACCATGTGCAACCTCGGAGTACAACTACTGGTGTACTAGTACAACAACTAGAGTAGTACGAAACACTTATCAAGGAATGTCTCATTAACCAAACGTGACCTGTCAGTGATCCAATAAAAAGAAACAACTTCCTCTATCCAGTCGTCCGCCTGCATGTGACAAGTCACGAGCAAAAGAACATTTGTCATCTGTGAAGAAGGACGGTTCACTATTCTCCAGGTTGTACATTTCCTGTCAGACACGCGAAGGAGACCTGGTCACCTGGACGATTTTGTTTTGCTCACGAGAACCAGGCATGCCACCCATCACTCTCGAGTATGAGCAAACTACGGCTAGGAACTATGCCAGACAGTAACTGTCTATAAGAACTAATTCCTCAACAAATGAGGCCACGGCAGATATCCAACCAGGCCATTCACTGGGTATTCCAATTGTTGACGCTCTTATACTGGATGGAGCCGTCATAGTCATCATGCTGAGGCCTGGCACTGCATGCATCTTTTCAGATTATTCCTCCCATACTTTCTTGCCCTACTTGAAAAGACAGCTAGAGCTCTGCATAGAGTAGATGCTGTATGGGATGAATACGTGCGTGGCAGCTTGAAGACACACACACGCAGTGTGAGGGGTAAAAGGGAAGTCGAAGGCGCGTCGAGGCTTCTAGTGCTCTACCCAAAAACTGGCAGGAATTCATGAGGAACGACGAAAGTAAGTCAGAGTTGTTTTCTTTCTTGAGTCTGCGAATAGCAAAACCTAGAAATAGAAACAGGGAGAAAGATCATAGCCACTTACCACAAGGATTGCTCGATCTGTACTCGGCAAAAAGACACAACTTCACTTGCTCCATGCACTCAGAAGGAATTCAGCTGATACCAGAATTTTTCTTCATGTCTCCGATGCTCCCAAACATGGTCATCGTAAGGTGATGATGCGCACCGTTGACTCTGACGTGTTGGCGTTGTCCGTAGCAGCAGTTCGGCAGCTGAACATTGATGAACTGTGGGTTGGTTTTGCCTCAGGCAAAAAGCTTCAGGTACCTATACCAACCCATGAGATGGCGAATGCCCTCGGTACAGAAAAGTGCATAGCCTTGTCATTCCTACACGCATTCATCGGATGTGACACAGTATCATCCATTGCTGGGTGCGGAAAAAGGACTGTGTGTGATATTAGGAAGACATTCAGCGACATCACCCCAGCCTTCTGCACCCTGTAGCATCAACTCCCAGCTCTGTTTATGGCCAGCTCGATGTAACTGAGTGCTTTTTGGTTCTTCTGTACGACCATGTTAGTGGTGAGGAGAAGGTGAATGAGGCAAGAAAGCAACTGTCGGCACAGAAAGACAGACCTATGGATGGCCTTCCACCAACTCAAGCTGCTCTGGTGAAACACACAAAGAGAGCTGCCTACCAAGCAGGTCACGTTTGGACAAAGATGTCCATAGCTGTTCCTAAACTACCATGTCCTGGTCAATGGGGTGGCTGAAAACGATCAAAGGTGGCTGGGGAGTGAAGTGGACATCAACTCCCAGCTCTGTTTATGACCAGCTCGATGTAACACTTCCCGGAGAGCCACGTCCCGGTTGTGAACTGCTCAGATGTGGCTGTGGTCAGTACATTGTCTGCATAATGACCCCCAAATGAGGACTTAAATCACGATACACATTTACGAGCACATCAGCAACATATTGAATTGCATATATTCCAAAACTTGTTTTATTGCCAAATGAACATGAACTCAATCAGAAGTTTCAGAAAAAAGTATGATGCAATAAATAGCTTGGATTATACTATATTTATACTTGACGCGCCATGAGCCCATAAAAGCTGATTTTAAAATAAGCAGGAACTTTTTACCTCACCGCATCATTCACGTCCTTGGCTGCGAATCTTGCGAACAGAAACGTTTGTATGTGATTCCTCTAAAATTCCTGTCCTTGACTATGTATGTTTAGACACCAAGATGACGATTCTAAGTGTACTGGACGCTGAGATATTGAAATATCCTTTTTTGGTCGGCCATTTTGGAAAATGGCCGCCATTGAAGCCCTGGTGAATATTTGCAATGGCTCTGTTGGGATCCTCGCCCCAAACTATGTATGTTTAGACACCAAGATGATGATTCTAAGTGTACTGAAGGCTGAGATATTGAAGTATTATTTTTGTAGGTCGGCCATTTTGAAAAATGGCCGCCATTGAAGCCATGAGGAACATTTTCAATGGCTCTGCTGGAATGTCTGTCCTTAACTATGTATGTTTAGACACCAAGATGACGATTCTAAGTGTACTGGAAGCTGAGATATTGAAAATTCGTATTTTGGTCGGCCATTTTGGAAAATGGCCGCCATTGAAGCTCTGTGGAACATTTGTAATGGCTTTCTTGGAATCCTCGCCCCTAACTATGTATGTTTTGACATCAAGATGACGATTTTAAGTGCACTGGAAGCTGAGATAATTTAAAATCTATAAACCGGTCGGCCATTTTGAAAAATGGCCGCCATTGGGGCCAGGGGCCAAATCTGCGATGGCCGTATAGCCAAATCTTTTTCTTATGACATTTTCATGGTATGTACCAAATTTCATGCTTGTATCACAAAGTGAACAATTCCTTCACATTTTGGTTCCTGGCCGCTCCACTAGAATAGGCTAGTCATTTAAATCTAATTCAGGCCATTTGAGTCTACTTTCTCAAACAAAACGTTTATAACTTATTCTAAAGACTAGCCTAATGGAGTGAAGTCACGAAATAAAACCTGCATGAGGCCCCCCAAATAAAGCCTGTGTAGACCCCAGATGTCACTGGGACGTGTATGGTCTCAAGTTTGTAAGGGGCCTCTAAATTTATCTGGCATTTAATTATACTTTTCATGACTGTTCATTCCTGAAACTACGCACCAAATTATATATTTACTCAAACATAAAAAATAATATAACCAAACCAATACAGCAATTGTCCTTCAACCAAGGGCTGAGGCTTAGAGGGGACAGGGACACGGACCCCACAATTTGTGATGGGGACTGAGTCCTTATATTCTCCCAATATTTCAGAAATTTTCCATAAGTATTATAAAAAAATTCAGTTTTATCCATTGTCATTCCATAATGATCAATTCTGACAGCTTAAAATACGACGATTAGGCTACAGTGTGCAAATCGAATATTAAACAATGAAGAAGGGAAATTTATTGAAGTCTTAAAACATGTCTCTAAGCACTGAAATTATTAACAATTTTGTTAGGATGACAGCTTCAAATGCAACATCTACAGTGTAGAAATTCGAAATTTTTTTACAATTGGATGGCGACGCTCTGAAGTCCTAAACCATGAACAACAGCATTGAAAAAAGAGCAATTTTGTTATGCTGACAGCTTAAAATTCAACCTGTACAATGTGCAAATTTCAAAAATTTTAACACAGCTTAAGGTTTAGGGGCCTCGAGTTTTTTGGGGGGGGCCTCAGGTACCCTAGCGCCGGCACTGCACGTAACAATACATATAAAAAACCATATGCAATTATGCATACAGGAGACCATACAGAAAAACTCTAATCATCAAAACCAATATAACAAGAGACATAATAATAACATCACATTGTAATCAACCAAACAATGACAAAAATGAGCAAGGAACACAATACACAGATGCAGAGATTTACAGACATACATATGTATAAAGCAGGAAAATGTGTGAAAACTCACTGAAAGGCAAGGATATACTTTTACCTAACAACTTGATCCTTCTACTTGTATGTGGCAGTACACACAAAAATTGGTACAATGCCAAATACTACACATCAGAGAAACTTATGAAAATAGCGTGTGTATTTTTTGGATTTTTTACACAATTTAATCTAAAGATATGTTTAAAATACTATTTTCTTCCATTTTTTTAATTGGATCACTTTCCCCCTCATATCTTGAGCTAGAATAAAGCTAGAGCAATAATTTTTTTGTCATTCTGTAGCCTAATGCAGACCTTTAAAATGATGTCCCAAACGCAATATATTGCAAAATCACCACAATACTGGTTTTGGCGTGGGGATATTGTGCGCAGAATCATTGAACCATGATGAGATGCTACGGCACCAACTTACCAGCAGATGCGAGGATTGTGCAGATGAGCGCATTCCTAAGTGCGGTCATTCGTTCTGCCTCAGCAATCACCGTCTTGTAAGAGAGCTCGTTGTATCTCTGTGCAGCCTCAATGAATTTGCGTCGGAAGTCCAAGACACGAGCGTAGCACGCCTTCAAACACGATGCATACATCAAAACGTGGGCTTAATGCAAGAATATGATTGACTGATGCATACATGTACAAGATGAAATAAACACAGTCACTGTTCTACAGTCTACACTAATGCATCGCCATTTTTATATCAGCTTTTCTAATCATTATTATCATTGTTGCATCATTATCATTAGTGTCAAAGTTGTTTTTATAAAAACTACATATATTATTTCATACATGTCAATGCAGAAGTTCTTCCAAAATGACCAATATGGGGAGTAGATGGTAGATAGAGCTAATACTAAAATAACTGATCACTGAGCAACTTTGGCTTATTAAATAAGACAAGCAGGGCTTAAAGTGTGCCTGGACGGTCATGGACGGCGTCCATGCACTTGTTTCAAAATCTGAATGCCGTCCAGCCACTTATTGGCGAGCACAGACTGGAAAGGTAAGGGGCGTCCCGGCACTTCTTTTGGAAAGGTAAGGGGCGTCCAGGCACTTATTTTTCCACACTTCAGGCACTGAAGACAAGCAAATGGTGCAAAGTTCCATATGCTGGATTAATGAAGGCATCATATGGAAGATGATGATGACCTGTGAGGTTACACACACACACAGTTCGACGAGATGCGATCAATGTCAATTTCATACGACATATCCAAAAAACCTGACACATTCGTTGCTGCTCAGTTACTGTGCCAAGTGCAAGCATGTAACTGACCATTTACAGGGAATTTATCTTTAGCAATTTAAGAGTAAAGCATAAAGACGAATCATCCAACCTTGTAGTGTATCTGCAACTCTTCCGAACTGGACTCGGCCTGCAGCAGCGAGGCACGGTTGATGAACGCTTCTGCCTGGACTGGGTCCTCATCCTCCAGGTAGAGTCTGGCCACTTTGAGGTATGTCTCCAGCTTGTAGTCATTGGTGTACTGCCTAAAAGACAACGGAGTCAGTGCCACAACTCGTCAAAATGGATGTTTCTAGTCTTCAAAATAAAAGTCCTGTTCAAATTCTTCATGAACATATTCTTGCGTCTAGATATTCATACAGCACCCTTTAACCACCACAACCGCAGACATATCAGAAACTGAATCCACCACTGACCCGAATAATCACGTATATTTCGCACCGCACAATTTAATATAATTACAGATATGTTACAACACTGCACTGTTGGGCTGTATACTATCTTCATGGGTAATTTCCAGCATCATAGCTAAACACCAAAGGAAAGGAGCATGAAAAATTGACAGTGTAAACTAATTGCTGCAGATGGCTAAAACACACTTGAACAGTTCTTAAAAGTGAGTTAGACGCAAAGAAGAACTTGAGCACATTGATGTTAAGACATACTATCAAAGATGCCTTCATAAACCAGGCTTACAAATTATAGCACCTGCTTCATACTACATAACAGCAGAATCAACTAAAGGAAGTAGAAACTGTATGCCAGTAAGGAGTAGTGTAGTTCCTGAACCACTCTAGGTTTTGTTCCGCAATACTGCTGTTGTTTTGTTGAAGAAGCTTGATCTGTGATTGAGAAATTTAATATAATTACAATATAATTATAATATAATAATTATAATATATATTATAATATAATTACTTACTTCTGAGCTGTCTCAAGTGGAATGCCAACAAGGATGCTGGCCGCCTCTCGCCAGTTCTGCTCTTTCTCGTAGATTATTGCCAGCTTCTGACGAATCAAACCAACCTAAAATGTGCAAACAATGCTGCAAACATCTATAGATCTTAACAGTCAAAATAACTGTTTGGTTATATAACGGCTGAATGATGCTCCAGAATTTTGAACATGGTGTCTTCTAGAAACCACAGATGAACAAAAAACAACAGCGAAAGAACACACAACAACACGCAACATTGTCGCTCTGTTGCATGTATACCTCAAATTGAGTTTGAAGCAAAAAATAAGAATGCTTCTTAAATCTAGCGATCCTTAGAATGTGGGACCATGCTTGAGAAATCTACAGTCACTAGTGGTATGCAAAAAAGTGCATTTACCTTCAACTTTCTAATTAATCCTTCTGCCCAGCAAATTTAAAGATTTTCCATGTTCATGCATTGTAATAAAATAAAATATACATTCATTCTTATAAATAAATCAGAGCAGCATTTCATACAGATCCAATGAAGTTAAAGGTCCAACCTGTTCCTCAAAAGAGACGACTCTTGGCTGCACCTTTTCCAGTGTATAGTGCGCCACTTCTTTACTCACTGCATCTGGCAGGTCGCCCAGCTGACCACAGAATTCAGATAGGATCTGACGAGATATCACCAGGCTCACATTCTCATTGGCAACTAAAAGTTTCAAAGTGAATTTATTATACTCAGGACTTTAAATAAGGTAAAGACTGTCTGAACAATGCACAAATGAACTGTAAACATGCTCATAACAAAATGCATGAAATAAAACTTTACTCATTCTCTAGAAATATTTCACTTTTTGAGCACCACCATTCAGTGTCAGTCTGTCAATCAACTCCCACTTACGACCAATCAACCCTTTAATCACAAAGTCGTTTGTCACAGCTATATGTCTATATGAACATTTAAACAGACAGACAAATTTGTGACAAATAAAGAAATCCATTACAACAATCAGAAAGAATAAATCATACTTCCACAGTGCTCAAGATACTGTCTGACAAATCTTACCTGCATCAACATAAGCCTTCAGGTTGTCCACCAGATCAGCTCCAGACGAGCTAGTAATTGACTTAAGAATGGCTCGGTATCTAAACACAACAGTTTCAAGTAACTGAATGTTAAAATAAAGGGCAATTCAACACAAAAAGTGGCCATAAAACAATAAGAATGACAACTGATCTAATCAGGATCAAACACAAAACACATTCCTATGCAAAACAAGACTCGAAGGGTACCAGGCTGTGACAATATCAAACGAAAGTGGAAGGATCAACACTTTAATAAACATCATTGACGAAATTTAAGCCTATGGGTTTGAGCTGTATCCGTTTAAGTGCATTCTTACGCCTGCTCCGGTAACAGACTGCCAGAATAAAGAAATATCTCAAAGTCATGTTTTTAAGATATCACTAGGGAATTCTCATTTACTTTTCAGTGCGTTCCTTTTGCGAAGCATTTCCACTGCCTGCTAAAGCAGAAAGCTGTTGCCGAATCGACGCCATTTTAACTTTTAGCGAACCAAACCATAGATTTGTAAAAACAACCGATATTTATAATTATTTTGTATTCAACATAATTTTTATATATCTATGGTTCATACGCATGTAATATGTACATTTTGTTTCATTCTCAAACATAGATGTCACTCCACTACAAATTTCTTTTCTGATTATGAGGTTTTTAAATTACCAAAGGACCAAATTATGAGAATTAATTTACCGTGGAAATATATTTGAAAAACCTGCCTTTCATAAACGTAACCTAATTAATTAAGTGTAGTTAATTAAGTGTGTATTTTATGTAAGCAAAACGCGAAATTTTTTGCTTGGATTATCGTCAAAAACTTCAAAGTAGGCCTATATCGGAGTCTCCAAGCTGTGTATAATTTAAAAAAAAACTATAATAGATCCTTTGTAATCGTAATCTCTAAAGCGACATGTTTTAACGACACTGCCATATCAAAGATGATTAGTGTCGCCCTCCTCCTTTATCCAGGCTTAGGACAGAGAACAACCTGTGGCGGAGTTGTTGCGCGTGTATGACCAACGACCTCTTATATAATAATAGAGCGTGCGTATATCATAGCAGTGTGTAAATTGTGGAAAAATAACTGGGGGTTGGACTATGATAAACACGGAATTTGGGTGTGAATAACATACTTTAGCATATGGGGCTCTAAGAAAGACTTGGTGGTTGAAACCCCTCGCCCCCCCCCCCCCCCCCAACCCAAACCACAGCGTGCTCCGACGCAGCGCGCGTAAATAAGCTGGTGCCCTGCGCTTAGCTTTCATGTGGCGTTCATTTGAAGTTGGAGTTAGTGCATGGCTGTAACTCCGCCACTGGTTGCACTCTGCCAGTGCCAGTCCCAAGCCTGGATAAAGGAGGAGGGCGTCGCTAATGATCTTGTTACCACACAGTGACGTTAAACTGCAAATACGACGACGCATGGTTGTCTTTACGAGAAAGTGACCCTTGCTGTTTAACTACACATGCAGTGTCGCCCTCCTCCTTCATCCAGTCTTGGGACTGGCACTGTAAGAGTGCGAACAGTGGCGGAGTTCGTATATGAGATGGTATTTTATAGGCCTACATATTATACTGTGGACGAGAACGGCAACGCTAGCAAACGGAGTTCGAATGGTATTCATGATACGGCGTCGGCGTCGCGGATGGATGAACTCGGTAGAATCCAGTGCCAGCGTCGACGTCATATAGTCTCCGTTCGTTTGTTAATGCGTATACGACTGGTGTACGTGTGTCTTCTTGTACGCCTACATCTACTCCGTGTGTGTGTGTGCCGGAGTCTGCCTCTTGTTTCTGCTGGCACGAGACTTTTCATGCTTGTAGGCTGTAACCTACATATCTTGGTCTACATTAATTTTGTGCCTGAATCTACGGCATAATTATGTCGTCGTTAATATTATTTATCTTCTCCAGAATTAAGGTGCTGCGATTTTTATTCTAAGTAAGTCTATCCATTATACGACAGAGGGTTTTGCCAACTAGCCTAGTAGACCCATGGGCGGAGTTTAGTTTCCGTTCTTCTTGGGAGTTAAGCCCGGGAAAAGATACCATTTACACGGTAGGCTAAAACAAATGAATCTGGGTCTTCTTTGGGGGGGGGGGCTTAGCCCCCTAGCCCCTGATAAACTCCGCCCATGAGTATAGACCCACTCCTACTTTTGACATGTTGTGTTCTAACTTCTAAGGCAGTCGAATCCCTCTTTGCTTGAATTGCTTCTATCCTCATGCAGTGGCCCCATGCATGTCTTCCATGATCCACTCCCGCCAGAGGATGTACCGGTAATTGGATAGCCTATACTCTCTTTGGCCTAGCTCGCATAATCTAGAGATACGTACCTCGCTGTGGTTCGTTGACTGGTAAGGGATTTATCACCCGAATGCTGTATAGCTGACTTGTTTGACCCTAATATTTTAATAATATTATTCAACTTGTGATTAAGTTTGTACGTTTTATTACCAATTATTATTTCGATGTGCGATACAATGATGTTTACACCCCATTGGGCGTTTGCAAGCGCATGGAGCCATAAAGAAAATACTTACTTACTTACATACTTGTATCGGTCAGTATAATAGGCATAGGCCCTTTGTTTTTTGCCTAGTGGCGCCTAAATTAATTCGTCCGTGGTTTAACTTTAACTGAACAGATTTAGAGCGCTTGGCCGATCTTCCGAAACATCTTTATTCGAATGCTCATCCTCTTCCTCTCATTATAGGCCTACCTCTCTTGCCGTTCACTTCTATAAGCACCATCTATATTCTATAACACGGTCATGTGTATTATTGTCTGTCTGAACTGGCTCTGGTCTAATAATTATGATCTTCCTACGAATTTTGTTTTCACTGAGCGCCCACGATCACCGATTTGGTTTTCGCTCATATATAACCTTTGGGTGCCGAATAGAAATCTATGTAATTACTTGCAATACTTGGGCCTATTAGAATTACGATTTAGGACCTGTATACTGTAGCCTATATATAATTGCATATACGACTACCAACGTACATGTAGTAAGGCCTATAGGCAACAAACAACAGTAGGCAGGCTTACAGCCATTGTTTAAGCCAAAAGCACAGCCACAGTCAGTATCCCTCAGTATCTTCCCAATCGACTACACCTACTCCCTACTTCCCTCCCATAGACTAAAAATATGCACAGCTGCAACACTGCCGCAGCCATCAATAAAGAATAGCATACGGTCACAAACATCTCGGTAAAAACACCTCTGAAGACAAATTGGACAAACCGCTTGTGTTCTATGTGTGAGGCGTGCCTATATGCATGATGTGTATGTTTGACGTGTACTATAATATATATATATTTTTGCGTGTGTGTTTGTGCCTATTTGTATATTATGTGACTGTATTTGTATATAATAAGTGACTGTATAATATTCGTGTCTATATTTATATCCGTACGTGTACCATATATAAATAAGAATATACACCTTGTCTCAAAAAAACTGTGCAAAATTGTTTTTGTCAGAACTTCGTCAAATTTCCACCAATCTTAATAGCTTTTGGTAGGTAGGCGGCAAAATGGCTGAAATTTCATGTTATATATAAATTTTTCACCTCACCTTACTCATTTCACCGCACTATCTTGTTAAACACAGATGTACCAATTTTTCATATAACGTTTAAATTTTATTACCTGCAACAAACTATCTGACGACTGAATTAGCACGCAGTGAAGTAAAATATGATTTACTTAACAGAGTGTTTTAATAGCTATGACAGATCTGCTTAAAGTGTTAGAATTGGTGCTCGAAATGTGCCCCGAATACACGGACACAAGCTCTTAGACGGCGACGCAACTGGCCGATAGCAGCATCAACGATCGACTGGTCAAAGCGCGCCCACTCTTCAAGCAGGACCGTTTTGAGTTCGTCGACGTTGGCTATTCTGGACCGGTAAACCTTCTCCTGCAGCACACTCCATATGCTATAGTCGACTGGGTGAAGATTTGGTTAATTGGGTGGCTACAGTGTTGGGGGGATGAAGTCGGGCGTCTCTCGCTCCAGCAAAGAGACGGTGTCGCGCGCTTGATACGCCGGGGCGTCATCCTGTTGAAAGACAATAAACTCGCCCTGGGATATCTGGCGTATGTCTGACGGTATCTTCTAGGCAAGAAGGTTGTCGCGATAGTAGGCCTATGCCCCATTCGCTTTGACATCCGGCTCGATGCAATGGATTTCAGTGCAGCCAAGCTTCGAGAAGCCGTTATATGAGAAATTGGTACATCTGTGTTTGACAAGGTAGTGCGGTGATATGAATCAGGTGAGGTGGAAAATTTATATATAGCATGAAATTTCAGCCATTTTGCCATCTACCTACCAAAAGTGATTAAGATTGGTGGAAATTTGACGAAGTTCTGACAAAAACAATTCTGCACAGTTTTTTTCGAGACACGGTGTATAAATAATGCATATATATATATATATATATATATATATATATATATATATATATATATATATATATATATATATAATAGGACATTCATAGATGTGGGCCACATGTATAATCTAGCGCACTGTGTATTGTATAGATACAATTATCTGATTCACGAATCCTGAAAAAGTATAGGTCTACATAGAACAGTGTACTCTGTATTTAATATACAGGGTGCGCAAAAAAAGACCCCCTAGGTTTTTTGCCAATATCTTGACCAAAAGCAAGAATTTCCAAATGAAATTTTACCGGCTTATAGACAATTCATATTTACACATTATAGCCAGATTTCATCAAAATATATCAAACACATCAAACGTTACACCACTTTTAGTGAGGTCACCCACCGTTTTTTTGTCGATTCAAAAACGCAGCGCAATAAAAAGTAACAAAAGCCCAATATAATTATTCTGGCCAATATCTTGGTCAAAAGTAAGAATATCAAAATGAAATTTTACAGACTTAAAGACAATTCATATCTGCACATGGTGGTCAGATTCCATCAAAATATTTAAAACAGAACAATAGTAATACCACTTTTAGGGAGGTCACCCACTGTTTTTTTGACGATTCAAAAACGAAACGCAACAAAAAAGTAACAAAAACACGATTTTTTCTCATTTCACATAATTGGTATCAAAATAGCCTTGATATTGCCAGATGATCATTATTATTACTATTTAAAGAAGAAACAGGGTACCAGCGTAGCTGCGCGTCACTGAGAAGTCACTTAGCAAGATGACAATCAAATTGGTAAATAAGGAATCTGTCAGATTAATCAACAGGTCCATCAAGAACTTTGCAAAGAGACTCAAAAGAAGTTTTGGCACTGGTGGTGGGCACATTGAACACATGTTGTGAATCACTACCAAGTTCATTTGACAACAGTTATATTTGAGATGAGACTTAATAAAATCGTGTTTTTGTTACTGTTTGGTGTGTATAACTTTTGTCCTGTTTGAAATATTTTGATGAAATCTGACCACCATGTGCAGATATGAATTGTCTTTAAGCCTGCAAAATTTCATTTCAAAATATTCTTACTTCTGAACATGATATTGGCAAAAAACCTAATTTTTTGCGTTTCGTTTTTGAATCGTCAAAAAACGGTGGGTGACCTCACTAAAAGTGATGTAACTTTTGTTCCGTTTGAAATATTTTGTTGAAATCTGGCCATGATGTGTAAATATGAACTGTCTATAAGCCTGCAAAATTTCATTTGGAAATTCTTACTTTTGTTCAAGATATTGGCAAAAAACCTAGAGGGGTCTTTTTTGGCGCACCCTGTATACTAGCTGAAATTAGGATTCGCTCCGCTCCCGGCCAATTCCTTCCTTTCCCACCCTCACTGCCGGCTCCCCAACCGCCCGCTCCCCGCTCCCCACCCCACACCACACCACGCCACCCGGGCCACCCCACCCGACCCAACATTTCAGGTGAAAAACTGTGAAAGTATGGCAACGGAATGCCGAGACCGACACAGTAATGAAGGTTTGGAGTGAAAAGCTTAAAAACTATGGAAATGCATCCAAGTCAAACACACACACACACACACACGCACGCACGCACGCACGCACGCACACCACACACACACACACACACACACACACACACACACACACACACACAATCTTCTCTTTATTTATATAGATATGCGTTGATACGATTTGAAGCAAAACCTATGTGGGAATGTATTCATTGTAGACCATTATATGCTATAAGCTTACATATAATACTTATTTATATAATATTGTGAATATCCAATATACTGATAGGCTATTACTGAACGATTTCTTAGGTCTTTGGTTATAGATATATACCAATAAGACGGAAGTGGGCATGTTCTTTGGCAGAAAATGATAAGCCCAAGTTGCATGCGATGCAATCTGTCTGCTATGGATTGACGTGAAACCGCGCTGCAGTTTGGATCCGACACTGTGACCTCTGCACTTTATATATAGTCACTATATTATGTATAATGACTCGAAACTGGTTTTCTGCGAACTGCCATGCATGTTTACTGATGAAACTTCTGTTTTAGATAGGCCTACCTCTATCCCGAACTAAACCAACGCAGAGAGCAATCATAATTTTCTCTTGAATTGGTGGGATATGAACATTATGATCGCAAATAAAATTTCCAGTGGTATAATGCGAGCCAGCTGTGCACCCAGCGCACTGGTAGGCTACTGCACTGCATGGGATGATTCTGCCAAACAAAATGCAATCCACAAGATCCGCGCTGCTTTTTTTACATTGCATGGTCTGGGGACTCTGGGCCGAGCTTCGATTAGGCCTACCATCATTATTATAGCTGTAGTCTATATACACATTATACATGCCAGACATTATCTATAGTGATCACGATAGCTGTGCAGGACCATAATAATTTTTATGGTAGTAGGCCTACTATAGTTACTGAGAAGCAATTGAGGTGAGGTCATTACTCGATCGGATGAAAATTATAGATCTGCTGCTGGTTTAATAATTATTTGAACTATAAGCCAATGTATATATTTATTTTGACTGAGATTGGTTGGTCATCCTTCTCCTCTTCCTTCGTCTGCCTATGTCTCTCTGTCTGTCTGTCTATCTCTGTCTCTCTCTGTCTCTGTCTCTCTCTTCTCTCTGTCTCTCTGTCTCTGTCTGTCTCTGTCTGTCTCTGTCTGTCTCTGTCTCTGTCTCTGTCTCTCTCTCTCTCTCTCTCTCTCTCTCTCTCTCTCTCTCTCTCTCTCTCTCTCTCTCTCTCTCTCTCTCTCTCTCTCTCCAGCTGTCAATCTATAAAACATTTATCTCCGCCCTCCTGTAACTTTTATGTTCGACTTCGTCAACTTATGTCTTTCTGTTCTATTTTTTGTCCTTTGCCTTCGTCTGTTTCTGCTCCTCCTCTTTTTCTCTCTCCCTTCCTTCTTTCTTCCTCCTTACCGTTTCTTTCCTCCTCCTATTTTCTTCCTATTTTCCTGTGTTCTTTCCGTTTCATCTCTCCTTATAGCAAAACAGAATTGAGCCATTTAAGCTATAGCAAGAACCCTAGGAGAACACATAATATCAAAACATTGTGAACCAGAATGTAAACTTATATCTTAAAAGAAAAGATACAACATTGATGTGATCTTAAAGTAAGTAAGTAAGTATTTTCTTTATTACTCCACTTGCAAACGCACAATGGGACACAGAACATCATTATAATACATAGGCTAGAAGTAATAATAGGTAATAAAAATGTGCAAATTATAATCAAAAGTTAAATATAATATAATTACTAAACTATCATCGACAAACAAGCTAACTATATAACATTCTAGTGATAAATCCCTTTGCAATCAACGAATCACAACGTGGTATTTCAAGATTGTGTGAACGGGGCCTAAGGGAGTAACCAGTTACACGTTCAGGTGGAAGAAGATAATGGAGGACATGCCCGGGGTCACAGAGGATAGAAGAAAAGAGGGATACATCTGCCTTAGAACATAACATGTCAAAAGTAGGGGTGTTAGAGGGCAAAAAAACCTGTCTTATCAACTTTCTAATAATAGCGGACAGACGACTCCTCTGACCCTCATTTGCAAAATCCCACCATGCTGGTGAAGAATAAAGCATTCGCGCAACAGTGGTGGAACGCACAACATCATGGAGTCGGCTGCCTGTCAAACCATGTGAAACAAGGACACGAAGTGCATAAAATGACTGCTTTGCTTTACAGACAATGTTATCAATGTGCTCAGAAAAACCCAATCTATATGAAAGCGTAATACCCAGAACCTTGACTGCATTAGCTCGTTCAATCCCTATAATGGGGGGAGGGCAATCAGAAGTTTTGGAACGGGGACGCCTAAAGATGACTTCACATGACTTGCTATGATTGAGGCGCAAGTTACAATTACTAGCCCACTCTGCAATGTGATTAAGTTCAGCACCAGTAGTGTCAATATTAGAAGCAGGAATAATTAGGTAACAGTCATCAGCATATTTAAAAAGTCTATTACTTGTGGACTTCTATTTAAATTCACGCCTTCTTTACATTGTCCTTATGTACATTTTCCTCTATTTTATTCCTCTTTCTCTCTTCTTCTCTGTTCGATCTTACTATAGGCCTTCTTCTCTTGTTCCTTCTGACAGCCACACACATGTACCAATGCACACATATATAGGCCTGCATGCCTTTCATATCTCTTCCATCTACAATATATTGTTCTTTGCGTTTTCCACATTTTTCTTTCCTTTTATCTGTCTTCTTCTTCCTCCTCTTTTCTTTTCCTTCTATTTCTCCTGTTCCCTCAACTATGTACCTGTAGGCCTACATCTTCTTGTACATGCAGGCCTACATTCCTCGCGTTTTCTTGCCTCTTGTATACCTCCTCCTACTCCTTCTGCCGTATCCAATTCCTTCATTTTGTGCAAAGCGTCAGGAAGCATGAGCTTCATAAAGCCGATTGAAGGGATGAGAGTTGCCGCGTCTTGCACCCAAACTCCTCGGCAACAGTTACAACTGCCAAAACAATAACAGCTGTTGCAAGTTATGGTGCGTTAACAACAGGAGTAGCTATAGCAACGACGCTACAAACTACACCCCTCTGCATAGCAGCTTATAATAGCCTACCAATAATCTAACACTGCTGCACAAGCTATGTGTCATATTACAAGCAGCTGACGTCAAGAACCGGTTTTTTTGCATACCCAAAGTTACGTCCACAGCTTATAAGTAAACTGGTGGATTATAAGAAATTATGCAGTTATAAGGGTAAACGATAATAGTGATGCTTGCCCATAGATGTTCAGTAGAGTAAGGCTTTGACTGTGCCACTGCTCTTTGGCCCTTGAACCGGAAATGGTCACGTATTAAGACCAGTCTCGAGGCCAATAATATACAACACAATAATACATAGGCCTAGTTACGAAACTGTACTATTGAACTAATCGAAGAACTATTGGTCAGATCAATGTCGTGTCTTTTGTTTTACGATATGTACCTTTTGGTTCAGCATATTTTGCTTATACGTTCTCTTAGGTTTTTTGCTAGTTTAAATGACTCAGTTTTGCCTCCATGATATAAGCTTATGAAATAAAATGATAATCAAGATGTGAAATAAGTGATACACAGGCATATCCTCGATATAGACCCTAGTAGCAACCATCGCAAGTGAGGCTGGCCAACGAAAAATAACAGCATGGAGACTGAGGTAGCCGTTGTCTGCTATCATACCATGGCTTGTCTTGGTTTGGAGTTTGTTCTATGCTAGATTTCTTCATAATTCGACAATACTCGTATGTATACATTCTGACTTGTGCTAATTAAGTTCCGGTCTGCTCTATAGCCTCTTAGAAGTGTGTCCATTTAGCTTTGCCCTGGCCCCTAGGACCTAGGTTATCGTATAATTTCCCAATGTGCATATATATATATATACATACATACATAATTATATATTTATATATAATCTTTCACGGTTCGGGATGAATTAATAAATACCTTCTTTAACTACATATAATTATGTCCTCTGGCGTCAATGCCTCAGAGACTTAACGTCCGCAGGTGTTGGGGGTGATGTAATTACTACCGTTGTATAATGTATGCGCTTCAGCCACCATATTCCAATCGTGAGCTCGAAACGTCTAAAGCGCCACATGAAAGCCAAGTGCGGGGCATCAGCTTACTCACGAGCGTCTGCATCTGCTTCGTGCAGGGTCATGCTTCTGCATAAGAAGCTTCCATAATGAATTGTGATTGTATCGTGTTACCTATAAATTTGTTTATTGGTTTAGAAGTCTATGGGTTAGTTTTTACAGAAATAGTAGGTCTGCCGTTTGCCGTAGGAAAACACAGTTAGGCTATGCTAGTTTTGCTTCGTAATCTTTTTTGTTTTTACGAACACTTCATGGATCTTTTCACGATAAAGATGAAGGGAACGAAACGAACGAGCACAATTAATTGTATTGATTGCGAAACGCAAATGACATTGATAGTGAGGCTTCTTCAAGCTCAAGATATCGCAATATTTAGCTAAACCCTATAGCACACGCCAGTGACGCCACGGTGAAAGAGCTTAATAGTGAATTCCAGTACGTGTTCTATGAATCAGCAATTGATTCTAGGAGAGTAAGTAACATCAATCCAATCAGTCAGAAGTCTCAGGACTTCTGAATAACCTAGTCTCCCGGCCGCAACGAGTATGATATAGGCGAGCCGCAAGATCATTTCACTCGTTGCTCTCTTCAGCCTGCAGGCTGCTCGGATTAATTTTGCAGGGATGCATGACAGGCAGGCAAGTCTTCCACTCTTCCTCATTCGCCGAGTTCGTTGTAACTGCAGCTGCATAGGAGAACTATTCGCTGAAAATACACGCTCTGAAGAAGACACAAGAGGCACAAAAGGATTTAATCGGATTATTTGTTTCGTCGTATTACAGAGGAGATAATATTATTATTTCTAGGCTGCAGGAATTATCGGTCGTTCTAAGATATATAAGCGGGTGTTTTACGTGGCATGCAGAATTGCGGAGAACGATGCAATCAAAGCCGTTAATTTTCTTAACATTCTTGAAAAGGACATTTAAACTCTGCAGGATCTATAGACTAATATAAATATGCGCGTAAGTAGACCTAGACTAGACTACTATGAGAACGAGAGGAACTGCCGCGAACTCTGATCGAATAACTTCATCATGTAAGTAGTTTGGATGACATTGTATAAGCCTATATATAGGCTTACTATTTTTAATTCCAACGTCCGAACAATGCACGTTGTAGCCCATATAATCCATTATTATCCAATTATCTAAATAGGCCAGTATAGGAGGCATACACGCGTGATATTTCAAATGAGACATACTGGACGTTCAGATCTTAGAATTTAAAAACAGACTTTAGGGTAAATGAAACATGAAAAATTGTAGGAACTTCATGGATTATACAATGAGTTATTGAATGCGCATTTTAGGTGTCGATACAATTAACGGATAATTGCATTTCCATTACCATTTTTCAGACACACGTACGTGTTGCAGAAACTCGAGGCCTATTTATAGATCTCGGGTTTAAGTTATAAGTGCATCTCGCTTGCTCAATTGAGTCACGTTTTAGCGCGTAATTGTTTTTGAAATCGTAGGCCTACCTCAAGCAAAGCAGGCGCTCATAGGCTACTTGAAATGGAGCGTAACTACTACTAGTATAGGGCCATAAAGATAGCCTATATTCAGACTGAAAACAGATACTCTTGTAACCTATAGACCCCATAGTCTTTATAGCGCGTGCTGAGATGTCATCAGAAGATAACTTTCAGCAGCTGGACAACACAACATCTGTCACCACCAACAGCAGCGCAAACATCTCTTCCGCCCAGTCGTTGGTGTCGGGGGTGGCAGCCAACACCCAGTCCGTCCTCGTCGTCATCTACGCGGCCACGGCACTCCTCTCCATACTCGGCAACCTCCTCGTCATCGTCGTCTTCGCCATCGGTCGCCAGCCGCGCACATCCCTGCGTCGCTACCTGGCCAGCCTCGCCGTCTCCGACCTCATCATGGCCATCGTCTGCATGCCGTTCACCTTCAGCTACACCATGCTCAACCACTGGATCTTCGGTCCCTTCGTCTGTACGCTCGTCCTCTACATGCAGGCGGTCGCCGTCACCGCCAGCGTCGGCACCAGCACGGCCGTTGCTGTCGACCGCTACCTTGCCGTCGCTCATCCCCTTCGAAGGGCCCGGCTGAGGAGCTGGGCCGCCGTCGCAGTCGTCTGGGCCATCGCCGGACTCGTCTCCGTGCCGCAGCTCGCCGTTGGACGCGTTGGCGACTACTTGTCGCCGGAGGGAGTGGAGGTGACCGAGTGCACGGAGGAGTGGCCCGAACCGAAGCAGGAACTGAGGCGAGCCTACACGTTCTTTGTGCTGGCCGCAACGTTTCTGCTGCCGCTCGGAGTGACGGCGTTTGCGTACGCGTTCATCGGAAGGGATTTGTGGAGGAGGAAGGTCCCTGGAAATCCGAATGAGCAGAGGGATAACTTGCAGTTGAAATCGAAGCGGAAGGTAAGACCATGCAATGAATGAAAACAGGTTTACTATCAAAACCGCGCATGCATACAAAAACCGCGCGCACAAAACCGCGCACACCAAACCGCGCATATCAAAACCGCGCACGATCATAACCGCGCACGATCATAACCGCGCACGATCATAACCGCGCATCTGTTGAACTTTGATATTGGCGGCAGAACGAATTGTTTTCATCAATCCAGCTTCCATTGGGGCAACAATTATTAGTTTTCCATCAAGCCAACCTCTTTTTAAATAAGAATTATTTGTCTCAATCCAACTCCTATTTAACCAAGAATCATTTTCATCAATCCAACTTCCATTTAAGCAAACACTTAGCCTATTTGTGCAGCAATCAAAACTTATTTTTAAAAAATTCACATTCAGCCTGACAATTATCAGAAATTAATTAATTACGACTCACAGCATTAAAAGTTTGGTTGCAGAGCAATTAAATTGAATTATGCAGATAACGACAAAGAGAGCGATTAATTGCTTGAATGTGTCTATCAGTGCGCGACTGCGCGGTTATGATCGTGCGCGGTTTTGAACGTGCGCGGTTATGATCTTGCGCGGTTTTGAACGTGCGCGGTTATGACCGGATACCATGAAACCTGTGCGGTGAAGACTTCCTGTATGCATGCATATAATTATTATCAACAAGACCCGAAATATATGATTATTTACTTAACATCTGTAGGAATACAACTTATACAAGGTGAAGAGTCGTGAAAAATGGGATCTGACAAACTTGAACACGGGTCTTCGAACAGCCTTACACATAGTCCTCAATTGAACAGTTCTAGCAACCAATCGTATACACGGCTAAGTCTGTTTGAGTTTGTTTACGTACGTAAGTAAATATGTAACCTATACATGTACAAAGTCAAATAATTTTTTTAATTGGAACAATTGTGACACTGTATAGGCTACCACATTGATAAGGAAGGCTTCTCCACATTGAATGTAGCTATACTCTTCTGTCTCTTCCCGCTCTTCTACGGACTAAGCAAGCCCTGTGGGCTCATCATAGCATCATATCGCTCTTTCATCAGTTTCATTTCCCCCCCCCCGGGACTTCTGTGCTGAAAGCGCCTCTGAATAGTCTATGCTGCGATGCTGCGATCGAGAGGCGCTCCAAAACTTTTTAGAAACAATGCGATGCGATATTGGACTATAACAGCATATTATATTTTTTTAAAAGTATTATAATTATTATCATAATTCTCATAATCTTATTCGAGTATCAATAATCGTAGTGATGTAATTTTTCGCATCAATTATCAGCGGGGGAAAGAATGACGCCATCTTTGTTCCGTGGGGCGGATAAAACAATGGAGTTCTTATAGCAGGTGGAAGCAAAGCCTGTAGACCTATCCAGCACATGCCCGCAATCCGTCAGAATCACATATTATAGGAAAGGTCATGGGAAGAATCTCATGCATAACTGCTCAAAGGACGGCGAGTCCTTGGAGGAGATGATGGTAGCTAATCAGAGGACGTATCAAGGCGTCAGGCCTGCAGCTGCTTTCTTTCACACTGCCTCGGGAAACCCCCGACCAAACAGATGCGGCATGAAGCATCTGTGCCAGGGTTGCGGCACGCAAGACAGCAAAAAGAAATGGCGGCCACCCGTCTATTAATGGATAATAGGCCATCCGTCTAAAAAATAAACCGAATATATATATAGTTTCCTAGGTAATTTCGAGCGGTGAAGTTCTAATACTAGAGTTGGACAATGTTCGGTTACTATAGATATCTCCTAAACAAATGCTATTAAATCAGGTATTTATGGGAGGCAGACAGCAGGGATTGACATGCACAGCTGAACCTGTCTTGTAACGTCGTGCAGTTTGCTGCACGTTCCTATATCAATATCACCTCAGATAGCTAGTTGATGCAGCCTATTTGAACCGTATAGCCGTACAGTATAAGTGTAAATGTAATCGGATTTTATATATATATAGCGGCCATATGGCCTCAATGACCCTGTTGCTCATTTTCCAATGAATTTGATCGGGTGAGATTCTTCACCACCGCTCGCCCATTTGATTGAACGCCACGCCATTTAGGTCCTCGTGTACATACCGTGCTATAGCCCGAGATTTTGAATATTATCTTAAATAAGTCACCTTCGGGAAGCAAACCGCGACCCTCACGCTCTCTCTCTCACACAGAGTCGCGTACAGACGCCAGACGCGCGGCCAACGCTCTTACCGATGTAGCTAACTGGGTCAGCATATACGTTGGATTGCATGTTAGAAAGTTGCGGCGAAATCGGTCAGTTTCCATTGCATCGATCAATGATCAATGGTCAGTGGTCAGTGGTCAGTCTCGTTGGCTGCTATCGACTGCCTCCAGATGCATACGCCCTATATACCGCTGACGGAATAGGAATATTGCAACGGACGTACGACTCATAAACTCGATTCCATTATTATCGGCCTTTTGTTGCGTAAATCGACATAATTATGTACTATTATAAATATCATCTCAGAAGTCTACGTTCTTCGACCCCCGAGAATGCCTCTCTTAATCGATTCCTATAGCTATTATCGGCTCAACTCCGGTGGATGGGAAAAGAGGGATGGATGGGGGGTTGGGGGTTGGAGCGAAGACTCGAGGGCTGAGTCGTAATGAACTGGAAGTGCATTAGACTATAGATACATATATATAGAGTGCGGGAATACCATTGAGTATTCCCAGTGAATGCATTTAAAGATATTGCATTACGCGGCGAAATTTAAACTTCCCCTATAGATATTCAAATGGTATCCCATTATAAGCGCTATAGACCATATGCTTTTCATTTGTCGAAATCGCCATTTTATTGCCATAACAAACTATCGAGAAGCTTCTGGCACGAAAACCCGAGGAATATTCATTTCATTTCAGAAATTCATTCCGGCATCAAGCTTTAAAATCACTAGGACATGCTGGGAGCACCTTCCAAATGAACGCCTATAGTATACGTTTGTGCTTATAAGTAGGCTATATGCAGGCGCTGCTATGTGAATGTTAGGTTGCAATGACATCAAGAGATCTAAAACGACAACCCATCATCATCGTTGTTCAGATCTATTGTGACGACGCATAATGCATTTCAACTCTGACCTTCGCAATATAGGCCTATTATTGTCCCAATCGAACATGCATGGAAGGATAAATGGATGGATGGATTGATTGATTGATTGATTGATTGATTGAGGGACGGATGGACTGACCGGATGGACCGGAATTCATTTGAAGATCATGGACCACAACAATCTTTGAACAATCCTAATTTTTCCAAAACAACTAATTTGCAAATGCACGAATTCTTCCATGCATGCAGTCACCCGTATTACTTATTGGTGCTGTTACAGAAATGGCTTAACATCTCTCCTTCCCTCCCATCCATCCATCCATCCAATCATCCATCCATCCAAATAGCACTCAGTTGACCGACTCCGAGATCTTAAATCCTGTAGGCAAAATCAGCCATCTATCGGTCGCTCCGTGAGATATTTCGGCTAACACATTCCTCATCATTTTTATGGCGCAACTCTCGAAAACCTGCCTGAGTAACCTTACCGGTTAGTGACCCCCCCCCAACTGGAGGGAACGCCAGGAACCAACCAACGCGAGCCGAGCACCCGCGTCCAAACTTATTCCCTGAATTCCTATCTGCGATGGTTGAGGTGTAACACATTGGCACGAGGGACGCGGGTTTGATGTACCTGCTAAGTTGCTAACCCCATACGGTTGATTGAGCCTTGCCCTTTCTTGCTAGGGGTGACTGTTCATACGTTTAAATCATCATCATCATCATCGTCATCGTCATCGTCATCGTCATCGTCATCGTCGTCGTCATCGTCGTCGTCGTCGCCGCCGCCGCCGTCGTCGTCGTCATCATCATCATCATCATCATCGTCATTATCATTATTAAGCACACGGGTAGTTATTATTAAATTTCCATGGGCATGGACCATTGCACAGTATTTTTTAAGGCATCTCTGAACTACAGTAAACCGAATCTGAATCTCGATGCATGCGGTGCGACCATATATGGTGCTCCCATGGAGTATAGGTCATAGCTTTTGAAGGATTCAGTTGACTATTTTATCCATGTCCTCACAAATGAAATCCAGAACACTATAGGACCTTAAACCGACCAGTTTTAAACGAAGAATAACCTAAGTAAATACAGTCATTATTATGGCATTTGCGAGCCCGCACGCTTATAAGCATTCTCTAGGTGATTTCGTAAGCCGGCTATAGAGGAATACAATGATTACATTGTGGAAGACGCGAAGACCATATAGGGGGGAGAAGGTTGTGGAGTACAATTTCTGACCATCCCTTTCTAAACTGTCAACAACACGTGCGCGTCGGCAGGATCTCACGATTTTACACGAATTGCAATGTAAAACGTTTCAAATTTCTTACAAATAATTACCCTACGTATGGAGGAACATTTGGACAGGTAATTATGTGTCACTTTACGGCTCTTTATAGGTAAATTTAAGCATGGTGTCGTTCGCGTATAGGGTAAGGTTTCGCGTCGTGAGGGTCGGTTAGGGTTAGTGTCGTCATTAGATTCTTAACATTTTTGCGTCGTGAGGGTCGGTTAGGGTTAGTGTTAGGGTTAGTGTCGTCATTAGATTCTTAAGATTTTTCCGTTGGTTCTTTAGCAGTTGTTGGCGAAGCTAATAGCCTACAGCTTCACCAATAACTGCTAACATCAACTACCTTCTCCCCCTACGGTCTTCGCTTCTTCCACAATGTAATCATTCTATTCCTCTAACCGGCTTACGAAATCGCCTAGAGAATGCTAATATGCAGCCCGCACACTGTGATGAGAGTTACATTTGGACTTCATCTGCTTCTTTCATCGCAGTAGACCAATACTTCAAAGTTCGATGCTGTCTGTAAATCACTCGCGTGAGTAATAAATGTAAATATCTGTACTTCTGCACATAATTATTATGAGCCCATCATATAGCGCCGGCTTGTCAATGTCGACCGATTGATCATTCGAAACGAGAGGAAATGATCGAGACGTCCTTCGGCCAAATTGATGGCGATCAATCACCTATACCGTTTGTAATGTTTTAAAGTTTTTTGATTGCCGTACGCTTCTTATTAACTCCTGGCCAATCAACTAATTAAAACTATCCTTGGTGGCAGCGGTGTGGTCTCCAGTCTCCTCCAGTCTCCTCGGGTATCGATAGCGTGGTTCTTTGAACGACAGTAGATGAGTAGAATAAAACACAGTTGATTTTCCTTTCTTATTATAGACGTAGCTTGATCTCTTACAGTGTTTTATTTACAGGTATTATTATCGGTTTTCATAACGCATTATTAAGTCTTCTCACAGTCTGTTCCTACACTTTGTTCCTACACTTTCGTTCCTACACTTCTTCCCTGCACTCTCTGTTGATCACCTAACGTACTGCCTTTCCTAGCAGTCTCATTAGCGCAAATCTCTTCCTTGAGAGCTGGTTCCTCTGTTGATCGTTCTCGCCCTAAAGCCTTCTGAGAGTAAAATCCCTTTCTAGAGTGGACTCCTCTACCGACCTTTTCGCCCAGACGATTTCCAAGAGTGAACCTGAGTGAACCCCTTTTCGAGTAGATTCCTCCTTCCGTTCGTTTCCTCCGGCCGCATTCTCGGAGTGAACCCCTTTTCGAGTAGATTCCTCCTTCCGTTCGGTTTCCTCCGGCCGCATTCTCGGAGTGAACCCCTTTTCGAGTAGATTCCTCCTCCCGTTCGTTTCCTCCAGCCGCTTTCGTGGAGTGAACCCCGACTCAATATTTCGTCCCCTATTTATCCATTCCTTCCATTGCCTGCCTCAGCCCCTTTCTATCCATCCATTTTTCTCTCCTTATATGGTCATCTTCACTCCTTTTATGGTCATAATTCATACCTCCGATTCTTCTACCCTAGGCTATCTCTGCACAGTCCCCTTGCTATAGCCTTTCCGCCTGCAGTGTACTACTGTCTGCCTGCTCTGAGTCAGTCTGCGTCTTCCAGTCTGCGTCTCTATGTATATATATCTATATAATATTTATATCAACCTCGAGTCCTTTAGTTTCTAGTCTTCCTTATTCTATATATAATGTTCAGTTTCATACCTACAGTGTTCAATCTAATCCACATAGGCCTAATCGTCTTTACGTATTCTAACTATACTGTTCAGTTTCATACTATATTATTAAACTTCTCTACGCAGTGTTCGGTTGCCTATACATTATTCGCATCTGTCCCTCATAACCCAGCCCCCTCTTCCATTACACCGTTGTAATAAAATGTATCTTTTCCGTCTTCCAGAAATAGAGCATTTTATAAGTATGTATAAAATACGGATAGGCCTACATAGCAACTGTACCAGAAGCCTATCTGTTTATTGTCTGTTTAGTATCATTTTTATTAGCATGCTTATTCAAATTTCATACGCAACTCCGTGGGTTGCTATGATAAATGGTTCGTTCACCCTAGTTGCTCTGCATGAAGTAGGTTTACCAAGCGGTGATTGCAATTATGTGAACCATGCAGGTGACTATAGTGCATACAGAATAACTGCTGTTTACAACTCTCAGAACTGTTTTGTGTGTACGCATGTAGGCTATGTATTTATGGTAGCCTATACGTACGTACATTGTACGTACCTATGCATGTACATTGTACGTGTATGCATGTATGTAGGCCTATGTATAATTGTATATATATATATACATAATATTAGCACTTTCTAAGTACATCTCAAAGTACTGCACTCGCTTGCTTTAGTGATGCTAAGAATATTGTCATCTGCAAGCAAGCCTACAGGTAAATGGGGCGGCTTGGGGGCCTATGCCAAGATTACTATAGCCTACTGTGTAACTGTGTGAGAGTGTATATGTACATTGTAGCCTACATGTATAATGTGGATAGTGGATACGTAGCCTATATTGTACATACACATTACAGAGCATTGCTTCTAAAATGCCGGGAAGCAAATATGCCGCTAGCGGCGCTAGGGTGATCCTGTGCCTGGGATACACTCTGATTGGGTCCGAAGTCCACTTTCCAGCAGTTTTGTTTTCCTTTACTGCAGGTTATGCTAATACCATCCAGGGCTGTCCAAGCTAGTAGGCATATTTCCAAGTTTGTCATGCTCTTAATCCATAACTGCCGTGCTAATATATTATGACCAGCTTTGAAATATCATCGCATATCATCTATATCAGCAGTCGCTGGTAATTTTCAACTGTGAAGATCTTACAACTCACTGACTGCTGCTGCTGCAGCTGTCTTCGGTGTCAATGAGACAGCACAGAACAGGATGCTGCTGATGATGATGATGAAAGAAGATGGTGGCGCTGCTGAGGCTGCTCGTAGCTCGCGTGGCTGTATGTATACAGTCAGTGGGTTAGCTTAGATCGACATTAGTCTTTCCGATGCATATCTGCACATCGAGCAACGCAGTTTATCCATTCCACTCTGTTGGTAGCCATCTCAACAGCGTCGTTCCACTTCATCTCCATAAAAATCGCAATTTATTTTCTTACTTGCTTCTATTGCGCAAGATATTTTACATGGGTGGGTTACAAGCCCACGTATACGCTACCGCAGAGCCCTCCTCCTTTATCCTGGCTTGAGACAGGCACAGTCTCGCACAGACCACCCCAAGAGGTGTCTTGTGGCGGAGTGGACTAACAGGCATAGGCTACATGTATATGTGTAGATGTGCGTAGAGCCTACATAATATTATTATCCACATAATTTTGTAATGCATATAATTATAGGTCTATTATGTTCAGTGGTTAATCTAGACGTCTCTGGGGGTGGGGAAGTTCCTCCAAGGAATGAGATCCCTTCCAGAAAGTTCGAGAGGTGTTTACATGCATAATTATCATACCCTCTCCCAAAAAACTACAGATTGAACAGTTCTCCCCACCCCCAAAAAATTTTGACAGCTTGTTTGCATGTATATATATAATTATTATATATATATGTAAAATTTTCGCATCAGAATAAGAATTATTCGACAGCGCAGCACGTTGATGTACTGTAATGGTCGATCTATATATATTAACCCGTATAGACCAGTGATTCCCAACCTTTTTTGGCCTGCGGCACACTAAGAAAGAACAAAAAATTTCGCGGCACACTTAATAATAATTACCTTTTTTATCTAGTCCTATATGTATTAGTCACTATTATTTAGTAATATTATAATTTTAATGTTCTTGTTGTCTAATAATACTCTAGTCTAGTGAGTCTAGTCACTAATCAGATCATCATGTGAAACGAGGCTCCAGAGACGACAATGATACTCGCATTTCATCGTCTCTCTCTCATTTTACACTTGATTTCAGTTAAAGCTGAAAATCTAAATTCACAAAACCACGAAGATGCAAATGGCAGAAGAACTTTTACTGCTCTTGAACAGACAGACGGATATGATTTCTGGATGGAAAGCCAAAACTCATCCAAACTCTTTTAGGAAAATGTTGACTGATAAAAATTTGTCATTTCGTAAATCAATGATTTGTTGTTTCGCCGATTACAAATGAACTGATTGATTACCCAGTATAAATTGCAAGCGAAGGGATGTAGACCTAATGCTGTAGGCTATTGCTGGTTGTAGGTCTATCAATGTAGGCCTACTTAGTATTTCAAGCGCAATTTTCTTCTTTGACTGTGATTCATTAATTGACCGTGAGAAAAAAGTCAAGACTTCATTTGGAGATCTTAACCTGCTATAGTATACAGTGTGAGAGATTAAGACCAACTGACTTAAGTTTTATGTTGCAGTGATGATGTTTTCGGATGTTTTGTTTGAAATCATTATTAATTAATAACATATTAGATTTTTCCCGCGGCACACCTGCAAAAGTGCCGCGGCACACCAGTGTGCCGCGGCACACAGGTTGGGAATCACTGCCGTAGACTATTATCTATCTGCGGTCAGATGTGGCTCGATGAACCGGGAAACGTGACTTAGCTGCACACTATATCTATAGGATGAGTTAATGGCACAGTCTGCAAGCAGTGCTTTAAGTGTAGAAAAAGTTTCTGGACGTCCCTTAATTATTACTTTTAAAGCCTGTGCAAGAACCGGATGACGTTCAAATTTGAAAATAAGTGCGTGGACGCCTTCCATGCAATGGCGGCGCTAGGAGGGAGGCTAGGGGCTAAGCCCCCTATACAGGCAACCCGGGGCTAAGCCCCTAAAAATGCCCATCCGGTTTTTTTCCATGAGATTTCGGCCGGATGGCTAAAAAGTCCTCATAAATTTTAGCAGATGAAAATGGAAAATTTCCTCAGCCCCCCCCCCCCCAAAACATAAATCCTGGCGCCGCGACTGCGTCCATGACCGTCCAGTCACACTAACAATAAGCGTTGCCTGCAAGACAACGAATAGTTCTTAGTGAACGCCTTAATTAACTGCTGCTGCTGCTTGTGTTGCTGGTGCAGGTGATAAAGATGTTGGTGATCGTCGTCACGCTGTTCGGTCTCTGTTGGTTTCCGTTGCATCTCTTCACAATCATCGTCGACTTCAACCCACAGCTGCGCAGCGAGGGACAGGCGACGACGAGTGATCTCGTCTCAACCGTCTTCATAGCCGTCCATTGGTTGGCCATGTCCAACAGCTTCGTCAATCCAATCATCTATAGCTTCCTCAACGACAGCTTCCGGGTCAGTAACACAGCATCGCCTTCCCTCTTTGATCTAATCTCCTCATCCACTATAATCTAATCTAATCTAAATGTTATGCTAGTTTCTAGGGCAGCGGTTCCCAAGCCGTGGCCCGCCAGGCCTAAGAAAATGGCCCGCATCTCTCAAAGAATTAACAAAAAATAATATATGAAAAAATTACAGTTTGGACAGGATAAAACACATAATTACTTTCTATTACAAATTATTCTATTTTGGTGTCTATACATAACATCAAATAATCTATTTTTAATCAATTCCAACAATTCTATATGCGTTGGTTGGTTAAATTTTTGCCTTGTGGCCCCCCTAATGTCCTTCAACTAAGAAAAAGTGGCCCTCGTGTCTTCCAACTTAGAAAAAGTGGCCCTAATGGCAAAAAAGGCTGGGAACCACGTACTGTTTTAGGGATTTATATTTTAATCTCATAAATTACAATGTCATTCGATCTGTGTGTGTGGTTTTTTAAAACCTGATCCATGCTATTCTTGTATCATCATATTATCTGAGCGACTAATCGTATAAATTCTGCTCTTGTATCATCTTATTCCATGTAATACAATCCAGTGACATATAGGCCTACATTCTGTGGCCTACATGAGGTCTGGACGGTCCTTCCGATGCCAATCAAGAGCAGCAAAGACCATAAACCTTGGCATGTGTGTATAAATCCGATGAGATTTTTAGGTCCCTCTGCTCCCCCCCTCCATCAAACCGACAACTCTTTATTGCTCTTCCGAGTCCCGACGGGTTCACATGTCATGATAAAATAAATGGTAGGCCCCTGTTTGATTCATCGACTTAGCTATTTCGGAAAATTGCGCCTATACTTCAGAGGTGGAGCCCGGTTTTATGACGATCCTCAATCCAACTATATATAGGTCTATTCGCAATGAGCTTCACATCCCGCTGTCTAAGACCCGCTCAAGTTTCGTCCTGGTTCTAAAGAAAGTCTCACAAACATAGTCTACATGAAACTTACTTTACAAGTGTTGGTGCGCAAGACCCCGATATAGGGAGCTCACGGCTTGCTTCCAGAGTCCAGACCCCTAGTGCTTATATTTTAAGGTGACTGACTGTTCCAAACCATGCAGCACGTACGTATACGGGTCGCATCCGCCGCTGCATTCGAATCATCTAGCCTACATTGATACTTTCAATCGACCAAACCTCAGGTCTATAAGTATGTTGTAGTATCTAATGTACTGAATCATCTTATACAATTGCCACAACTTATCTAATCTTATACAATTGCCACAAATTATCTAATATTATATAATTGCCACAACTTCTGCATGGCGAGCGTGCAATTTCCAGTTAGAAGGAAACTGAGATAAGGAGGGAGGAACAGAGAGAATTTCTGTAGCGTCTCTACCGTTCTACGGTACCGTATTGGTTAGAAGAGACACCGTATACGCCTAAAAATATCCGTTAATATGGTTGTCTTCTGACGTTGTAGAGCGACCTTCGATGGCTGTTCTGGCGGATGAACCGCTGCTTCCGACGTCACGATACAGACGATTTCTCAGATCAAATGTTCTACCTCGACTGTCCAATGACCAGCAGACAACCGTCTCCCTACCAGCAGACAATCTTTGCCACAACACCAAAGAGCCATCGTCCCACCAGCAAACAACCCTCGCCCAACCAACAGACAGCCATCGACCCTGGTGGTACGAAAGCTGTGACGCATGGCTGACGTTAAAAACCAGCCAGTGAACAACTGCGAGACAGATTATAATCGGCATCAGTCACAATCAGTGTAAAAAAATAACTGTGGGTGCGGGGCAATGATCCACTTGGAATTGGCCGGGGTGTGAAAAACAGACTTTACTATGGAGCTCTAAGAGACGCTGGGGGTTGAAACCAACCCCACCCTCCATCCCCGCAATTCTCACCCTGGTCACAATGTAAAAATTGCGAATTGAATGCTAGAGATAAGAATTTTTACGGTGACGCATGGTAACATTAAAACCGTCGAACTCGGGCGACTCGGCAGATGGCGTAATGTTGCACAGCTCCATGTCTACCGTAACGATCTTCTCAGACGAACCCGGCCTGGTCCGAAAGCATAACATGACTGTAATATGTGTAATTGTATATAATATATAAATGTAAATAATTATATATACATATATTGGCATTTCCGGATTTCATGATCGTTGTGCGTGTTTTTGCTCGAATCTAGCCTATAGCCTAAGAACTACTAGCCTATACCTTAACCCTTTACCAGTTCATTTTTAAATTTTAAACCCGTTTTCAGCGGATTTACTCGGGGCAAACGCGTAAAGGATTAATTTGTCATGGTAGGCCTAGGCTATATATATATATATATATATATATATATATAGATTTAGGCCTACACCATTTCCAATGTCTATGTATACAGGGAACCGTTATTGACGACCAGTGAAATTAATCGATTTAGAATAAACGGAGAATCATATACATATACATATATATATATATATATATATATATATATATATATATATATATATATATATATATATATATATATATATATAGAAACCTCTATGAAAAAACCATTTCTTAATTTCCTGCCTTGCATTTTAAACTATTGCTCGACGACGACGACGACGACGACGACGACGACGACGACGACGACGACGACGCTAAATCAAAAACTTAACAGTGGTCATTGTGTTCTGCTCCTCCTGAAAAATACCTGCAGGCGCCCATTATAAAGGAGTTCCTGACCTGTGTAGTATTGTAATCTATGGGATTGATGTAGGGCTGTATACGCCTACAATTCAGCTGAAGCGCAAGCAGGCAGCCTGCTTATAAGTTCAAGAGGCTCTTGGTAGGTGCATAAACGGTCCTTGCATTTGGGGTGCTATAATGATGATCATGAGCAACAGCTGCTGGCATGGCCTTTCAAAAGCAACGCCTAGAATCTGAAGACACTTAAATCTGTTGTTTACATACGTCATTTTCCAGAGTGAGCCAAGTTCCACGGATATAGTACTCAACGGGTGACTTTATGTTCTCAGAAAGGTTAAGAGGTGCATGTATATTTATAGATGTCTAAAGCATTTCCCTGCTGAGAGGCGCTCCCAGTACTGAGAGCCCATGAGAATAGAGAAGTCTAGAGAGTAGTAGAGACAACACGCAGCTTTGCAACATTAACCCAGTTAAAATCATGGGGAAAAAGTAAGAGGAAACCCATTCCATAGCAAGAGACCAGCCAACGCATATGCATGGTGGTGGGCAATAGCAGGCCGAGCTACCAGCAGGTCACTTCAGTCTAAGGAACTGAGACGATGATCACTGAGGATGTCAGTAAAGAGGCGAGGTACAGGTCAGTCAACCAAATGCAAGCAACGGATGGAATGGGATTCATCACGCAACAGCTATGCCTGCACATGGAGGATGGCACCATTAGCAGACAAAGGAAGGGATGATGTCCAAAGTTATGATGTTTTAACAAACGGACGACCAGTTGTAGCACCTTCGACAAGTGCAAAAAGGTGCAACATAAATGTCTAAAGACATGCATACAATATTTAAAGAGTAACTTGACGAGCAGCTATAAACTCACAGAGCATCAATTGACAGCAGCTCAAAACTAATCTGAAGATCAGGTCAATCACCAATTTACTCAACTAGTCCAGAAACAGCCTCTCTAACTACACACACACAATAGTCTACTACTACTACTGCTACTGCTACTGCTGCTGCTACTGCAACTGCTACTGCTACTACTACAACTGCTACTACAACTGCTACTACAACTGCTACTACAACTGCTACTACTACTACTACTACTACTACTACTACTACTACTACTACTGCTACTGCTGCTGCTGCTGCTGCTGCTGCTGCTGCTGCTACTGCTACTGCTACTGCTACTGCTACTGCTACTACTACTACTACTACTACTACTACTACTACTACTACTACTACTAATGATAATGATAATAATAATAATAATTATAATAATAATAATAATAATAATAATAATAATAATAATAATAATAATAATAATAATAATAATAGTAATAGTAATAGTAATAGTAATAATAATAACAATAATAATAATAATAATAATAATAATAATAATAATAATAATAATAATAATAATAATAATAATAATAATAATAATAATAATAATAATAATAATAATAATAATAATAATAATAATCATAATAATAGCTGAGACCTAATTGGGAGACTTCATTATTTACACTTTCATCATCATTCAGAACAATAGCTAGGCCTACTGCTTCCATGTAAATTGTACTTCCTGTAACTGATGTCGATTGTTGAAGATCATAAAAGAATAATGATAATAAAAAGTGGTAATGATAAAAATGATAATAAGAGCAGCAACAATTGAAATGCTAATAATAATAGCAATAATAATGATAATTATAATAATTATTAATAATTACCAATTATAATGAGATAATAAAGAATGTTTCCATTATAGACCTACCTACAACACAATGGAGACTTGAATCTCCAACGCAAATGAATCTCCAACGCATAGTTTCTTAGAGCCTGGTGGATTCTTTCTACCTAGAAAGTGAAATAATTGAAATACCAGTATTATTATTTATTGTTATTATTGTTATTTATGTGCATCAACTATTCTCCGTCTTGTTAAGGCCACGCTATTCGCGCGACCAAATCCGGCTGAATAGCGTAGTGAGTGCATGGTGGACGCAACTTTGATCTTGAAATCAGCCAGTCAAGTCACTCCAAGCCATAACCGTCATCACCACCACCACCACCATCATCATCATCGTGGTTTAATATGTATCAAAATGATTGCGCTAATTAATGAAAATAACTCTAAAAGTATTGTAGCGATGTTTACATGTTTGGATTATTTCGGCGATGACGTCATAATGTACGTTGCCATGGTACCGTTCTTCCTTCTTGGAATCCTTTTTTAGAAAGCCTTCCAAGAGAGTAGTTTGCGAGTGGATTGTTTTAGAGATTTCGGTGGCTTGTGCAGGACAGTTTCATTTTTCTTCTTCTTTCTTCTCGTTCCTTGTTAGTTCTCGTTCCCGTTAGTATAGTTTAAGTAGTTTTTCTTCTCGTTTTTTCATTGTATATATTTCGTGACAGTTGCTAAACAGTTATCGTCTTCCATCGGATTACGATCTAATTTCTCGAAAACCTCTTTGGATATTATCGACCATTTAGCACTTTTTTACGATGCTTCGTCGTCTGTTCCGAGTCCTTGGTCGACCCCCTGCGAGCGTCGGTCTGACCCAATCGTCGGACGTGGTGACGGAGGAGGACAGCGTGTCTGAGGCTGCTCTTCCTGTTACGGCGACGGCTGTCGTCGGAGCGAAGGAGGGCAGTGGAAAGAGATGGAGACGACTGCGGAAGGTCCTCTCTCGCAGGAACGTCACTCCAACCGAGGCTCCTGCCTCTTCGTCTGCTGCTGCTGCTGCCGCTGCTCGTACAGACCCCGTCTCTGTCAGCGCCACCTCAGATTCCGCGTCTGCCTCCACTGATAGCGCTGAAGCTGCTCGAATGGACGCACTGGCTCAGGCCCGCACGTTCGCCCTCGCAAGACGATCGGCTGCTGAGGAAACGCGTCTGCACTTCGAGAGGACCTTCCGGGAGATGGTGGCAATGTACCGATGGGATGCGAACTTGGACGAGAAGACGGAGGATGAGGAGGATGAAAAGACTGCTCTCGTTGCGGCTTTCACGGAAAGAAATGAGAGCGAAAGTAAGGTGGTGGCCTGGCTTGGCAACCCAGCGAATGAAGGGCTCGTCAGGGACGCCACTGACCTGACCAGGGACAGCGCGGAGACCGTCTTCCTGGTAGACGCTGTTCCAGCCGCTGAGTGTGAGTGGGACGCCCCGGACGTCTCGGACGACTGCACTCCTCCAGCAACGCCACCACCACCACCACCACCACTACCACCACCACCTCCACCACCACAGGAACCAGACGAAGACGATGACAACCGCCGCTGCTGCTGGTGGTGCTGCTTCTAATTCGAAAGCAGCTGAAAAGACGAAGCAACAAGAGCCACCGATGACTACACCACCACCACCACTACCACCACCAACGAACACTGCCGCCGTCGAAGATTCTCATCGTTCGCTCTCACAACGACTAGACCCCCAGTTGTTTGGGTCAGTACGCCAACAACTTTCTCGCATGATGGTCGTCGACACGATTTTATCGTCTGGTCGTCAAGACGATCGAACCACCACACGAACAGAGCACATCACATATTGCCCGCAAAGGAAGGAGCTATCGACGATACCACTCGCACCTACCTCATCATCGAAGGCAGAAACTGACACGGTCTCTGCAGGGATCCGCGGAGAATAAAACGACAAGCAAACCTTCCTATTCACAACAGTCCCTGGTACCGAGTACCTCCAGCGTGCCCGTTGTCTGGGTCATTAGACCCATCTGTGCAAAGCGAACAGCATCGCCTCATCCGCTTATACGCCGTCGTCGTGCCCGAAACACAGCTCTTGGTCTAGACGTAGCCTATACACTGAGCGCTCGAACCTTATTACCCGTCAGCTCGAAGTGACTTGGGAGTCAATGTATAGACAGTTCTGCTGAGCCAATAGCACTGACTGCCCCTGTTCCTAAGAGGAATCCGACATCTATGCCCATCGGCGCCAAAGAAAGGTGCTTCCAGTGGCTGACAATCCGTTTCCCGGTGACGAGAAGGTCATATACAGCTCGACACTTTCAGCCGCATCAGACTCAAAACCACCGGATCATACCGCCTTGAAACCGATTCTTCGGTATTTCGTGAGAGTGGCCTTGGCCAGCACTGACCTGAGTCATCTATAACGTTGGGCTAACAAGACCCGAGTGCAGTGCAGACCTGACTATGCCTCTGAGACGAAGGCCGACCGATCGTCTACAGCTCCATGCTTGACTGGAGAAGGACTGCAGCCGCGCGTTGAATCAGCGGATGCACAGCGGAGGATCGTTCGATGTTCTCATGTAGAGATCGAATTAACGACTCGATTGCACCAAGATATTCGACAGAGGACGATGTTCCATCGCTCGACATCTCCGAAGGAACAAAGGACCACATGGAAAGACCTTTTCTGGTAGAACCGGACAAGGAAATCGTCGCCGAGGATATCGTGTGGGTGGGGGGAAGGTGGACTGCATCCGGTACACGCCGGAACGAGAAAGCAAAGACATCATCCAAGGAAGAAAGATAAGAAGGTCTTCTTCTACTTCTCTTCTTCCACCACCACCACCACCACCACCACCACCACCGCCATCCCAGAGAACAGACGCAGACGATAACACTCGTTGCTGTTGCTGTTGCTGCTTCTTCCCACTTCCAATGCAGCCAAGACATCGCTAATCGCTATACAGATGAAGTAGAGCAAGAGCAACCGATGACACCACCACCACCACCACCACCACCACCACCACCACCACCAACAGACAATGCTACACCAGACAGATTCACCAACACATCCTCAACAGATTCAGCCTCGCCAACTACCAGAGAGATTCATCTGCACCTCTATAACAGACACAGCCTTACCACTGACTGGCCGAGAGATTCACCTGCACCTCTACAACAGAGACAGTCTTACCACTGACTGGCCGAGAGATTCACCTGCACCTCTACAACAGACACAGCCTTACCACTGACTGGCCGAGAGATTCACCTGCACCTCTACAACAGAGACAGTCTTACCACTGACTGGCCGAGAGATTCACCTGCACCTCTACAACAGACACAGCCTTACCACTGACTGGCCGAGAGATTCACCTGCACCTCTACAACAGAGACAGTCTTACCACTGACTGGCCGAGAGATTCACCTGCACCTCTACAACAGACACAGCCTTACCACTGACTGGCCAGAGATTCACCTGCACCTCTTCAACAGACAGCCTCGCTAACTACCAGAGAGAATCACCAGCAACTCTACAACAGACACAGCCTTACCACTGACTGGCCGAGAGATTCACCTGCACCTCTTCAACAGACACAACCTTACCACTGACTGACCGAGAGATTCACCTGCACCTCTTCAACAGACAGCCTCGCTAACTACCAGAGAGAATCACCAGCAACTCTACAACAGACACAGCCTTGCCACTGACTGGCCGAGAGATTCACCTGCACCTCTTCAACAGACACAACCTCACACAGAGCAAGAACCGCGGATGACAGCACAATTGCATCCAAAGTTTACAGCAAGTTTACAGCGTGGCTGATTCATTCAGTGCAACTGCCAGACCAGATGCGGATGAAACGAGAGACAACTTCGAAACGAATTATTCTGAAACGGGAAAACTGTCGAAATCAACCAGTAAAGAACCACAACCCGGAGAACAGCTGATTTCGGCTGGAGAAACCGACAGAACGCTTTCCTGAGGTCCAGTCTTCGCAGAGACTTCCAACATCGACCAGAAGGACGTAACTGCTGACTGGAGCTCGGCCTTTGCAAGTGCCTAAAGGCACATGTATGTATTTTAATGTTTAGCCACATCTCATAGCCATTTATTTCTTTGAAGTTCTAGATGCATTTAAGTTCATTATTAATTTATTATCGCATGATATTTGTTGCTAATAAATTTGCTTGGTATTTACTTCGTGTTTTTGAGACGGCAATTACTATTCGTTGCTTCATAAACTTTGACACACTCGATCACTTCCAAGATGGATGAATGGATGGATAAACGGATGTATGAATGAATGAATGAATGGATGAATGAATGAGGGAATAAAATGAATGAATGAATGATTCAGGGAATAGAATGAATGAATGAATGAATGAATGAATGAATGAGGGAATAAAATGAATGAAATGAAATGCATACAGCGGAAGAGTGTTTTCGAAGAGACATGAGAAGGTTTCGATTGCATCAGTGGCGGAGACCTAGGGGGGGACAGGGGGGGACGGTCCCCCCCAATAAAAGTGTTGGGGGGGACGGCCCATGCATTTGTCCCCCCCAATGTTTGAGCGTCAAGACTTGTTTGGGCGGCGAAAATAGAAAATTTCGTCGGGATTTGGTCGAGGTTTGGCCGGATGACTAAAAAAAAAAAAAAAAAAAAAGGTCATCAACTTTTTTGGCGGCGAAAATAGAAAATTTTCCGAGATTTCGCCGGTCGTCAGAAATTTTCGGAAAATCTCGCGTCTTTCCGTCCCCCCCAATTCTCGGCGCAGGTCTCCGCCTATGGATTGCATAATATTAATGGTCTAGAGTAGCCTATCTGCATATCATAATGACGCGTATTAATGCTTATCTCGTTTCTTGCAGGTGCCGATGCATTGATGGGTATGAGGAAGGATGGGTATGAAGAAGGATGGGTATATATGAGGAAGTATGAGAGGAGAGAACGTGAATGGGAAAGATTGTGGTGATGGCGGGGGGATGGTTGTGTGGCTCGTTTTTGTTTTGTAGTTTTGTGTTTGTAGTTTATGTGTAGTAGTACCTGCCGGGCCTCTGGCGTGGTTTAAAACCCCGTAAGCTCCTCGCAAAGGCAGGAGGGCCCCTGGCGGCGTTGAACTCCTTCGGGAGCAAGACCCGAAAGCCCAATATTATTTTATTTTGAATTTATTATTTTTATTTTGCATTGTGTTGTATTTGTTTTGTGTGGGTTGGTGAACCGGGGGATGAGAATGAGGATGAGAAGGATTGGATGGAGAGGGACTGGATGGAGAGGGACTGGATGGAAAGGAAGAAGTGGATGGAGGTGGAAGTGGATGGAAAGAAGAAGTGGATGGAGGTGGATGGAGGTGGCATCGAGACAAAGCAGCCGCATGAAACTATGAAGGTCAGCGGAATTTATTAAATTATACATTTTATTCATGGGCGTCCACGCTCCACAGGAATGTACAGAGCCCCTA
>OX457038.1:59009251-59081751 GCA_949752735.1 Lumbricus terrestris
AAAATAAAATATCGCATTATGTCCTTTTAGGGGCTCTGTAGGAATGTCCTGATAGGGGTATACTTTAAAATTGTTGGCACGGTTACACCAACAAGGATGGGATAATTAATCCGTTTTCAGCTTAACCAAACTCTGAATTTTTATTCAAATACTGAACTGCAAAGTTTAAATGATTTTGTATAAAGGGGAAATGCCTCTTTACCTCTGTGAACGCCTATGATTGCTATTGCATTAAGTTTGCAATCAGTGGCTTCTATCCCCCCTAAGCAACCGGGCGCAATCCATTTTCTTCCCCCCCCTTTTTGGACCGGCCTTCCTCTATGTATGCAATATAATGCAATCTAGCGCATGCCCTCCTCTAGTGGGGGAATGAAGGTTTGTTTGGAGAGGGACAAACGAGCATCCAGCAGACGATCGGCGAAGCATGTGTAGCGCCGAGAAGGGACCTATAGTATGGGGAGGGAATGTGCCCTTCCCCATAATTTTTTTTGCGATTTCCGCATTGCAATTTCAGCATTTTAAGCTGTCCTCTTAGCAAAATTACTCTACTGTTTCAGTGGAGGAATTGCTGCCAAAATTGGGCAGCCATATGTTTTGCGCCTCTGATCAGTGTGCACTCGGGAGGCGTTACATAAATTTTTAGAGCACAATGCAATACAATAAAATACAATGTAGGTCCTGCATTGTAAGCCCACGTAATAATGATGTTGTTTTACTACGTGTTCAAGGACCAAATTTGACCGTCTGAAATTTGAAAGATAACATTGGAGAGAAGCCATTTGAGTTGTGCAAAATAGTATTTGTATTAACATTATTTTTTTCAATTATAATATGATTGTATTATTTATTAAAATAGTAAAAACATAATTATAATCATCTAATAGGAAAGTTTTTATAGTATATTATAGGCCTAGCTGTTATAGCAGTTCATGTAATTCAAAAATGCAGATAGTAGCCTAACTAAAACTCGAAGTGTATAAAGTGTATACATTTTGCTAAAAACTATTAGGCTAGGCCTACCATTTTGTTCAAATTTATATGGAGGGAAAGTATTTTCTGAGGAGGATCTTCCTCCTAGTGATGCCTAGATTGAACGCTGCCCTCCATGTCCGAACTTTCCCCCCCAACCGACGTGAATTTTGGCTGTCTTATGATTCCCCCCCTATTTTTCACTGGGCACAAGCTGCGCCCGCCATGTATAGGGATAGAAGCCCCTGTTTGCAATTAGGTTTATTTAATCAGCGGGCAGACAATTAAGACGCTGCTTCTCTGTAATTATGTGTCTGCTGTTTATGTTTAACTGTTTAAATGTGGATGTAGAATAGATGGAAATATATCTGTTAGTTTTGATGTAGGCATAATATGCACGCGAGAGTTGGTGATATCAAATGCCAATAATTATTACAAGAATCTCAGACTAGTAGATCTACAATGATATGGAAGCTGGGACGGACTCGTTATTGTGATGCAATCTCTCTTTCACAAATGCACACGCTTTTTCTCTTTGTCTGTCTGTTTGTCTCGCTCTGTCTCTCTCTATCTTTCTCACAAATTGCTTTTAATTCACGCGTTCACTCCTGCAGCAAGTTTAGCCAATATTATTCGGTCATTCATTGTCTCTGCTTCTCTGTCTGTCTGTCTGTCAGTTACCTTTGCATTTAGTAGGGGAATACGAGACGGTCTTTCTCTTGATCGGCAGCAGTCAGCTTATATTAGTGCTACTAGGTATATAGAGTAGGCTGGAAGAGGGAGACGCAGGAAGGAAGAGAGGATACATTTTCACAGAAGGCAGATGTTTTGACAACTATATAGAGTGCAGACATTGCACAGAAAATGTGTCATTTGATTAACTTCTAAACTGTTGTTTTTACAGTTTTCTTCAATGAAGCGAAGTTGACAATCAGACAACCAACCGAGGTCGGTTGCCATGACAACGTCCTCAGCATCCTCAGCACCAGTGGAAGCTGCTTCAATACAGAGAGACTTTTAGGCTGACCGGTTGCATCTGAAAACATGATTTGATGGACGAAAAAAGAAAGGAAATAACAGTCTACTTAGGTCAATATTGTGTTGAACTGGATGGCTTTCGAGATCACTTCAGAAGTTCAGAATTTGAATGAATCTAAAATTGATAATTCCGAACTCATGCGGGCAATGATATATTATTTTAATACATATTCTCTTCGATCACAATGTCTCTTCATTTTCGTTTTCTGCTTGTAAGGTGTCTGGGCTATTGAGTTTAGGGCAATTCTTTGGCGGGCAACAGGCCCGGATCTACAGTTTTGGGGGCCCTGTGCTGATCGAATGACGGGGCCCCTTACAATTTTAAGAAACAAGGCAGACATTATGACATAAAACATAATTTGTTATACTTTACAGCAGATAAGAAATAGATAGGACAATTGTCACGAGCTCACGACTCACGCACTGACATGGAAAGAACATAGTCTGTCAAACAATATTCTGTATAAACCATTACTACCTTACTGTGCCACAGTGCTAGAGTGTATAGACTGCAATAAATGTATCATAGGCTAGGCCTAGGCTACTACCTACTCACGTTCGTTTCCTACAGGTCTCTTCTGCGAGTTTTTTGTTTGGAGAATCTCTTAGGCCTACGCTTTAGGCTACTACACGACGTTCGGTTACCTTATATTGGTGATTGTCCACGTAACCCTGGGCCTTCTTCTCTATACCATCGAATGTCTCTCACATTTCCTCCACAAAATTTATCAGTGACTCGAAGGACTACAGTTTCAGAGCAGCGAGTAGGTCAATTTCGAAAATAATAACTTTCCGTTTTTAATATATATAGTAAGTTGGCCGCAGGTAAAAAAAACTGTAGGCCTAAATGCAAGGACTCTTTATACACAGGACTGGTTTCTTCTTCTTTTTTAGCCGCCTTGCACAGGTGTTTTGGCGAAAATAGGAGTTCCGGAAAATTTCAAATCTTATTTACAAAATAAAAGCATTCAATTAGTTACATCTATGAAAGCAGATTGACGAACAATTATGTTTACAAAATAAACAAATGCCTCTGGAGATTTAAAACCTGATCCTTAGCGATAGAAACGGAATTTTAAGTGGAGCGCCATCTATCGCTGAGAGTGAAATCATGACCACAATAATGTTCACAAGTAACCTATCTTCTAATATAGAATCATTGACCTACCTGTTTAAGAGAGGGTCGATGTATCCCTTTGAGAGGGATACATCAAAGTGACGTCATCATATACTATGAAATTATCTGGTTTCTATATTTAGTCATAGCTATGATTGCTATGCATAATGCATTTCAATTCAATTTGTAGGCTACAGTTTCTTTCCTGAATCCTCACTTTATTTTTTTAAACTTTTGCAATTTGGGGGCCCCACCGAAACTCGGGGCCCTGTGCTGCAGCACAATCAGCACCGTGGTTAATCCGGCCCTGGCGGGCAATCAAACAAATCTTTTTATTGTAACCGCAAACATACAGATTACAGACAGACACAAGGAATGATCTTTGCTTAAGATTATTTTCAAACAGATACAACACAGTGGGACACGTTTGTGTGGCGGTAAATTTGGAGCCATGTGACCGAAGGGTCGCAGGTTCGTATCTATACCTCAAGCCACTTCGTATACATATATAGCGACCTTCGACAAGTTGTTCACTCACAATTGTCTGTGAAGAAGGCAACGGAAAACCACCTAACTCATCTCTTCCCCATAAGCAGAAAGCCAAAGAACCTGCCTTCGGGGAGAAAACTCGTCATCATTATCCTCATCATCATCATGCATTGTGCATTAAAAATCCAGTACTCAATCATAAGACCAACCAAATATGCAAGACCGTATTCAGAGAGCACCCCCCTAAATAAATAATTGATTCCATAATTGCTCAAACTAATTCTGCATAGTTTACACACACATGTCCATTGGAGATTGCAGAACCCCTTAGAAATGAAAACAAATCAACATATCCCTGGCTGCGTCCCTGCAGCAACACCACTGAACTTTGAATAAAAATAGCAAGCGTTAGATATCCAAGTCATCATCTGGATCCTCGTCCTCATCCTCCAGCTCTTCCTCAAGGTCAACATCGTTCATGTCTTGTGATACGCTTCCCTGAGCAGTGCTTTCACCCGCACCCATGTCCTCTCTTGCCCTCGCCGAAAGATAAGGGAGAACGACTTGGCGCTTTGCCTCCTCTTCCTCTTTCTTGAGAGTCAAATTAAACGTTAGATTTGATGTTGGATCCCGAACTGGCTTCGAGGTCTGAACCGCAACTGGTTTTGAAATCTCCACGGCGCTGACAGAAAACGAGTTTGTCAGCGTGAAAATTTCACTGGATGTTCTCAAATCGCCTGACCAGTCTCTGATAACCGTACGACAGGATGATACCAACGTACTGTCGGCATTCAAGGTTTTCGAGAGATTCAGAACACAGCTGGCTGTGTATTCCAGTGGTGGCAGTACAGCATTGTCCTGTACATCATGATGAACAACTGCAAAGATCTGCTCCACACGAGAATCGGTGGATTCGCTATTTGTTCGACCGGATAAACGATGCAGCATTTGACAAACATGCGCTGATGACTTGTCTTGGACAAGGTAACCCAGATAGTCGAAGACAAGCGCAGTCTTCTGACCGAAAGGAACAAGTGAATTTTCCAGCACACTGTCAAGCGTCGCTACACCAGTGATCCATCCATAAAGATCGCCTGTCATATCATGAATGGTCAGCTTCTCCGTGACATGTGATGGAAGGCCGATGGTGAAGTGTGAAGGTGGAAGCTCGTATAGATACAGATGTATTGTGCTCACTCGATCTGCGAGACCAATCAGGATGGCTTTCAAAAGCCCTCTACCAGGCTGTTCAAGGCAGTCTTCGATGAGGACGATGTCTGGCCTTTCCACACCACTGATCAACTTTTCCAACATGATTAGCACTGGCTTAGAACTGTGTCTTTGGTTCTCTATCATAAACAATAGAAATTTCTTTAATAACAGCATAAGGCCAGGTAATTGATTCAGAAATATTTATTGGAACATTTTTAGTTTGGAGAACAATGAAGTAAAATTGAATGAAAGGATGGGTATGAACATTTCTGTTGCAATGTCCTGCCATCCCACCGTCACTACTCATCTCAAATCTTCAAACGATTAATCTGCCATGTTGCACCTCGACTCTGTAATGATTTAACTCTGAAATTATGCAAATTATCAGATCATCCTGCAATATCGCAGCTCAACCACCACCATCAAGCCCCCCTGTCTATCACCATTGGGCTTTCCACTCCATATAAAAGTATAGCTGCTTAAAGAATATCTACTCAAGGCTGATTTCCACCTTCCTCGTCATAAACGAAACCCGCCATAAGAGCAGCTCATCTGCCAACATATCTGTGTGTGTGTGTGTGTGCGTGCGTGCGTGTGTGTGTGTCTCGCCTGTGAATAAGCTGGTTCCCGCGACTTGGCTTTTGTGGGCGCTGTAGAAGTCTCGAGATTACTCTCTCTCTCTCTCTCTCTCTCTCTCTCTCTCTCTCTCTCTCTCTCTCTCTCTCTCTCTCTCTCTCTCTCTCTCTCTCTCTCTCTCTCTCTCTCTCTCTCTCTCTCTCTCTCTCTCTCTCTCTCTCTCATCACTCACATTCACTCTTCCTCCTGTTAGCCCAGTTAGCTACATCGGTAAGAGAGCTGGCGGCCGCGCGTCTGTGAAAGAGAGCGTGAGGGCCGCGGTTCGATTCCCGAAGGTGGCTATTTCAGAGATTCAAAATCTCGGGCTAGCACGGTCCGTCCGTCCACGGGGACCTAAATGGCGTGGCGTCTCTTCAAACGGGCGAGCGGTGGTGAATTATCTCACCCTCAGGGTCGAGGCCATAGACAGTCGCTATATAAAAACCCGATTACATTTACATTTCCTCGGTAGGCATAGCACTTGACAACATCTCTGACGCGACTCTGCGCGTTTGAACAAGCTGGTGCTCGCACTCAGCTGTCAATATAATAAAAAAAATCTCTTTCTTTAAATATTAGGACAATGACATTTCACGCACAAGCATTTAATTACCAACCTTATAAAAGTAATCAGTACTCAAATATCGCTTGCAACCTAAACACGTTTTTCACCAACCGCTACTCATATCCGCCGCCTGGACACCAGACGAACTAAAGCCCAAAAATAGCCCAACAACAACTGTCCACATGCTGACGCTAACCAAATGAAGGACAACAGCACTCATTCAGACTGTCTCGGCAGACAGCCATTAATAGAAAATTCACACGACAAAAGGCCTTTGCCAACCAATATTCACGATCCAATTTCGAACTAAGGTGGAGAAAGAAAATTCAGTAAGGAGGTCAATCAGATTAAGAGAAGTTAAGCTTAGCCAGCAGCATTCTGGCAAAGGCCACTTGAATTTGGTCTTTGCAGCCTTGATGCAAAGAAGGTTCCATGCCATCCATCTTTGAAACAAGCTCAAAGCCCAAACAATCTTGAGCAGCTCACACACCTCTGTCTGTGTAAATTTAATCACTCCATCGCCTATAATACTACTCATATCCGCCGTCTGGACGACAGACGAACTAAAGCCCAAAAGTAGCTGCGGTATTGCACACGAAACAGAAAGCTGAACATTTTATGCTGTCGTACTGATTTAATTAATGCACCATCACATCAAATCTCAGGACGCAGTCTGGGGCAGCTACCCTGTGGCAGCGCTTAAGTTGGTCAACTTTAGCGCTGCTACAGGGTAGCGCCCCAAACTGCGCCCAGAGATCTGTGCAAATCCGTCGAGATTTCTCATGTGCTCTGAGCTTCCTGTGTGACATGTTTTCTTCCACTAGTATTAAGCCCAAGGGCGGATATAGACATTTTCGAAAGGGGGCCAAAGTCCTACGGAACTACTCATGGGGGGCCACGTCTACTTTCCAAGCAAAATAGCTGGTAAAAAATAAAGAAAATTCTACATGGGGGCATGGCCGGATTGGCCCCCCGGATCCGCCCCTGATTAAGCCATCACAAGAATGGGCAGCCACTAACTCTAAGCTTAGTCTCATGCCAACCTGAGTGCAACCCAGATCACCAATTGACTGTTGCAACTTTTTGAGTGCAATAAATCTATTGGGGGCAGCAATGGACCAACACAGAGGTTAGCTGGCAAAGAATAGCATGTTTCTTCCTTGTTACATGTTTAACGACACTGACATATCAAAGATTAGTGTCACCCTCCTCCTTTACCCAGACTTGGGACTGGCACTACAGAGAACAACAGTGGTGGAGTTGGCATGAGTATGCTTTTCTTTCTTATAGGATTGACAGCCATGGGTGGGTGGGACATCTCTGTTCACTACTGGCAAATGGTGCAAGCTGATTAAAACAGAAGCTTGGCCACATCACCAGCATTGGGACAAATTTAGGGCCAAAACTGACGATACAATTAGGTATGGCATTTGGGCAGAGGTCGCTGTTGAGTGGCAAGGTCTGGGAATGAGCATAATCCCAAAAGGAAAGCTCACAGAGGATGAAAAATCCGAGTCTAAGTGACTCAATGCTTAACTATAGAATTTCCTACATGTTCCATTCCATATGAACGACTTTTAGTACCTTGCCCTACCACAACTAGAGACCTCTGGCATGTGCACCATTGTATCAAAGACCATAGTTCGATACAAGTTTTGTAATATTCACGACATTTCAGCAAATCATGATAAAGTCAGAAGATAATGTTATTCATTTGTAATGTATTTCAAATGACCCTCAAATTCATTTTTCCTGAATAACAAAAAGGTACTCAAAATAAAGACTAAAATCCATTAAATGTAATGGCCATGTTAATCATCATTAAAAACAAACATCCCAAATGCGGAAATATTTGTGGGCTTTTATCAGACTCCGTGATCATTGAGACAAGATATCGCAAGCCATTTGGACAAAGTGCATATTTTAAAGATAGACAGGCTGCTCTGAGCTGTGGGTTTCAGTAAAAGAAATTAGCAGAGGATCAAAACCCACATGGACCTTAGTGGTGAGGGGGATTTTCATTTGCTAAACTGACCAGTCAGCCTGAAATTCATGAGCAAAAAACCAGGAAAATTGGAAAAGGGAAACAGCACCAGAGATGGGACATACCAAAAATGATGGAGCAAATGTAACTGTCCTCTACATTACACATCTTAAAAGTAACACCAAATTACCATTATACAAACCAGCTACAGAGAACAAAGTGACGACTGCAATTTGGTTCTCTTTAAACATCGACACAATAAAACGGTCACAAAGTTTACAGATTCTGTAATAATCCTTTTTCGATGGTAGCTTAATATTATTAACTGTCTTGCAAAGATGCTGAATGTTGACAATTGTCCATTATCATTGGTAAGTCTGGTAATGTTCTTATCAGTGATGGCTTCAACCAACATCTCTGCTCATTCTATCATTTGCCTCAGCATACCTACAAGAATAAAAACATCCAATTAAAGCATGCAAAAGCAATTGTTCACAATTTACACTTAGCTTCTCAAGCTCAATGTAAAAAATAAACACAAAACTCAGAAGTTGCCATACTGAGTTCCACAGCTCAACAATAGATTGCCAGTTTTGATATTGAGCACCATGAATCAAAGAAGACAATTTAGTACCTTACGATGAAACATCTAAAACCTGCAGAAAGTTGCAGGGTAAATCCCAGCAAACTCCCAACTTTACCTGTAGCCTCAGTAAAAGCAAAGTCAACATCAAACATAATCAACACATTATTTCGTTTCATTATTGTCCTCACAACTGCATACTGTACTAGCAAAAAACTACTCGGTGATCACAACCCCGTAACACGAGATCACAATGAAACAGAATGGTATTTTGACCTACAATCCCTGGCAAAATAAATGAAAGTAACGCTAAAAAGCTCACTTCACAGGTTGCATAAATGTATTCAGAAGACCTCTCCAATATGCATTTGGATTAACCTATCCCCTCCAAGCACACATACTAAAAAATGAATGGTCCCTAACCAATGAATGAGCAATAGCATTATAACTGAAAAGCAAGCATTTCAATCTAAATGAACATCAGTTTATGCCTTAAATGATTGACATTATGCAAATGGTGCTAAAAAATACAGCACTTTAACGATAAGCCACATTAGCTCGCTGTCACTATGTCACTCATGTCGTTGAAGTAACAAACATAAATTTGCTCGCTCCACTTTCACTTTTCTTCCTGGTCTGTGCAAGCTTCAGTAAGCAACAGCAATCTATGCATAGTACTTACCATTAGTAATTGTAGCCTCCACGATGTGATCCTCCAAATGAACCTGAAAATGTAACAAGCATTATTAGTCACCATGCCAAACAATTTATCATAGAACTACACTAGTGTTAAATCAGCGTAATGTTCTCACTCACCATGTCTATTGCAAATCTGGATTCCTTATCATCAACAATAATTGCAACCACAAAGAAAGCGATAAAAAGCTTCGCTTTTTGGCAAGAAAATCTGTTAAAGAAACTATATAGGCATATTAAGAAACAGCCATTATAGCACAATACACATTATGGTACTAAGAACTAATCCACATTTGACTGACACGGACAAAATTAAACATAGTCGTTAAAGTCCACAATGTCAAAAGATTTATTCTATTTAAGCACCCTAATAGCACCCTTGTAAAGATCTTATATCTCATCAGACAACACAAGACTTGAAATGACAATATCACCTACCATAGCCACCACCACTTCTTCCACCATCGTAGCCAGATGAATAATCATCTAAACATAAAAAGTGAAGGAATTAACAATACTTACAGTATGTTACAAAAGTTTCAACAGAGTCTCTTAATAATAATCAGGACATTAAAATACTTGCTGAAACATGGATTGCAGGCTAAATACAGTCATAGAACATACCCCTTACTGCACTTTGCTATAAGGAAGGTGGTGTAACAATTCTCTCCCATTCTAGTGCAAGTGTTTTAATTTGCTTCTGTATTAGTTTACATAGACAACATCATAATCAATAAAATGCATGCAAATACAACATCTATGAGAATTAAAACATGAATCTGTTACAACAATTTTTTATTTGGCTGACCTGTCAAAAATAATTACAACTAAACTATTTCCTTTAGCTGTCCTTACCAAGACGCCGCTTTCTATCTCCTCCGTAATCCATGTCACCGGGCCTCTTACCACCATATCGGCTAGAACCACCTGAATAATCTCCTGAAAGTCAAAAGAATATAAACAGTCCATAACACCAACACAAAGTAAACTTTCTGAGACACTGAACTTCTTTAGAATGAATCTGATTACAGCCGATAATTACATTACAAACATTTTAACAAGGTCATTGGACAATCTCTGAGGTTAGTTGCATCTTAAACACAATATCTGTACCATACTCCATAAATTAAAACTGAAACATATTTTTTCACATATATGAGATAAAATAAATCATCAATTGACAAATTGGGTTGATTCTAAGAAGCCTATTCATTTTGTATCATCAACAGTTCACTATAGGAATATTAAGATACGAAAATGCACATAACAGTATTTTGAACTTGGTCACATATTATCAACACAGATATAATTAAATATCGTCACATTAGGATCACTCAAGAAAAAAAAGCAAACTACAAGCTACATTTTACACGTATGGATCAGAGAAAAACAATCTTTGGTTGATACTTACTTCCGTAACTTGGTCCACCACCATATCCTCCACCACCTCGTCCACCACCACGAGGACCATCGTAATAACTGCCACCTCCTCCTCCTCCTCTTCCACCACTACAATTTAAAAATATAACTCTTCATAATTATATAAGTCTTCATCATTATACAAGACATAGCCAAAAATAAAAAGCCCAAATGCAACTCATTAGTAAATGCATAGATAATTCTTTTGTCTAAGAAGCCTGTCTAAGACAACCCTAAAAATATCAAAAGAAATTCAAAAATTAGTGATAAGGGGTCATTGCATAATTACGTAACGCTCGAGGGTGGGTGGGTGGGGTCAGTGAAAACGTTACGAAACGTTACGGGGGTGGGTGGGGGAAGCTGAACGTTACGTAACGCCTTGAAAAAATTATTAATTAATATTAAATTACCATGAAATGACACTTTAAACAAATGATGTGATCGATGTTTAAACTTCTTTACATTGATTTAAAACGTAACCGAAGTAGGTCTATATAGCTTATCCGAGGAAGATAGGGCCTATGCAGCAGACGCCAGTTACATGCCAGGTCCACATAATTATCTGTGCTTTCGTTTGTGCAAACCGAAAACCGCTGTTCGAATTGTTTGGATCTGTGATAGTTTACCAACGGAATAACTCAATTTTCCTTTTAAATCCTGACATCGAAGATTCGAACCATTTCGAAGCATAGGCTAATTATTTTACTTAGTGGACACGAATCTCAAACATTTTAAATTCATGCTCAACAGAACTCATCAATATTTCTATTAACAGTTATCGAAGTGTCCAGACTAAGCAAATAATTAGTTCATCTTAATTTTGATTAATTGGCCGATTAATGAGCAATTTAGTCCGTTAAACCTTTCAGTATATTGTTTAAAATTGTATTCTTAAGACAGGCCTAAAATCTAAGAAAATTACAGTTCAGGCATGACAGTCATATATATAAATAAAACATTCTGTATGTTTTAACCCTAGTCTACTGTCAAATAATATTTCACTTACTATATTAAAATCGCCATGAAAATATGAATTAGGCTATATATACGAATTCGCATATAGGTCTATTAGGCCTAAATCTTAACTGATTTTTCGTAACAATCGTTACGTAACGCTGGGGAGGGTGGGTGGGTGGGTGAAGAGAAACGTTACGAAGCGTTACAGGGTGGGTGGGTGGGTCAAAAACGGTCACTTTCGGCGTTACGTAATTATGCAATGACCCCTAACAAGTAAAGGTCCAAGGTTTGATCCCAGCACTCTCTCGGTAAAACAGAACTTTTGTATACGTTTAGGTAAAGAGAAACATGCGATCGAGGTAGGCATAGCTAATCTGCAAAGAGGGACCCACGCAGGTGAGTGTTGGCTGGACAATTCCTTGGCCCAGTTTAGACAACGGTCATCCTCTCAAGTAAAATTGAATTACATGTTGATCAGCAAGCGAGTCTCTGTAAGTTACGCCCACAAAAGTTCTGGTTTACCGAGAGAATACTGGCAACAAACCATGGCCTTTAATCAAAGCTAATAAACAGCCAGAATAAATAATTCTGCAAGCACTTCTGTAATTGCTATACTGGCAAAATCTTCAGCAATTTATAGAATAATGCTAAGTACTGTCAAAAGCGCTTTTTTATTTATGCAACAACTGTCAGTGCCTAAAACTAAAAATATATTCCGATAACCATTTCTTAACATAGAGTTTAATTCTTCTGCACTTACGACAAAGCACCAACGAGTTCTTGGAGTTGGTTCATGAGATGATCAGCACGTGGAGCCACTGGTCCACCTCGGTAACTGCTACTTCCACGGCTGCTATAGCGATAGTTGGGGCGACTGTAAAAGTAAAACATTCTGAATAAAAACATGCACACGTTGTGAACCTTAAAGACTTTACACAAATGAGAATATAATCTTTATTAAGTTTGAACAAGACACGCTAGTAGTTACGTATTTCTTTTACACAAAGTAAACTTTCTGAGACACTATAATCTTGAAATCGGAAAAGCTCAGACACAACATATGAGGCGCTATAAGTGAAGTTGATTTGCCAAAGATCAGTATGTGTGTCAGTCAAGACACACATGTACGTGAGGACTAAGTGCTGTTACACTCGCATCTGAATATCACACTGCTTTGGTAATGGATGATAACTCAAAGAAAAACCCTCAATTTCATGCAGTAGCCATGGACATAGAGCTGCCCCAAAAAAACCAGACTAACCTTCTGCTTGGAGAGTAGCGACGTCTTGGTGGTGGGGTTCTCCTTCTCTCTTTGCGGGACGATGAAGGGGTTCGCTCTCTGTCTTTCTCTTTCGGCTTGTCAGTAGGTTCCTCTTTGTCTGAGTCTTCTTCTGGAACGTCAAACACCTCAATCTCCGGGACGGGCAAGCCCAGCTCTAGTCTCTTCTTGTTGTCTTTGCTAATTCGCTTTTTCAGTCTCAAGAGTTTCTAAAACAGAGATAATTCAGAAAATATAAAGTTTTCCCAGTAAAATACAGAAACGATCATCAGCCAAGCAAAGTTTGTTTACTGCAAACATCTCTCTATATAACATGATTATCATCTGAAGTTTAATGGCTCCCACATAAAAGTCAAACAACATTTCTTTATGGGCAATAGCACACTGTGACCTATACTAGTTCACAATGGCAAAGCATTGCAAACAGTTGCTAGCTTAATGGATGATAGCTGCAATAGTACAATGCATGGCTCATTGCGGCCCCTGAAACCTGGCATAGTTCTTTCAACAATACTTACTGTGTCTAGTTCTTGTAATTCTCGAACACTCTTGTTGTGTGGCTTTGCCTTCACACCTTCTAGCGACTTGATCTGTTCCAGCCAATACTTGCGCAAGCTATCACGCAACAGACCTAAAAACAAGACAGATGTGATAATGAACATAGTTGGAAAAACAATTTCATATAGTTTCTCATAAGTCTTTTCGACAATAAATCACACTGATCAAAGCTACAGAAATGGAAATAAAGTATAAGAATAAAAACAAATAGGTGGTAATATTAGGCAGGTCATCATAGTCTGTAGCAAACTTCTCTCTCATGACTGCACCATGTCCTTGGACTCTGTTTAGGCAAATCCTTCCCCCTAAAATCACATTTCTTTAGATCAGTTAAAGGCAATTAATGCCATCCTTATAAAAGTCCTCTAAAAGCCATTTTAAAGTAGTAAGTCTTGATCCTTATACACACACACTGCATAAAAATTGGGCAAGTTCACAATCTAATATGATGCAGAGATATAAGGGGGTCTTGTACACAGTGGCAAATATGTAAACTGTAATGTCTGTCAAGTCAAAAGGAGCAAAATTTATAGTCCTTACCAAATGTCTCCTTTCTTTCTGTCATTGATTTGATGATGTACAACTTCTGGCCACTCAATTCCATGTCCTTGTGTTGTGCAACTGCCTCAACAGTCTCTGCCTCTGAAGGGTATTCCACAAATGCATATCTGGAAATGAATGGAAAAATTGTTCTTTTCACATTAAGCTCATCTGTGCCTAGTCATTTATACTTCAGTCTCAAGTGCAGCAGCCTAAATTCAAAAGATTAACGGTATGCCTTTGAACTAGTGATAGGAATAACTACAAATTGAAATGTCGTGCTTACCAGTCCATACTTACACACCGTGTAGACATCAGTGAAGTCTCAGATATAAAATACACCGACCTAATAATTATGCAATTGGATAAACCGTCACTTACAGGATCAAATTTAACTTTCAAGGAATTTAATCTCTATTTATAGCATGTCTACAGCCATCTAAACTGAATGGATCGATAAAAATTAATTTTTCACCAACGCAGCCTTAGAACAAAATTTAAGGAGACCTAGAGAATAAGCAAGAGGAGGAAAAGCTGAAAGAAAATTCAGCTGCAGTTTAGCGGGCCTTATTTCAGGTTTATTCCCCAGCTCTACTGTAATCCAGCTCTTGTAGTCAGATGCTGTTCATGCTATTCTTTCAACAAACTCCAACTAAACGTTTGCAATCATTTAACGCTCCAAAAGCTTATCTGGCTTGGTGGCCGCCGCGCTCAACAACATAGCCGTAATTCTGTCTGACATTCGCAGAACCAGAAACTCAGGTTGTATCATTCTTGGCGAGCCAAGCGTCCAGCCGTTCTGTTTCCGCGCGTCGTACAAGTAGTTTTCCCACGGCTTGTGGGTGTCATTTACCCGTTCATCTCTGATGTTTCCTCCTCCTCCTTCTTGGCTGGAATTATTACTCTCAAAGCATCCTGGAACTGCATCAATAGTGTCTCTTCCGTTGCATCACTCGGTAAATTGGATACAAACATCAGGCGGTGCAAAAGTGGATCTGAAAAAGATGATCACCAGCGATATTAAGCTCTACACAAATGACACGCGGCAAATTCCAGTGACTCCAGACCATCATTCCATCTTTCCGCATCTCTTGCTGGAAAAGCATTTTCCTGTCCGTGTCAATCTATCCACTCTGTGTTCTGTCAGAAACAGTCTAAGGCAGAGAAATAAGGTGAAAGAGAAATAAGTTTCTGTCACATCATACAACTAACTTTAATGGTTATAGAGTCAGGTACAATTACACCTATCAGCCTATTTATAAAAGAAAAATAGGAAATTAAATGAAAAATATAACTTCTAATAATAAGTCTGAGATCCTTACATCTTTTTAGAGATATTGGCTAAAAACAATTTAGCATTTAGATATACTGGCTTGACACAATTTAGCATTCCTAAATAAAGTGAACTTGCTCACAAACAGCATTCAAAACCTAAGGATCAGAAGTTAATCAACTAAGACTAAAGAATAATAAATCCCTACTCCATACAACTAAAAGCTTCTTCACTTTAAACCAGTAATTAAACCTACATCACAGATCATCATTACAGAGCAATGTTTCAAAAGACATCTAGGTCATTCATCTTCCAATTGGCAATTTAACACAGATGAACATTCTTTGTTAAGGAATACTTGTAAGACGTATGTGCTCAATTCTTCATTTCCCATTTAAAATCGAAACTTACAAACACAAGCACATGTGCGAAAATATACATTTAACACAGTTTACCCTCAACTACACCAATATTAAGAGAACAAACCGGATAAATGGAGTCATCTTCAACAGCAGCAACATCATCAAGTACACATGTACAAATGATGCCACCAAGCATCAAATGTATTAACAATGCTAGTGAACTAGACAAATTACACCAGCATCACAGTGGCTTGTCTGTAAAATGTACAGGACAGCGTACGAAAGTGATCTTACCTCTGCGGTCAGTATCCTTGCTTTTCACTTTTGAAAGAACATGTCCTGAAAACATCAACAGCCAATGTTCTTGATGTTCGAACTGAATGCACAAAAATGTTACGCAAACCAATAAAGCATGTCATCATCCATTTCACCCTTCAGTCAGTTGTCTTTTTTGCTTCCAAATGTTCCTTTTATGCATTATACTGATACTGCTCAGTCCAGAAGCTTTGCAACATTGTGCTCACCAGCTGGAATTACCTCGAAAACTCTAGCTCCATATCCTCAGTTTGTTTCCAATTTCATGAATGCCTGAAGTCTGCGAAATTTTATTTCACTCGGATCAAGAGCGACCCAGACAAGTTTCCTTAATAAATTTATAAATGTCATATATCTTACAATTAGAATAATTAAAAACTATATATACAGAACATGAGAGTGCAGCTTAAGAAGGTCTGCCAGTCGCATCCCAATGGACACTGGCAACAACATGTGCCCTAAATATTGCTATTTAAGACAAAAAACAGAAAACACAGTCATCCGAACACAGAGCAAGTTCTACTAAACTAACCTTCTGAATCATTCTCTCCAAAGTTCTCCAGTGTTATTTCTCTGTCGTCTGGTTTATATTCTTTTAGGATTTCCATTGCATTTGCTGCTATGGAGGCTGATCCAAATTTCAAGCGAAGGTACCTAATAGATCAAATATGCTAACATTACACACTGTTCAGAAAAATTCCAGAGTTGAATTTTTTTTAAATTATATAACTTCTATCAAAACAGCTACCGCCAACTCTTCTTGCACAAATTACTTGCTGGTAGCAGAAGCCATTTTAAATTCTTTTACATAGCAAACCATCCATGGTTTCATCGTATGAACACAGTCCTAAACTATAAACTACACTGCAACATTCAAATAGCTGGGGTCAGAAACTGATTATGATGATAATATGGTCACGAAATATCATGGCAATGTACCCTTTTATTGGTTTTCCCGGCACACTTTCATCCAGCTCCATTGAAACGTTGATTGCCTTTTCCACAAGGGGTTTAATCGCCTCACTGTAGACGTCGACGATTTCCGCTGGATACATAATGATGTTTTGCATCTTCGCACTATGCTTGATGTCTGCAGCATTCCAAGACAGTTAATCAACATACTGACAGGCACAATTGCACATTTCTTTTAACTAAGAAGGCAGCATGTGCAGAACACTTGTCAGTTTGGACGCACTAGGTATCAAACTTGACGAATATTGGTTTGAGTTTGCTGAATGCACTCTACGTAAAGACCTTAGAAAACCTGCTACCTGTGCAAACATTTCTCACATCACAAATTAAGATTTACTGACCCAGCAAATAAGCCAAGTGCTACGTGAATGAAATCTAAAATATTTACGCAAAGTAGTTATATATCAGTATATTTGAAGAAAAAATACAAATCTGGGTGGTACACTGCACCCAGTTAAATGTCAAAGCACAAAATTCAGAAGAAATAAATAAGACAAAGATGAATAAGAAAACGAAGTCAAGCGACTCTTGGGATAAATTTTTAACATAATGAATGCTTTATAGTTAGGTTAGCAAGTCTAATTTAACAGCCCAATTAAATTTATAGTCCATACTCCGACTACCAAACATTAAAATTCTACTTTAACATTTTGCATAAATTTAAAATTTTTATGTACAATTGTACGTGTCTTTTCATTATATATCTAATTATTTATTCAATTAAAATTTCACTGCTTAATCATACACACCTTTCTGTATTTCATCTTTGAATGGAATCGCTATTTTCTGCCCATGCCACGTCAGAATAAACAAGTCTTCTGTTAAAGCAAACAACAAATGACAGGCATTTAGCCTACACAAACCTGAACCAAAACATCTGGCACTGAATCCATGGCGGTACATGTGACAACATCCTGAAGTTATGTTATATAGTGATTCTGCCTTACTTGATCAATACATTTATCAATGTTGACTCAAAATTTTGGTGTCTGAAATACAACGTCAAAGTATTAAATTTAACCAATGACTGTGTTATTGGCAGCTATTAGAGCTGTTGCAATTTTAGTTAAATACCACTCTGGTACCTGCATTCATTCTTAGCAGTTCAGAATGAATGAAGGTACTAAAGTGGTATTTTACTAAAATCGTGACAGCTCTATTAGAAACTAACAACTAGTGCAACTACTATAATTACATAGAGTGCACAGTACAATAGCTTACAACTATTTCATAGCTCACAACTAAAGAATTTATCTTAAGAAAGTGTGATGGGCAGTCAGGATCCAGATCCAGTCCGGAGGCTCTAAATACTGGGGCTATATTTCACTAAAGGTTTGACACTCCTCATATGAGATCATACGGGTTTGAACCTAGGGTCACTGCGCTAGACAGTGCACCACAGATCACTCACCAACTGACTAGCATTTAACCAGACATAATCTCCACTGAACTGACAGCCTACTGAAAATACAAGCTCATTAGAATTAATTCACCACCAAAATTTCATAATCATAATATTTCGAATCTTACTGTCTTTTGAGACATCAACATGGAATTCCTCCTTCTGCGATTTCTCTGAAGGTGTTTCTTTTGGTTTTGATTCTGCAGCGGTAGTAGTAGCAGCAGCAGAGTCTGCAACCGGTTTTTCGTCATCATCGTCCAACACCAGTTGGTCCTCCTCTTGCCCAGCCTCATCTGCAACATTTAAAATACAACATTTATAAGTTCAAATTAAATTTTAAATTAAGTATCTTTAATAATATGAACTTCAATATACTGGTTGAGTGCCAGTCTTGTGGCACAAAAGGTAGTGCTCTCATTTGCAATGGTCACTGTGCAATGAATTCAAAGATGCTCGGAACATTAACCACTAGCCTACCAACACCAACATATCATTGTGTGCATTTAAGTATGAAACATTCATACAGTGTCTTTCAAAAAGATTTAGAAGAGATTAAAATTGCACACACCATCGGCCCAGACAACCAGATCATCGTCTCCGTTGTCTGCCTCTTTATTTCCAGTCCCTTCTTCTTCGTCTTCTGGCTGCTGATGACCTTGTGCATCGAGAATCTCTAAAATATGCAGAATGCCAATTGCCATGAAATTCACATTGTCAGAATTACCCCAAATGGAAACTTAGGTCAAATTTCTATTCCGAACTGAAACGCAAAATCCCCAAATGTTACGTCATCATCCAGATGTTTCCTAACACTCTGGCTGCTTAACTTTACTATTTTGAACATACACAATGTAAGACACATTGTGTCAACAAGTCCCAAGCAGTCAAAGTGAAAACACAATCAAATTATCACCATTTGTCATTCAATCATTGAACATATAAATGTCTAATGAGCCTCTTTTGCAATAGTCAACTGAGGATTCAGTGAGCTGAGTGGAGAAATGCTGCAGGTGAACAAAGAGGTGGAAGAACATAACCCTTCACATAGTTTAAAGCCAAACATTTTGACATTGTTAAATATTCTCATTCTATAACTAATCTCACTGGCCTAGTCCATAACTTACATTAGTCATCACTTTGGTCTTGTAACTTAAAAACAACATAACTTTGGGCCTATAGTCCGTAATCAGTCCTATATACTTATGTGATGCCATTTTGGTCCAATAGCAGTATCAAACATAAGTCTGGTACAAATTCTGGTGAGAGAACTTTCATAGCCTACTAATCCTATTCCTTTTTACCTAAAGTTTGCTGCTGCATATCTGTGCAAACAGACTGAACTATAATCTGAAATGCATGGCATTGTTTAAACAAACGTACCTCTGTCGTTGGCTTCAAGCCGAGCAACGAGGTCTGCCTTTCTGCCCGTTGTTTCAAGGCCTCGGCCAACCAACTCTTCCTTCAGCTGAGCCACCGTCAGATCTTCCCACTCACTCACAAGCATGACATCATCATTGCCTGACATGGCGACCTACAAACCATGTTCATTCAGTACTAATGACATGACATGTTAACTGCACTATACCAGACAATCAGCAAAAATTCTTTTATCTTTCAAACTATATGCAAGACACTGCATTGGCGTATGATTAAGGATTTATGCATGTATATATGTGTTCTCTAGCTCATTTTAGCTTATTTAATAAAAGAAATACCTTCTTTTTTAAAGTATGTTTTTCATAGTCTCTTCGTCAATGACTTACTTACTTCTTTCGCAGAAATATTAGGCTATTGATCAGAATGCTCTACGCTGTCCAAATCTGAGACGGCTATAATGTCTATTCACTGCACATCTGTGACCGAGCCATCATGTCATGCTCACTCACCTTCTTATATATTATATAAAAGTAATAAAATAATTGCCATTACAATTGTTAATTAATTGAATTAGTTTTTAATAGCAGATGAATTGAACGTCCTGGAATTCCAGCAATCCCCATGCGCACTGGTTGAAAAATCACTGCTGTAAATCATTCCAACAACAGCAAGAATGATATGGTGTACTCAAATTGCTGAAATTAGTAGCAAATCGCAACCTCATCATCGTTTTGCAAAAATATGGGAGAATATGTTTATTTAATGATATATGTAACATAGAAATACATCGGTAGCCCAATTTTCGAATATTTCCGACTTATATCAGCATTTCACATGAACCACCACGTTTTGTTCCATGGATATCAGAATCAGCTCGATAGCGCATCTCAATCGCCTCACAATGTAATCTGTACATCGATTTAAATGTCATTTATTATCGAATATTTTTGCTCACACAATGACAAAATCTAAAAATTACGGCTAGCACGCTTGTTAATCTTCCTCGTCAATAGACAGCGTTGCACAAAAGGCTCAATCAAGACCCGGATGATCAGGGCAGTGACGCTTTCTTTTCCAACAAAACTGATGTTCACGCTATACTGTGTCTAACTATAAAGACTCGTGTACAACATAAAATTTTACCTCGTTACCTATAGCAAAGCAAAATTAAAACAACAACTCACGGATTTTGTAATTGCACGCTTTTACTTTTATTTTGTAACACTCCACGAATATGGCGACAAAACCAAGCGGCGCATTCGATGGCTTCGACGTTTGCGTCGCACAAAGCACTTATAGCCCAACGCGCAAATACATTAGCAAATACATTAGCGCACGTGCACGAAGTTTTGAAATAATATAAGCCAAATATAATAATTATAACAGGGTTTACGCTGGTTCAGGAATCAGAAGGCTCGAGATCTGTGTGAGAACCACCAATAAGAATGCAAATTAAATACGAATGTGATTTAATGACATCCTATTGAAAATAAGTTAATAAAATAAGCTGGATTCCTTCCATCCGACTCCCCCAAAGCAGCCATTATGGCTGAGTCTGCTGATGCTGCACTCTTTGCAGCTATTATTATAGATGACAATCATGTTCTTCGCAAATTTTTCTCCGATAGACTCCCTGGAAAATACAATCTACGCCCTAGGCTACATCCATTCGAACTAACCAATAAAAACAATAAAAGCTTCATAACACGGATGCTGTATAAAAACATTTACTAGGCTTTATCCGCTGCTCCTTTGTGCTTGTTAACTGTCGCGTTATGTCGATCGGTTATTTTGTCAATAAAACGAATATCTATCTATCTATCTATAAGTTTTATTCCATATTCTGTGTACATTTTATTTAGTGTTGCTTAATATAATTATATAGCAGCTTTCTGCGATGGGGAGAGTATGGTTTTGTTTTTTGAGGGAATTAATCCTGTAGAATTTTATTGAAGGTTAAGGTTAAGTAATCAGGCTCTCGAGAGCAATTCGTTGCTGAGAGCAGTGCAATTGAACTAGACTCCTGAGGAGACATGGCATCAGTTAATGCGACTTCATTTTTAGGTTCAGTTTGTGAAGGTGCATGGATGGCCAGTTTTTAGGCTCAGTTTATGAAGGTGGATGGCCAGTCCTCACCGTCTCTTCTACCCACCGCCAATTTACGGTCGGTGTAGCCTACACATCATAGCTGAGTTGGCTAGTGGGTGCGGGCACAAAATCTGAGCACAAATTTTGTCCTGACGGGAATTTGAGCCCTTTGGCTTGACAGTCCAGCATGAAAACTAGACTACCGTGCACTCCCATTGCTGTCGAACATAAAATTATAGGTCTTCTCGTATCGTTCTTTATAAAATACAAAACAACTGAAATTTTATAATACCACCCTTAAAAGTGTACATTGAAGCTCGGCAGACCATTAAGAACCGGTAGACTGGAAAAATTAAGTTTTCAGTTCAGATTGAAAGACGGTCTCTCTAAAAGAGTTGCATGAGGAGCGATAAAGTTCCAGATGAAGAAACCAGCAAATGTGTAAGAACGCCAGCCAAAGACAAAACATGTATCAGGAACAACATACTTTCCAGCAGATGCTGATTAAAGAGAAGAGCAACCTTTAACAGACTTGCAAGGTGTGACCGTGTGACCACAGAAGTTAAGTACGATGGCACCTGTACGCGCTTTGTGCACTTGAAGTGAGTGCGCTCACAGACACATAAAGGCCAGTGTAAAGAACATTAATCGCTCACACTCGTCCCCAGGCAAATTCTATAGACATGGACAAAGACAATCTTGGACAAATGCTCCGATTTGTTCAAATGCTTTCTGTACCTGATAGCGGTGAGTCTATCAGATATTTCATCAATAATCGAGTGTAATAATAATCTTTAGTGGCAGGATGGCTTCGACACCATATCACATGTGCAGTATCAATAAAAGATTTCATCCAATGGCTTTTGAGTCACTATAGGAAAATGTGTCTGTGTTTTTGTAATGTAAACTCTAGTAAAGTAAAACGGCACCCGCTCATTCTTGAGTGTATCTGTGATTGAGAAGTTTATGACAACATGGGTCAGTAGTCAGGATATGTATCCTGGCGACAATGTTGTGTATTGTTTTTCTATAATGCTTACTAGCTCTTAATTTAAAATTAGATTTATTCAGTGCTCACGGCAAGTTCTGAAGAAAACACTTATTGACGAGTGACGATCATAGGCAGAGTATGGCAATGTATTATTAGAGAGAAGATTATTATTATTAGTCCTGTATTATTAGACCAAGAGCTAATGGGTGAGGTAGTACGCAGTAAGCTATAACGCATGGGGCTTTAACATAACATAACATAACATAACATCGGTTTTAAGTGGTTCAGAAGACGCTGGGTCTGTGTTAGAACCACTGCAAATTAAACTGGAACATTTAATAGCCCAATTTCCCTAGCTTCCTTTTAAATGCTGAGACCGTGTCCACCGACACAGTGCTGTCATCCAAGCCGTTCCACATGTCTACAACTCTAGCACTAAAGAATTTTTGTCCCAATGTTCCTCTCGGCTTCTTAAACAATTTGTACCTATGACCCCGAGTTGCTTTGATTGGTGCTAATTCAAAGAATTTCTCCCGACCTAGTGCTTCCTTTCCAGTAATGATCTTGTATGCTTCAATTAGGTCTCCCCTGCTCCTCCGTCTCTCCAGTGTTGTTAGCCCACACCTTTCCAACCTCTCTTCGTAGCTCAAATCTTTGTAGCCCCAAATCATCTTCGTAGCTCTTCTTTGCACTTTCTCCAATTTTTCAATGTCCTGTTTCAGGTATGGGTTCCATGGCTGAATGCAGTATTCCAACTGTGGCCTAACCAGTGATTTATACAACCTCAGTAATGTGTCCTTGTCCCTGGTAACTATTGTCCTTTTTATCATGCCTAATGTTGAATTTGCCTTTTTTGATGCTTCAGCACATTGCCTTGAAGGTTTTGCACTCTTGTGCATAATCACTCCTAAGTCCCTTTCTTCCTCGCTAACCCTCAGTACCTTACCCCCCATTTCATATGCAAACTCCTGGTTTCTTTTCCCCATATGCATCACTGAACACTTTTCCAAATTAAAGAGCATTTGCCAGTCCTGCGACCATCTAAACATTCTTCGTAGATCTTCCTGTAGTATCTCTGCTTCTTCTTCATTACCCACTGCTCTACATAGTTTTGTGTCATCCGCAAACTTAGAATTTGAATTGAGTCTATTGAACATAGGCGAGGAGGCCGTGGCAGATGATAAGGCAAGATTCCCATGTGTGGGTTTCCATTCCAAATTGACAAACTCCCATTCCACTTTCACGAAATCTTATGCCGCTTTCCCCATGATCCATGATTGTATAATAATCAAGAACACGATCTGACTTTAATCTGATTTATTCTGGTAACACAGAAGAAATATAAAACGCAAGTAAGCAGACATATTTCCTAAGAAACAGCTTGGGGAACATAGGCAGTGAACTGCGACTAGATTGGCCCTTCTGTTCGGAGTGTTCGCAAGTCTCCAAGCACAACAATCTTGCCACCACTATAACTGAAGCTTTGTGAATAGCTGGTGCTCATGCATGCCTCTTAAACGGTGCTTTTAAATAAAGGCTGGACAATGCAAAATGTATGCTCTACATTAGGATATTGTACAACAAAAGATAGCAATAACGTCTAGTAAAACTGACATAAATTTAAAGTTCTATTCCCAGATCTTTTCTAAAATTTTAAACATCATATTGGCAACCAAATAGTGTGACTTTGAAGATAAAGATTTTCAAAAAGTGTCTAATTTTTGGAAAAACACACAATTCCACATTTACTAATCATAATCACAAATGGCAGACCATATTGCAATGTATTTAACTTTGCATAAATATAGTGTCATTTTAAAGATACTCAACTTCAATCAGAAACTTCGTATACATACATCTATGCATAAGTAAATGTAAATGAATACGCAACAAATGCTTTCGATCTCTTAGCATTTACTATGGCAGTCGACAATATGAGTGTAAAGTATCCTAAAAGTAGCTTTAAACAGACGATGCTATAGAAATGATCTTAATTACAATTACATTTGTACCTCAATATGCATCAGCTCATTCAGCTGGTCTGTACATGATATCAGCTGGTATGTACGTGAGGAAAAATTGATGATAAAATGGTGCAAAGTGCAATGTAGAAGTAAAGAGAATAGCTTTCGAGTGAAAATGCTTTCGATAAAAGCAAGGAATTGATGAGAGGGAAGCGAAATAGGAAGCTGAAGAGAAGAGTTTTATCATAGCAGTAAAATGGAGTGGGACAAAAAACGGATTGGAAGCAAGGAAAATGAAGAAGGAATACTTCAAAAAAGATTGGAGGCCTTTGAGATGTGGATTATGACATTCAACTGACTCTCTTTGAGAGTCAGCTGAATGAAATGCAGGACAAATGAAGAGATTCTACAAATGATGCATAAAAAGAAGCCCTGATAGGAACAAAGACAAGCTGACAGAGAGTCTTGGGTTCACGGAATAAGGGGAGATTCTTCCTAAGAACCACAACTCAGGCAAGAATGGAGGGCAAGATGACGAGAGGAAGACCAAGAACGATGTTTTTGGACCGGATAATGAGGAAGGACTACAGCAAATTGATTAATAGAACTGAACGTGATGAATGGCGCCACTGGGCATACATTGTATGAACCTGCCTTGGAAGGCTGAGAACCAAAAGAAGGTATGAACATATCATCTTGTCAAACATATTCAGGTCTCTCACATCGTACTTATAAGAGGCTGTTTGGCTTATAAAGTGTAAAATGCATTCTCAGACATAAATATATACATAAAAAGACATACATAAATTCTTCAGCTTAATTTAACAAAGTTTACAGCTTGTTTGCTCCCAGAACTATACAGGCTTTATACAGATAAATATATGTATGTATGTATGTATGTATGTATGTTGCTATACACATATAACGTGACTCAAATAGCACTTCTTTTTTATACATGATATAAACGAAATTAATATTTTTAATATATATTTAAACAGTAAGAAACACCGATTAGGCCTATTTACACCTATGCCAGCATAATTTACATACCATTAAACATAAGACATGTGCATACAATGATATTTTATATGCAATGCACCTCATTGTAATTGGGTGAATCTGGGTGCTTCTCACGCAAATGAATGAATACTACAAGATTTACATGCCTCAATCGTGTGAAAATTATGTAATTATATCGTGACATCTCCTCAATTTCTGTCCAATCCAGACATCACTGTCTGAATCAGAGGCAACAGTCAGACACTAAAAGGAGAGGAGAAAATTAAAAAACTGATTGGTCCTCAAAATAGAAATCTGTAAGTTGTCACTTCAAGGATGAGGTTGTTGGTGCCAACCTTACAAGTAAAGGTGTCTATTCTAGACAGTGAGTGAGGCTAAGCTAAAAGCAAGTGCATTGATAGCGTTAGCTACAAATAACAACTAATGCAACAATAAAAGCTTAGCACCAAACTTCAAATGGTCTCAACTCAACAAAACATTCATGAACACTAAATAACTACAGCACACTGCAACTACGACAGAATTATACGTGCATCTAATCCGTTTATTCCTTCACAAAGTCAAAGAATCACTGGTACAACGTAACCATATTCCATGAAAAGTGTCCCCCATCATACCATGACACTTTTTCAATCTGAGCTAATCTCTTCAAATTTAATTCAAAATCAAAAGTACAATGATGCCCTCTTAAAGCTGGCTTCATTAAAGCAAGAAACCGAAAAATAATTCAGGTTTAGGAAGTGATTGTGCATTGTCTGCAACATGAACTTTATCATGTATTGACCCAAATGTAACCTAAAAAACCAGTAGTTAATTTCATCAGGCCATTTCATCAGGCATGTGATGCTGCCACAGAAATAATGACCATTACCATTTATTTCAGCAGCAAGTCGTTGATGGGATTTCATCTGATCTACAGATGAAGCTGCATATAAGGTTTTGACAGAGCAGATGAATTGGAGAAAAAACAATTAACTTCATGTTTATAACTTCCTAATCTAATTAAGAAATATCCTGAGGCAGACAACTGAACGAGATCATACAAAAAACTCGGATGGATATCGCTGCATATGTTTGGGCATTCTGAATTCAAAAGTGATATATTATAGCACCCCAAAAATGTACCTAAAAGCTGAAAGCATGCTCTTATCATCTGTTTGAAAGCAAGACAGCTACAAAGGAATTTCTCATCTGTTTTGAACTCAGCCAAACAAAAAGAGCTCTGCATCCTTGGAATCGAAACACAAAAGTCATCACTCTAGTAACTGAGAAAATTGCCAGAATTGGTGCATAAAGTCATCAATTTCTTTCGCATTCTTCCTTTTCCTATCTCTCAAACTGCAAACTGATATGCTCTGAACAGAATTCTTCACACAAGGCAAGGTAAGATTATTATCTTAGCATATGGTAGTTGCTAATTTATTACACACATCTCTCAACAACAGACCTCATACGTGTGGTCCTGAATTTCAGATGAATTCAAACATCTAAATCATAACTCTGAAAAACCTTCAGTATCAATCAATTTGCCATGGTAATTTTTTCCCCAACCCCACATGTCACTGCCCCAAAGAGAGCAGTGAACCTGTGTTAGGGGTGCCACTGCTCAATGGCTGCATGCATGTAAAAAATGAAAACTACCAGTATTAATTATCACTACTAACATCTCTAACTATTAATGAAAACTTGAAGTAGCCTAGAGATAGCCAAAACACTGCAGCTGAATACAAAACAACGAGCTACAAGTCATTAAAATGAAGAACTGGAAGGAAAAAAAGAAACGAAGACAAGGTGCTGCTGACTGAATGACAGGATGTCTTGCTCTGATAAAGGTTAGGAAAGTTGTGTCATATCTCAAGAAAATTTTATCAACTACGACTTGCATATTATGTTGGTTGCTGAATAGAGCATGCATGTTATGCTGCATAACCTCAGTTATAAAGACCGCTGTTGACAAGAGGTGTGTAATATAAGAGCAGCCACCATAGCTTACATTGCAAGCATAAGAACGAAACTGGAAAGTGATGAATAAACAAAAGACGAAAGAAAATGTTGACGAGAAAGCACAGCTGCCCTGTTTTATCCAACTAGCCACCTTTATGTTTTAAATATAAATAAAAAAAGGTAAAATATTCACTTAACCGGGTAATTTCAGTACAAACTCCAAACTTCCACAGCATTCTAGACAAATGATGTCAATGACAGACCCATGACATTCGTACAACACAAACAGAACACAGTACCTTAAACTCTGATCATTCATGTACGATAACTACAGTTAATCTCAAACAAAGACAGAACTGAAAGAAGACGACAAAAATCAGTCTACGGAAAGTAAATGCTTAAATTACACGCAGCATTAGCCAGACTTGAAATGAATCTGAGCCACATGGATCTTGGCAGACAGCGACTAGAACCTGATGGCTACTGTTCACGTGCAGTTCTGAACCAGAAGATCAATAGGCTCAATAGCCATTGTGGACGATCAAGGCAAAAGCCTCTTAGTTCAACTGACAAACACTTGGAAAAGATCAGGAGTATCTGGAGAACTGGGAATTGCCCACGTTGGATAAATGTCGCTCCACTCTCTCTTTGTCTGCAAAATCACATGAAATAAATGCAAATTATGCAATTTCACTGTAGCCAGCTTAAAACATTACATCCAGGATACCATTATAAAGCACCGCATGTTATAATGGCATAATGAGGTTACTGTTTAAAAAAGTCATATGCAGGGCTGTACTCAAGGGTATACGCGGGTATACGGCGTATACTCACCTCCGGGAAAAAATGACAGCGTATTCTCACATAAAACAACGAGGGTACACGCGGGTATACAGCGCGTATACCCACCTCAGTAAAACCAAGTCAAACACGGCGGCAGCGTGTACTCACCTCAAAAGTTTTGAGTACAGCACTGGTCATATGTTCAACAATGGTTTAAAATTGGAATGACTTTCCTTGTCCTATCTGCTGACCTTTGAATTTATTTTTACATGTAACCAAACTACACTTTTACTTCCCATACCAATTTCTTGTGTGATTAATCATCTGTGAATAAGCTGGTTCACACAATTCAACTTTTTGGATACTGAAAAATGTGAAGTTTACTATCACAGTAGTCCAAAGAAAACTCATCCATTTGTTTAATTTTTCTTCTTCTTCTATCAGAGTGATAGAGTTCGACAAAAAACCCAATCTTCACCTGGGCTTTAGGCAGTTTGTATAATGGTTTTCTCTGATCTCCCTCTTGGTTCTCAACTGGACCCTTTATTTGCTATGAAAGGTAGCAACCATCAATTGATGCCTTAACCATCGTCACAGCAGTGCTATAACTTCTGGGATGTTCCTGTAATTCTTATTATATACATGTGGTCAAGAAGATAGTTTCAGGAGATGTGCTTACAATCAGTAAGAATTCTTTTGTCATCTGGACTGTTTGTCTGCTGTATGAGACTGTGCAGTAAAATGATTCCCTCTCGATAATAACGCAACGACTGAAATAATAACAAAACATGCTAATAAATTAAATGTATTCCAGGGGTAAAGTAAAGGAGGCAGGTTGTGACTAATAAGAGAGTAAAGGTGGCTGGTAAGAAAGTTCAGGGATGACTTCCATCCCTTAGAGCTATTTAGATATTTTGCCTTCTACTCTTGCATGAGATAATTTCTCAATCAGACTTCCAAGTTAGTTTGTGATCTAAGCATGAATCCCCAAAGACCTGACCTTAGGTTAAGGGTCACTGCATTACCATAGGGATGCGGTGTTAACAAAGTAGTCATCCACTTCTGCCTACTACCCATGAGGAGCTGCACCCCAGCTAAGCCAGGCAAAATTGAAATTAGATACCATTACACCACAATGAAAGTAAGTCTTAATTAAGATAAGGTCAGAAGTACAGCAAGATTAGACACAAGTTCTGCTCTCAGCTTGGCATCAAACATGTTTTGTGCCATGTCTAACAGCCTACAATGATTTTTAATACTTGTTATTCCATGACTGACTGCTGTGGATGCATTGTGGTAAACTTTAAACTTCACGTAAGCTACATGTCCTTATTCATATTGCTGTTTCATATTAGATCCAGCATGCCTAGCTATGAAAACAATCAAACAATCTTTCAGAAAATCTGATGTCCTACCATTTGGCCATTTCCAAAGATTTCCTCACGAGCTCCTGTCCGACACTACAAGCAGACAGTCACCATGAATTACAAGTCAGTAAAGAGTTTTCGGCAACAAATCTCTGATTGTATCTACCAGGGACGGATCCAGGGGGCCACTCCGGCCATGGCCCCCCATTTAGAAATTTCTTTATTCTTGACCAGCTATTGTGCTCGAAAAGTAGACGTGCCCCCTCCCCCATAGGACTTTGCCCCCCCCTTCGAAAATTTCTGTATCCGCCCTTGGTATCTACAGTGCATTATCACAGGCAGCTCTCAAAAGCTATATCAATCTCTCTGACTGACCAAAACAAGTGTGTCTATAGGACAGACAGACTCATATTTATTTTTTGCACATATCATTGCCCAGAAAAATCATTAGTCAGTCGAATGCAATAAATTAAAACCCAGCACACATAGTTGACATCACAACATATTGCAGGTGACTTCATCCAAAACAACAAAAACAGAATAAAAAAGTGTCATTTAGCCTACAGTTACCCACAGGTAATTCCATGCATTAATATCACGCTGGCTCCTGTGGCCTGGAATCTCACACTAAAACTGATCTGACCCTGATCTTGCAGGTGTCTCAATTTGAGAGCAAATCACCTGAAGTGAAAAATTTGTTCCATCTGCGCATATCTGACAACTCCAATGCAACATGATGCTTTAACCCTCTCCCTCTGAATCCAAATGGTAATTTATTTGCACCCATTGATGGCATCTGGATGAGATGACAATGAAGATCTTTATACTCACGGACTCGATGGCATGTGCATAAAGTAGTTTGTCCGCAAGAACCGCAGCTGCAGAGGAGTTGACCTTGGCGGCTGCGACGTTCAGAGACTTGCACTTGGCAAGACATTGCTGATAGACGTCGTTCATCTCCTTCAGAACTAAACAAACAGACATCAGATCAAGTCTTGACTGTTGAGGTAATGACATAATTATACTATCGTATAGAAGTTGTCTGATATTGAGATATTGGCACACGTCCTCAAAGTAGAGAAGCTTAGTGTCATCGACCGATGCATGTCTTAGATAGTGGAGCCAAATAAATAAATAGAACTCAATCAGTAAATGAGAATCAAATGTAATCAAATATGTTGAATTCCAATAGCAACACGAGGCATCAACTGATGATCATTCAAGCGAAGAAAATGTAATTTAACGGAGTTGGAGAAGGACGACTGAGTTCAAAACAGATCATGAAATCAAAAGGTAATTGTTCGTATTGGATGAGCTGTTAATAAGCATTAGAAAAATTACCTCACTATAGTGAAACCTTATTATTACGCAGTAGCTGACACGAATGACTCCCAAAGAACATGTACAAAAAGAGATTACAATTTAAGAAATCGAGAACAAAACAATTTCTTTGAATTGCACGTTTCATCTACCTTATTTTGTACAATTCTGATTAATTTTCTCCCAAACATTCCTCAAATCCTGAGGGATCATATTTAATTTGGAGGTAACAACATTAAACAGTAAATATGCAAGTATGTATATATGGGCACTTGTTACAGCACCCCTTCAAGATACTACTCAGAGGCACTCCAGACTACAGTGCAGACACTGAATTGGAGTTTCACTCCGAAGCACATGAGCAACTGCAAGTGAAGGACTTGCTCAGGGTTCATACGCAGCGGCTTGTGGTGGATTCGAACCAGAACCTTCTGGCTCCAAAATACCGAACATACCTCTGCACCACATCGCCCCACAAGTAAGCAAGTATGTACATCCTTTATTCGACCAACTGCTAACACATTGTGGTGTACGTGAAATTTGACAGACACATGATGACTATACTTCATACTTGTTCGAACGGTGTTAGACGGCTGTAGCCGTTCGGTTTTCATCTCATTTTGAGCCATGATCAGCGATGACGAGAGCAGATTCAGAGCCCTCACGTAGAGCGCAATCTGCTCGAGGTGGCGCTGCTTTTCGCTCACAAACGAAGCGACGATCGGACTCGATCCCTGCTTCTCATCTGTAAAGATGAAAGACTCGGACAGCGGAGAGCTCCGGGATTTCGCGAGATCGATGATGCATTCGACCAATGCCAGAACAAAGTCGAGTTTGGACACGGTTTCATTGTGCTCCTTCTGAATATGCAAAGAAACATAATGACCACTTTTATAAATCAACAATAAAAAAATTATCAAATTTTTTATTGTATCTGCAGATTTAAAAAGCACCTCTCACAGTGCACATCAATCAGAGGCGAAAGACCCAGAGAAAAGAAAGTGGTTTGATGCAGCGGAAAGATGAACTTTGGGTACGAGTTAATAGCAAAGAACGTATCTTTGGGTATGAGTTAATAGTGAAGAACATATCGATGAAGATATTTTATACCAGAACAGATTGCAATGAAGGCAAAAGCTTGAATTCTCGTCATAGTAGTCCTTGCTCTTTGGACTATGAGATCATGCATGTAAAGTGAGTGTAATGGATGAAGAGAGGATATTGAAGTTGGCAGGCAGATGAGACCACAAAGATATTTGGACACTAAGTCAAGTTATAGAATAATATGATACATATTTATAAATCAACAATTTTTCAGTCAATTTCTCTGATATGTTGATTGATCAACCAAACACATATAACCAAAACCAAACCAGACAGCCAAACAATTATTCAACAGTCAACAAATCATCGATCAACCAGCCAAAATAAAAAGCCAGCCAACACGAAAAATACCGCAAAAACCAAATATCATTTAGGAAACAGCCATGCATGGAACTGCTCAATTGAACAAACTACAATTCTTCCCGTTATATTCAAATTTAACTTTTACAAAGTCACAATGCAAACATGCCAGCATGGGTCAGTTTGCCTCTAATCTAATCTAAACTAATCCAATGACTTCTACAACAGTGATCATAAAATCTAAGACACGAGTCGATGATTAATTAGAGTAAAGTCAAATCCTAACTCGTAATCCATCACAAAGTCAGGTTAAAATCTGATTGGAAATTGCTTTTCTGCGTTTCTTCATTTACAGATTCTTTGTTTCATGAAAAGACTTCACTGATTTACCGACCAACAAAAACAAAATTTAATTCATGACTCACGCTGAGAAGTGTTTCCTCAACCATCTCTGGGGCGTCGAAGAAGACATGGCCATCCATGTGCAGAGGTGACAAAACCGAACCTGCCCCAACGAATTCCTGGGGGCTAGGATATTTCATCGGCGAGTAGGGAACCAGCTGATTCTGAGATACACTGTGTGCAATGTGTGAGCGTGGAACTACAACACAATAGAAAATTGAATCAAACTAAAACCTGTTTCAGTTACCGGTTAAGATTTTTACATTAGTCAGCCAGACATATTTCACAGCTCAGGGACACTTACACGCATAAAGTCCTGTCATGCACTGACAGGGCTGAAAGTGAGCCGGGTCGGTCCGGGTCTGTGACCCGGCATCGATTTTCGAGACCCACTGTTGCCGGTCTCTGCCGGGTCGCTTGTTTACCAAAAATCAGACAAAAAAGGTCATCAACTTTTTGGCAGAGGAAAAAAGGACTTTTCATCGACATTTTGGTCAGATGGCTAAAAAAAGGAAAACATTTTCTGCGACATTCAGCCAAAAATCTCGCGAAAGTCAGACCCGGCAACTTTTCCAAACCCCTTTCAGCCCTGTGCACTGAACCACTCTGGAAAAAATTATATTTTCTCCGCAGCTAAAGGTCTATTTGTTTAGATCAGTGTCCTATTGCCAAGTACCAAAAAGTAGTATGCAAACAAAGGTTTTGTTCTAAACACACTTTAACGCTGCAAAGGTGGCACTTTGTGCTTTAAAGGTTTGTATAAAGGTAATCATCAAAATACACTGTACACACATAAATGTATAAAGACAAGCATACATATATATGTACATAATAAATATCACACACGCACGAATGCATGTATTTATACATGCATGCATACATATATATTGTGTATGTGCATTGCGTACAATGCCGTACATGCATGCAGCATATACTAGAGGCTCCATAAAATGCTCGGAACATTAGACATGGTTTTGACTTACAGCAACCCTGGCTTGGAGGAGACGGCAGACCAAAGACTGCATTCAGCAGTGATTCTTGACCTCGTTCTTGAGACTCGAGAACATTTGGTTCTGTTGAACAGCGTCCCAGGCTGCCGGGTCGAGCTGCAACAGATACAGACAACTCAAGGAATTAAAGACAAATAACAATTTATGTGGGAAAGTAGTTTTTAAAGTTCTTTTTTAAATACACACACTTTGGAAAAAATCACTGAAAATTCTAGTATAAATCTCTAGCAGCAAACATAACTGCATACAGTAGCCTACCATTACTGTACACATACAAACATACATACACATATACAAGTATATATAACAAACATACAATACATACATTTATAAGCATATACGTGGGGCGCGGTGGTGTAGTGGGTATGTCGTCGTCTTGCAGCCAAAGGGTTGCAGGTTCAAATACACATCAAGTTACTTCTTAGGGACCTTCAGCAAGTCCTTCACTTGCAGTTGCTCAACACTTCGGCATGAAACTCTGATGCAGTGTCCGCTCTGTAGTCAGGAGCGCCTCTGAGTAGCGAGCTTGAAGGGGCGCTATGACAAGTGCGCATACAAATATATATATGCATGTGTGTAACTATGTATGCATGTATGTATACATAGTTACATGAATGCATATATATTTGTGGCAACTATGTACTTATGTACATACGTATGTAATATGTATACTGATCATACCTGATGTTGCATCGTATGTGACAAGGGCCATGTTGTTTGACCCTGACGTTGAGTACGTCCGACTGTTGAATGGAGCGAAGGGCGGTCGAAGAGGAGCAGACGGACTTGGCATGAACTTCGAATCACTTGGAAAAAACTCTGGCTTCTTCACGGGCGAATCGAGGATTGGTGGAAGAGGTATGGTTCCTATGGGAAGAAGACAAAACTATTCAGAATTCAATTTCTATGAACACTCTCATCAACATTATCACCTGATTCAAAATCATGATTTGATCTCTCAACATCATCAACCTTGAAAAAACATAATTTTCAGCATCTGGCATCATCATCGTCGTCATTATCATCGTCGTTGTCATCATCATCATCACCATTAGCAACATCATCAACAACACCACCACCACTTGCCGAATCATTATCGCTCTCTCTGCTATTTCGCTCAGTAACAATAACAACAATCCTCAGCTGACAGCAGCCACCCTTACCTCACCACATGTCACCAACACCATCATAATCATCATCATCATTCAATACAGTATCACCACCATTTAGAGCCAATCGCCATTCTATCACCCCATCACCAATGAACTGTCAGCGCCATTCTCATAATAGTTACTCCTATTGCTACAAAGGTCACCTTGGGCTCTGAATGGATTGAAGGAGACTGGAGGTGAAGGACTAGAACCGAGACTTTTCCTTCGCCAGACTGATCCAGCTGGAGGAGAACCAAGTGTGAACAGCGCTGAAAATCACCAAAATATCAAGGAATTAGCATGTCTACTTACTATTACAGCAATCATGGCAGTAGTAGTAGTTTATTCTATTATATTAGCAGTAGTAGTAGTAGTAGTGGTGGTAGTAGGAGTATAATTATTACTATTATTGTGACACCAGATGTCCGCACGTCCTAAGATGGTAAAAATTTAGCGCTGAGAATAACGCGCCCTGAACAGAATTAGTAAACCATATTTTCAGTCAAGGTCACATGAAACTATTTACAAAATGATAATTAATTTTTCAGAATGTTGTCCATGAAATTGTTAGTTTGAACAACATACATTTGGGTGTATCACATCTTTCAGACTGCAGCCTAGAGACAGGTCATCTAAACTGCCCTGACCAAAACTAAAAGTGTATGTATTATTATTATTATTATTATTATTACTACATAAGCACTTAGTCTTTTGTAGAAAAATTATAGACTTGCTAGGTAAGAAAAAAAATTATCCTAAACAGAAACTGCTAATACTCTGAAACTTACACACACGTATTATAAATAATTCCTAACTTTCCAATTAACAGTGTGTTCAACATGAAGTGATAATCTTATAGGCTGACCTACCTGATGGAGGTGACGGGGGGCCTGGTAGAAACACCGGGAACATCTGCTGATGCCAAACACAAACAAAGAAATTTAAACAATTTCAAAGCATATGCACTGGCCAAAAAAATTAATCGGAAATTTTTTTCAGATTCATTCTGGCCCGTATTTCAACAACAACAACAGAATTACTCAGATATTAAAAGGCAGCAGCCGTACATGATCCCGTAAAATGATCCCAGAATTGTAATATTTACCGATGGACTGTTTAAAGAAAAGTCTATAAAAATTCACCTGAAGGTTCAACCATAAAAATTTGCTGTCAGTCTAAAACTTTTCTGCACATTTTACAACCAAACTGATCGCAAATTAACACTTTAGATCTAATTTTCAACCATCCTGCGTTACAGTGTTCATGAACAAGCCGGTGACCTGAGCTTGGCTTTCAAGTGAATAATTATTACATAAACAAGACTCAAATGACTCAGGAAATTAAAGGAAAACACTAGATTTGATAGAAGAACAAAAGAATGGAGCTTTCACTTAAATTCAAATATATCGCCCAACAATGGTTCAGCATCAAGGATGAAAGAAAACTTTCATAGTAGCCTGGAATTAAAAATGTGAAGTCACAACTTTGACCGTAACCTGTGGTGATGCGGGTGACATAGATGACCGCTGTTGGGGGTACGATCCACTCTCCCCGCTCCCCACAGGACGCGGGTCGGCCGAGCGAATGCTCTGGGGCACAGTGATCGGTTCAGAGGTCGTTCTGTTCAGGCGTGGACTGTTTTTCGGAGATGCCTTTCCAGGTGAGCGAGTTCCAGCGGCCAGGTTGTTTCCCTCGGAAGGACTCGTCTTTATTGGTTGACTGACGACGTTAAATGTGACACGCTGACCGATTCTCGATGAAAGTCTTCCCAGGGAATTCAATGAATCGTCAGAACTGTCAGAAAACATAATGCAAGGATGTGCATGCTTTGATTAAATAGTGCAAGCACATAATCATATGCATGCATACATACAAACATGTATTATGTGTACATGTATGTATGTATGTATGTATGTATGTATGTATGTATGCATGTATGTATGTATGCATGACCATACATAACTACATATGCATGCAGGCATTTCATACAGTGCCTTTCAAGAACCTTTCAAAAGTTTTCCCAAACATGCAACCCTTCCTTGTGCCTTGAATTTTTGTGATAAGAGCTACCGGGTACTTGGTCCCAGTTCCTTACCTCTCATCCATGATCATAATTCAACAATTACGCAGCATCATGGCTTGTGTTGTTAGGTTTGGAACAACTATCGCAGACTTTTGTAACACAGTAGCATTGGTTTCCCAGTCACTTTTCATACACACTCACTGTTAGCGTGCTACTCTACAAATCGATTTTAATTACATGAAAGCTGCATGGCTAGATAAAATCTTACTCATCGTTTTACTCACTAGTAATCATGATGATGCATAACATAACAATATGTCATGTTTTATTACAGTTATTACATTACAGCCCATGTCTTACAGATTAGATTTGATCAAACCTTACCCAAAGACCGCATTCAGTTCAAACGGTTGACTGGTAGAACCACTGCTTCCACCTAAACAACCATCAAAATAATATCTATGAGGTTAGGGATTGATTTAACGCATAGTGTCTGGATAATTTACTGCAAACAAATTGCTAAATTGGACATTAAATACACAGCAGGATAAAGTCGCCTCATTACAAAAAAACTATTCATTGCCAAACAGAGCACAAGAATCTGAAATGAAACTATTTTCAACACATTATTAGTGTGTACAAAACAACCATTCAAAGTCCATAGCAAATTGTTCTATAGCAAATTCTATGAGCATTTAATTATTATTATTATTATACATTTATTAGTCAACATTATTTAATGACAATCAGATGATGGCAGAGAGCAAAATGGTGAGTGAAGGACTTGCTCAGGGTCTCTACACACTCCCAGGGGAGGCTCAAACTCTTGCTCTTCACTTTACATGGAGAGTGCCCTAACCAACAGGAAACCAAGTCCCTGTCACAAATCTTGTCCTATTAGTTATCTTGATTACTAGCTGACCCAGTGGTCTGATCATTCCCAAGTATTTGCACTATTGCATTATAAAAGTTGTGTGAATAATAGCAAAATTACCCGGCGGTACCGGTACTAAAAAAATTAATTACAAATCATCCTGCAGTGTGACTTCAAACTCACAGATTCTAGGCTACAATAATAGCAATTTATCCAACATTGCCAACAGTTGCCATGGACAACAGGCAACTGGCAGGCAAGATTAGATTACCTGAACAGTCAGATGGAATTTCTGGTGGAACCACGACGTAATCATCCAGTGTCGGAGAATCACTTCGAAACGGTCCCTGCCCGACCTGAACAAAATCGCGTCCCTCACTCGGAGAGCTGCTGTCACTGTCCAGCTGCGGCCTCGAATACGTAAAATGAGCGCCTGACGAAGAACCCTGTTTCGATACAATCCAAGTAAAGCATGGTAAAGTAGCGTTAGGTAAAGCTATCTTGCTTTTATCATGCACAATTGCACGTTCATCCATTCGCTTAACTTTATGCATCAGCTTTTCTTGTACTTAACTACTTGTGAACATCTGCAAACCAACCTCATTTTCTTATGTGCTGCATAAATGCACTTTTTAATTGTCTTCTAATCAATATACAGGGTGGGCCATAAAAAAAGACCCCCCTACGTTTTTTGCCAATATCTTGACCAAAAGTAAGAATTTCGACATGAAATTTTACAGTCTTAAAGACAATTCATATTTACATTTGATGGCCAGATTTCATCAAAATATTTCAAACAAACCAAAAGTTATGCCACTTTTAGGAAGGCCACCCGCCGTTTTTTGACGATTCAAAAACGTAACGCAACAAAAAGTAGGTTTTTAAAAATATCTTTGCCAAAAGTAAGAATTTCGAAACGAAATTTTACAGGTTGATAGACAATTCATATTTACATATGTTGGCCAGATTTCATAAAAATATTTCAAACAGAACAAAAGTTATATCACTTTTAGGGAGGCCACCCTACGTTTTTTTTACTTTTTTGAATCATCAAAAAACAAAGGGTGGCCTCACTAAAAGTGATATAACTTTTGTTCTGTTTGAAATATTTTTATGAAATCTGGCCAACATATGTAAATATGAATTGTCTATCAACCTGTAAAATTTCATTTCGACATTCTTACTTTTGGCCAAGATATTGGCAAAAACCTACTTTTTGTTGCGTTACGTTTTTGAATCGTCAAAAAACGGTGGGTGGCCTCCATAATAGTGGCATAACTTTTGCTCTGTTTGAAATATTTTGATGAAATTTGGCCATCATATGTAAATATAAATTGTCTATAAGACTCTAAAATTTCATATCAAAATTCTTACATTTGGTCAAGATATTGGCAAAAAACCTAGGGGGTCTTTTTTTTTGGCCCACCCTGTACATTTTTAACCCATCTTAAAAGACACTTAAATTGACCACAGCTTTCAATATTTACAGGATTATACTTAATGTTGTAAACACAACGGTACCACACATCTCTGATAGGCTCTTATTAGGAAAAATATGCTCCGTCACAATTGAAATTACACGTGACAAAAACAACTTACACGAGATGTTGGGGAGCCAGAATTGGCATAAAATGGAGATGCTGACAGCAACTTTGACGTTGGAGATCCAGTCACAGAACAACCGGAGTGACTTCGGGGAAGCTTAATCGGAGAAGCTACGGAAAGGAAGAAACTCATTCAGTTACTGTATAGTATGTCAACAGTCAATTGTTCTTGCATTTAAATAGCAATGTTTCTCTTGTTCTTGCATTTAAATAGCAATGTTTCTCTTGTTCTTGCATTTAAATAGCAATGTTTCTCTTGTTCTTGCATTTAAATAGCAATGTTTCTCCCTTGTTGTCTCCAGTGACTGACAATCTGGATGCTGACCTGATTACAATTAGGCTTCATACCCTCTATATTAGACACTGGCACCATAGGTGTTATCTAATTAAAATATTTGATACTCTACTTATTGGTATAATAATATGCATTAAAGAAATAACATTAAAGAACAAGCTCCAACAAAGCACACCTTGACAGCCTTTAACTTTGTACGCATATTGCAATGCCAATCTAGTGTCAAGCATTAATCTCTGACACACAAATGAACACAGTAACAGCCTTGGAAGATGTTTAAACCATACACCACCATGTCACAACGAAAGCGTTCAAATGAGCAAAACTACTTTCAAATCCGCACAGGAATATTTCTTCAGGATGAGAAAAAAATTTGATTTAGGATTGATAAAAAATTTGATATATTCTCCAGAAAATGAGTTCACCATTTACAGCCAGTATAATGAATGCAAAACATTCAAATATGCACTGTTAAAGATCTGTGAGCAATCAAAAATGCTGCAGTGCACTTCCAACAGATTCTCGTCAAAAGGTGCTACATAAATGCTCCAATAACTACAATCCTACATACATACAAACATAAATAAACATTCAAACAATAAATACATTCGCACAATACAAACATACGTATCTACATTCTACATAAAGAGCAATTACGATGATGCTTACTTGGTTTCTTTTTGGGATACAGAAATGGATGCTGGAAGAACTCATCTGAAAACAAATCACCTATTATTATTGTTGTTATTGTTATTATTATAATTATTATTATTATTATTTTTATTATTATTATTATTATTATTATTATTATCATTATTATTACTATTACTATTATTATTACTTGACGATGATATACACATACCGTACTTTTGGTTTTAACTCATGAGTCGTAGTAATACAACAATCTACTCTGTAGCATACAAAGGAATAAACTTAAAAATGAATAATTCTGTTGACAAGAAACTATCTATTGAAAAGATGGACGACAACACAACCTGCCCATACTTACCAAACTCCATCCGGTCCTTTGGATTTCGACACAGCAGATGCGTTAAGAGGTCTCGTAATTCAGGGCTTGTATTCAGAGGTATGCTACAAAAAGACCAACACATCTCTGTTCTTAAAAAATACTAAATAAATATCTGGCTACATACAGGGTGGCGCAAAATAAACCGGACTATTAGTTTTTGCAATTGCATCGCTTGAATAATCAAAGTAACTGTCGCCTTAAAACTATCAATAGACAGTCCAAACACCAACCAATTCACAGAATGATCAAGTGTACGCCAACGTAGCTGTGAAACGAGACATTCCTTCAGAACGCTTGCTGAAAGGTCGGAAGCACTTCTCACAGAGCATCATGGTTTCGGTTGCCGTGTCGCAGCTGGGGAAATCGTCATTAGTTTTCGTTGAACGAGGAGCAAAAGTTAACAGTTCCTATTACTGTGACGTCATCCTACATCAAGGACTAGCTGGGGTACCCGGGGTTGCCCGGGAAATTTAGGATTCGATCCACTCCGGCCACAACCCCACCACACCCCACCCCGCCGCACTCCGACCTCTATACCAGTACGCCACCGGACAAATTTGGGTTTGACGAAAATTTACACCCACATCCCACCCCCACCCCCTCCGCCCCAAACCCCCTCCCACCCCACTCCACCCCACCCCCCACTCCACCCCACCTCCCATTCCATCCCCCTCCACCCCAACCCCACTCCCCTACTCCACCCCCACCCCAACCCCCACCCATCCCCACCCCTCGACCCCCTACGCCACCCCACCCAACCTCCACCACCCCTCACCTCCATCCCATCCCACCCCTCCACCTCCACCCCACTTTAGACACCTCTAAAACGATTAAAATCACTGCTTTTATACGTGCCAAGCGAATGAAAATTTAAAGCGAAAATCAGTGTTTTCGACCCCCTCGCACCCTGGCCCCCATGGTGGTAGAGATTTGCCAACCACTGATCCGGGTGGTTCTGATGGACCTCTATCTAGGAAAAAAAATTCAAATCAACACCTAAATTTTTTGAAAAAAATTTGGGGGTTTCGCTCCCCACCCTGGCCCCCATGGTGGTAGAGAATCGCCAACCCCTCGACTTTGCGTCTCGTGCCGAGACCTACACAGTAGTGAAGGTTTGGACTGAAAAGCTCAAAAACTGTGAGCGTGCATTCTGGACAAATATACATACATACATACATAGCAAAGTTCTTTCTTATAGATATAGATTACTGCCAGACATTAAAGCTCACTCTGGTCACAATTTCACTTTCCAGCATGATGGAGCACCTGCTCATCGTTCACGAAAAACAGTTGCTTTTCTCACTGCTCACGTTCCAGACTTTATTGAACCAGAAAATTGGCCACCGAACAGTCCGGACTTGAATCCCGTAGACTATTCCATCTGGGGAATGCTTCAGCAGCTTGTTTACACGCAGAGAATTCGAGATATTGAACATTTGAAAGAAGTTCTGACCGCATGCTGGGACGAAATCAGCGCGGAAACTATCAACCGGGCTATTGGACAGTTTCGCAAGCGATTATCATTGGTTATCGCAGCAAATGGAGGACATATTGAACATCACTTTGACTGAAATTTCTTACGCATTCAGAAAATTCTGAAATTTTACAGTTCATTCTATGTTATATTAAATGCCAAACCAATGCCAGTTTTAAGGCGATAATTACTTTGATTATTCAAGCGATGCAATTGCAAAAACTAATAGTCCGGTTTATTTTGCGCCACCCTGTATATGACGATGGCACATCACGAGGTATAGCAATTTTGCAGAACTCCAACAGTGACATTCCAAAGGCAGTAGAATGGAGACAAACCTTGGTTGAATGTTGACATTTCTTTCATAAAACTGCTTCAACTGGTGTGGAGTCTGCGCCTGGAACGGTGCTTTGCCGGTAAGGCATTGGTAGACAATGGTTCCCACGCTCCACAGATCAGCCTTTGCGTCGTACTTCTGTGACATTATCACCTCTGGAGCCTACAGAAAGAAACACAAAAAACATCTGCCACGTTTTGATGGTTGGCTGCTTCATCGTAAACAAAGTTCTGACAACTTATCAGATATTTTACTTCCACATTTGCAACTGAAATGGAACATTTGGCCACATTTGTTAGAGCACAAGCTGCATTTCATAAGCCTATCAGTTAAAGCCGGCTTATACTTCAACATAAGCAAGACAAAGGTCATGACAACAGCAAATTGGGTTAATTTTGAGATAGATGGAGAGGAAATAGAGGTGGTAAAAAGCTTCACATTCTTAGGATCACTGATCGAAAAAGAGGGAAAATGTGATCCAGAAATAAAGCGAAGGATAGCGATAGGGAAAACCGCAATGATTGGACTGGAAAAGATATGGAAGGACAAACATGTAAGTTTAGATACTAAGAAGAGGCTCGTGAGAGCACTAATCTTTCCAACGATATTATATGGCTGCGAGACATGGACAAAGACAAAGAATATGGAGAAAAAGATTAAAGCATGCGAAATGTGGATTTGGAGGAAGATGTTGAGAATATCTTGGACAGAGAAAAGAACGAACGAATCTATAAGAATGGAAATTGGATTGGAAAACGAAGAGTCGTTAAAACAATTTGCGACAAGATTGAAGCTAAGATTCTTCGGACATGTAATGCGATCTGATGGTTTGGAGAAGGAAATGATGCTGGCTTGTGGTGATGGAAGGAGAAGACTCGGCAGACCAAGGATGAAATGGATGGATGAGATACACGACATAACTGGCATGAATTTGGAAGGACTGAGGGACTTGTCTGCGAACAGAGAACAATGGAGAATGTGTGTCAAGTCGATCGCTAGAACTCTACGAGTTGACAGCACAAGGTGACAAGGTGATCAGTTTCGGACATTGTAATGCATTACTGCATGCTTTAATGGATGATTTTCTGCCATATCCTTACACATCTGTCGTCATGTTGTACAAGACAACATATAAGATTCTACCTGTGTTAGCCAGACTGCTAATGGCAGACGAGGTACAAGTACCATAATTATTTGAATAACAGCTGCTGCTAGAGGCTGTCCCTGCATGTCATTTTTGGAGTGGACACATGCACCAGCATATCCAAGAATAATTCATATAAAGAGGGACTTGTCTGCGAACAGAGAACAATGGAGAATGTGTGTCAAGTCGATCGCTAGAACTCTACGAGTTGACAGCACAAGGTGACAAGGTGATCAGTTTCGGACATTGTAATGCATTACTGCATGCTTTAATGGATGATTTTCTGCCATATCCTTACACATCTGTCGTCATGTTGTACAAGACAACATATAAGATTCTACCTGTGTTAGCCAGACTGCTAATGGCAGACGAGGTACAAGTACCATAATTATTTGAATAACAGCTGCTGCTAGAGGCTGTCCCTGCATGTCATTTTTGGAGTGGACACATGCACCAGCATATCCAAGAATAATTCATATAAAGAGGCAATATTGCTTCTTCCAACTCAATTTAGGTGTAAATTGGAGATTCCATGTTCAGACCATTGCAGCACGTGTATTGATTTTTAAAATATTTTACCATGTAGCCCCACACAACAAGTTCCTGTATCGCATATAGACAACACTGTCATGTTAGATATGTATCATTGGAGAGGAGGGGGCAGCAAGGTGCAGCCGCATGTTGAGTGGATTCATGCGCATAGACACCTTGCAAGTTAATGAGGATGCACTGAAGTTATCGATGCATTTAATGCAGAACCTTCCAAAAATGCAAAGTCTACAATTATAGTCTACTCTACATCGTTATAAAAGTTCATTTATAATTTAGAATGGCACTACATGGTACAATGGTACATACGTCCTAGCAGCTGTTTGATACAACATCAATAACACAGGCACACTGTGCTGGGAAGTTAAGCAGAAATGGACCAGGTTAGCACTTGGATGGACGCTTGTCTGTGATAAACACCCCCTGGTGCCGAATCTGCCTACCACCCATCCTTTATTAGAACTCGGGTAAATGAATGCAATGTGTGCTTAGATCGGCATGTAGCCTACTGTAACTGTAATTGTACTGCACAGGTAAGATTAAGGTTAAAAAAACTTGAATATGTAAAAAGTTCAGTAAATAAACTATGATATATAACGAGTACACAATCATGATGAATGGTCAGAACGGATATCTGGATATCTATCATACCATGTAAAGTGGAGAGCCACAGAGAGTTGCAGCCATGACCCCGTCATGAAGGAATCTAGCAAACCCAAAGTCAGCTGAAAAACATAATTAACACAAAATATGCATTAGAGTCATTATACAGCAGACAATTACACGGTAAGGTATAGCAACCATTGTCCACATCCATCATCATCGTCATCATCATCATCGGCATCATCATTTATGACTTTATTGATCACCACTGTCTTGTGATCATAGCATCAATGAAAGCAGCAGTGTGTGAAGGACTTGTGCTAGATCCTAAATACAGAAACTAACACATGCTCAAAATGCCACACTTGGCGATAGAATGCATTCAAGGCAAGTGCTCAAACCGCCAAAGTCATAAATCATAATCGATTAACCGAGCAACGTTTTGTTAATATCATATAAACAATTAGTCGAAGTCCTCGTAAAGTCTCTTGAGCACAGCAGACAATGGTTCCTACAAAACCATTGTCTTACGCAACAAAGGACTTTGAAAGCAACATATCTTTAACCATCTGGAAACATTCATTCAACATGCCTCAGTGTTTCCATAATGTAACAAGACTCCCATAACGTAAAAGCCAGTAATGTAATGCAAGACTACTGAAATGTAACAGGGCATCTGCAATATAACAGGACCCTCATAATATATATGGGAATTACAGATTCTATAGCATTGCAAGACAGTATAAATCAGAGGTGATGAATCAATAGCTGTACCTATCTTGAGGGTGATATCTGACGGCTTTGGATTTGGTTGACCAGAGTGACAGAGCAGAATGTTCTGTGGCTTCAGATCACGATGAACGATACCTTTGCTGTGCAGCGCTTTCAGGGCCGACACTTCAGCACAGAAAACAATTTAACGTAGAACAGAGCAGCCATAAAAACCAAGTTTATTCAGGCCTAATCGAAACCACAGTGTGGGTGTCAACAGTCCAAACAAACAACAACCAATCTCAAACTGGAAAGTACTCTTCTTAGTAAATAAGTTTAAGAGGCTCTAAATACATTAAGTATGACATTAAATTCAAATTCAACTAAATTTAATTATAAGCCAGTACTTACTTAATCGAGTCTAAACATATCTAGACGTTTCCCCATCCTAATATAGCAAATATTTCTTCAATAAAGATTTCATAAAAACACCAAAAATGAATGAGCTTAGATGGTGAATAAAAGTCAGTCAATTCATTCATTCGTTCAAGAATTTACATATTATTTCTTCAAGGGGCTACTCAGAAGCGCTCCAGACTCCAGTAGGGCAAAAAGTACAATTTTGAGTTGAATAACAATGCAGTAAGAGTCCCAAGAAGCAGGCCTGGCTCCTGTGGGAAGCTCATTCCAAACCACTAGGCCTACCACGGAAAGGCTCGATTCTGCAATCTGCATAGTTGCAATTCGTGTGAATGGAACCAAGTATGCAAATTCAAAAAGAATCCTGCAATTAGTGAGAAGAAGTGTGAATTTTTCTTGAGCCATAGCAATGATTCAGTTTGGCCTCAAATGTCTTTGAGAAGCCATTACTGAAAAGCACTTGAGTACATACATTTTCTTTCTAAATTTACTTCTTAATAGTTCTGTTGTACATGCAGAATAACAGCCTTTCAACATAAACTGTGTAAATTCCATTCATGCTGGTTCACAATGCTGAACAGTGTAACAAATTCAGTAAATATATTCATATCTTCACAGTACAGTCATATAAATTAATTAATGCTCACCCTTTTGTTTAAGAAATATTCGTATTGTGTCTTCACTCAAAGTGCCATTGGCTGAAAAAGATATTTAATAATCAACTTAAAATACAAAATTAAAAAAATGCTCCAATTTCTAAGCAACAATATTTATGTGAAGCAAATTAAACATCTCTAATAAACAAGAGGAAAATTGTCAGCATACCATCTATATTATTTTGTGCCAGTTTTCTGTCTTACTGTCTGTCTCGGTCGATTTCACGATCATTCATAAACCATGCAACGTTCAACAGTCTTTCTGTCTGCAAATCTCTAGACATTCTAGTCAGTGAAATAAAAACAATGGCATCAGCAGAGCAAAAAACAACAATGATTAAAAAACCACAAGAACAAAACAAAGGGTCACTCCACGGAAACCCTGTTAGTTCGCCTCCTTTCTGATATATATGGGGCAATTGATAAATCACAGGTCACCCTTTTAGCACTATTTGATGTGAGTGCGGCTTTCGACACTGTGGATCACGATATCCTTCAAAAACGCCTATCAACCTCGTTCGGTCTTTCTGGGAACTTTCTCGACTGGCTTGGCTCCTTCCTTCACGACCGTTCCTTCTCTGTGGTCTACGGGTCCACCAGGACTCCGTGGGTTCCTGCTCCGTATGGCCTGCCCCAGGGTTCTGTCCTGGGCCCACTCCTATATATTATTTATACTGCTGATCTTGGTTCTCTCCTTGCCGCTTCTTCTGTCCTGAGCCAATCCTATGCGGATGACCTGCAAGCGTATTTGCATTGTCTTGCGCCAGCAGCCCTATCCACTGTTAGGGTCATGAGCCGGACAATGGAGACTTTGGAGGCCTGGATGTCCTCCAATCGCCTTCGGCTAAACTCTACCAAAACCCAATTTATTTGGTTTGGCACACGCCAACAGCTCGCCAAAATTGACCTGGAGGTTCTTGCTCGAGAGTTCCCTCACTTTACCTTCTCTTCCTCTGTCCGGGATCTTGGAGTCACATTGGACCAAGAACTTACTTTTACGTGGCATATCAACCTGCTTTGCCGCAGTTGCTACTACCAATTGCGTCAGCTTAGAGTGGTGCTCCGCTCCTTAACCTTCAATGCTGCCTTAACGCTAGTCCATTCTTTTGTCGTCTCTCGTCTGGACTACTGCAGCGCCCTCTATGTGGGTCTTCCGGTGACTCGGGTTGGGTGCTTGGATCGGGTCTTGCGCTCTGCGGCACGCCTTGTTGGTCGCATCCCAAGATTCGGCCATGTTACTGACTATATGCGGGATGTCTTGCATTGGCTCCCTTTTTCACAAAGGATCACTTACCGGATATCTTCCTTGGTTTGGCGCTGTCTCGCGGGTGTGGCCCCTGTTTATTTGCAGGAGCTCTGTTGCTCCACCCTGAACGTCCAGCGCCGTGGCTCTCTCCGCTCTTCTAAACAGGCTCAGCTTCTTGTCCCCCGGTCACGCACTTCTATCACACAGAACCGTGCCTTTTCTGTCGTTGGCCCTACAACCTGGAATGGGCTTCCTGTGGAACTACGTCTTGTGCCTAGAGCCTTTGAGACTACGTTCTACTCTGCTCTTAAAACTATTCTTTTTAACCGTGGTTGGGTCGGGAGCGCTTCTGAGTAGATACTCTTGAAGAGGCGCTATATAAGTGTTTGAAATGAATGAATGAATGAATGAAAGTAGCAACCACAATGCAGCAAGAACAGCACTAGTGTGTTATGTTAAAAGACACCTTACCTAGTAAATAGTCGGCCAAATCCCCTCCATTACAGTACTAAAAACAAAAAACACCAACAATAATTTACTTAATAGATTTCAACCTGGATTTTACATTTACATCAGATTGCAGTTTTTTTAATATGGTTCAATATCATGGCTCTTGAACCATATCGACAGCTAAGAAGTGGCATCATGATAGCAATGCCATAGAAATAACCAGATTAGATAAAAACACCTGGCACACTTCAATAAAATGAGAAGTGACATTGTTTTCAAATGCTGACTCTACAATCTACATTGTTTCAATTACGCAAGCATTCAGAAATCATGTGTTTCAACACAGAATCAACAGCCTCTCACGTAACTAGTCATTAGAGGTGTGGTCCGGAGGTTAAAGCATCCTTCATTGTTAGATCCTAGATCAGAGGATCGACTCACAATTCTATCTGCTTGTCACGTGATAGATGACCAGTACAACAGCACCAGCACCATTCAAGGAACTATTATAAATTATGTGAGATAATAATATATTCAGTACATATGCATATATTTTTAATTATACTTTGCATGTAGTATGGCATATAACAATAGCACTTGATCAGCGAAATAGTTGAAGATGATGATTGATGATGATGAGGACGATGAAAATGATGGTGGTGGTGATGATGAGGAATATAATATTTAATTACACAAAAAGATAAAAATCCATATTTACTGAAAACCTCTATTCTGAGTACGAGGGAGGGAGGGAGGAAGAAGGGAGGGAGAGAGTACCTTGTGCTGTCAACTCGTAGAGTTCTAGCGATCGACTTCACACACATTCTCCATTGTTCTCTGTTCGCAGACAAGTCCCTCAGTTATTGTGTCTCATGTCGATTTTCTTGGCAAGTTAACAGGGGTGGTTTGCCATTGCCTTCCCCTGGTTTTGCCTGCCGTGCCCGTTCGTTCCCCCTCCTAAGGAAGGGTACTAACAGTCCGCACCTCGAGAAGGTGGGCACGGAGGACTTTGGTTCATCAGCCCAGGTCGGGTCCGAGTCTACGCTCGTCAGAGACGTCGGTCAGATCACCTCCCTGCTTTACTCTGTCACCAGAGTGACTGGCAAACCTTTGCGGGAGAGAGTAAATGAAAGAAATACAGACAGACAGACTGAGGATGCAAAAGAAACAAAGACATAGAGAGAGAGGAGCTTTGAAATGGCATTGATGTCAAAATGTCAAACTGTCAAATTATATTCCAGATGCGATGATAATAAAATTCAGATTTACTTCTATTTCACCGAATAATGCATAAACTAAACGACTATCAAATATGGACATCACATGCCATGCGACCATTTTAAGCTCATCAGACGATTATTAATAGAAGGAGAGCATGTGCAGAGAAGAATTAGCAAATCGAGTCATTCATCATCCTCATCATCACAGCGACCATCGCCATCATCATTATCATCATCATCATCACCATCATCGTCAATATCATCAATTGTAGTATACAGTGCTACTCACCTCCATAACAAGGAAAACATGTGTGGATGTTTCCTGGACAAAAAAGAAATTCATCAGCAACATATTTCAATGACCGGTATTAAAGTATTTATACAGAAATATAAGAGAAATTCACTTGGTGATTTCAGAGTAGCACAACGAGTTACACAATGTCTAAATCTAATCATCTAGACAAGGATTACTAATGTAAATCATCAAATTTATACATATATAAAAAATTACACATATCAATGATCCAATTCAATCCAATTTGAATTGTGAAAGGTCCAAAATGGCAATGCATTAGTCCAACAATCCAAAGGTCATTGACCGGTTAAGCAACACTGCTGAGCAGATGCTGCATGAATCTATGCACGTATGCATAATTTGCATATGCTTGTGTTTGTGTGTGCGTGTGTGTGTGCGTGTGTGTGTGTAAGCTCATGTATCCAGGCACTTAAGGTAGTACCTGTAGCCAAAACTTAAAGTGCTGTGCTGCCAGTCCAAGTAGAGTCATCATCTGTACACAGATACAGATATATTTTGGGCACACTGAATGTGCATAATTGCCTCTTACACCAATTGTCATTGATTTGGTACCAGGATGAGCTGGCAAGTCTATTTTGCAGAGGTCTCAAGTGCACTACTTTGCGATTCGTTGACTGGTTGGCTCAAGGTCAATGAAATAGAACTGAGCCTGAAAGAAGGCATATATTGATGCATTGGTCTCCTGTGGGGCTCAGATTTGTTGTTGCACATTGCTTATGAAAGGGAAAAGGATGTTTTCGATAGCTTACATTGAGCAAAAACAGAGAATCCCAAGGTAAAACTCTTTGTAACGAGAAACTTGAGGTGATAGTAATACGCTTCCAGCTGTTGAGTCCGTCTATAATTATAGGTTTATTGACTGCCATACACTGATCCTCAAAAGGCACTCCAGGCAGTCAGTCAAACAGACAGCCAGGTAGGTAGGCATACAGACAACAGGACAAGCAAGTTGGCAGGCAGACAGTCATGCAGAGAGTCAAGCAAACAGATAGGCAGCCAAGTAGACAGGAAGCTAGAGTACCTGGTAAGTAGGCAGGCAGAAAGCCAGACTGACAAGCAGGTAGACAGCCAAACAGGGAGAGAGGCACATGCATGGATAAACAGTCAGTCAGCAAGCAGGAAGAAAAAGACTATCATCAGCTAACAAGAAAATAGGAAAAAGAGAGAGACTGCAATCACGCAAGGTGAATGATCTCTTGGCAGGGCAAGCACATCTGATCAGATCAATCTTAGTCAGATGTTTCCGATGGAAGCTGCTAGCACCAATCATTCCAGTCTGGATATTTGTTGGACCACAGAATACACCAGCCGCCCGGCCCTTCACACCACACAGCCCTGTCTGCAGTACAGAGCTGTGTATATATTTATAAGGAGGTCACATTCTAAAGGTTACAAATGAACAAACAGATGCATGGTTCCATCAAAAGCATAAACTTGGAAGAGCTGACATCTCTGCAATTGTATTCTTCATTATGGCCATTTGAAATTCTGGTTAAACCATGCCAGGATAGTACCATGGATGCCCAGACAGTAGCAGCCCATATGACAATATAAAAAATTATACTCCCAATGAATGTCACACATTGGTCCCATATGGTACAACATATGAAGCCTGCATAGCCAAGTCATAGTCTGGACTCCGTATGTCCTGTGTTGTTGCACCATCACAACATTTTATATATTTGGCACTTTACAAATTATTGTGATTGAAATTATGAATTTATATAGTGCAGCGTTAAGTGAGACTCATCAGAGCACATCATTTGCAATGGGTCACACATGGAGCAACAGACCTCTTGGTCGAAAGGTCAATATGCTAGCCACTGCCTAATTATACGTCCCAACATCTCTAATATATTTCTCAAAATTTGTCCTTCCATATGTTTGTTTATTTGTATGTCCGGATTTTAACTCTTCGTCTCAGAATAGGCTCGCAAATGAGAGAGCGTCGGTTTAACAAATTTTTTCCAATTGATTCTTATCCAACTTTTAACGTCATGTCGACTATTTTCAGCTTTTAATTCACTTTAGAAATCGAATTATTAGCGTTTTAAGACAGATTTCATCACTATTCGCTCACGTTACAATTTAGCAGAGTCTACAGTCGGCATGACGTCATACTTGCGCAGCAATAATTTCCGCAGCGCCCCGCAGGGGCGGGTCACGTTTGCCTTTTTGAGGAAGCGGGGTGGATCGGAGGGTTGGCGAAAACGCGAAATTCAGCGGTCAACGATGGGTACCACAGCGGAGTAGTCTTTAAAACCCGAAATTTCACTCTAGAACTCGAGTTATTAGCGTTTTAAGTCAAATTTCATCAATAGCGTTTTAAGACAGATTTCATCAATAGCGTTTTAAGACAGATTTCATCAATAATTAATCGCTCACGTGATTTAGCAAAGAGTCTGCAGTCGGCATGACGTCATACTTGCCCAGTAATAATTTCCGCAGCGCCGCGCAGGGGCGGATCACGTTTGGCTTTTTGAGGAAGCGGGGTGGATTGGAGGGTTGGCGAAAACGCGAAATTCAGCGGTCAACGATGGGTACCACAGCGGAGTAGTCTTTAAAACCCGAAATTTCACTCTAGAACTCGAGTTATTAGCGTTTTAAGTCAAATTTCATCAATAATTAATCGCTCACGTGATTTAGCAAAGAGTCTGCAGTCGGCATGACGTCATACTTGCCCAGTAATAATTTCCGCAGCGCCGCGCAGGGGCGGATCACGTTTGGCTTTTTGAGGAAGCGGGGTTGGGTAGAGGACTGGCGAAATCCCGAAATTTAGCGGTCAGCGATGGGTACCACAGTGGAGTAGTGTTTAAAACCGTAAATTTCCCGGGCAACGCCGGGTAACACATCTAGTAACATGTAAAAAATCCTCACCTTAATATATACATATGTGATTAAGTCGAGGGAAGGGACCACTTGTCGAAAATGAACTTAACAACAGTTTCTATACACTGACATCATTAGAAAGTCATGGCTAAAATTTCAGGACATTTTCTCCAAAGCTTATGTCCTCTGTAAATGAAAACAATAAAAAAATCATATAGCAGGCATTCGCAAATAAGAATAAATTTGTCTCTACCTAATGCAAAAATCAAATATTCCGACCCTAATAAATCATGTGGGATAAGATAGTTTGTAAAACAGTGAGCCAAAGGTGCAGTTGCATTAAATAAATGCAAGATCAATAATCATCGTTTTAGGTGAAACTCCATATTCCGGTATATTTATCACGCAACAAGTGGTCGCTTTTCTCAGCCGAGGTCACACATGTTGAGTGATTATTGTTATGAACAATCTTTCTCTAAATATCCATAACTTTAATAGCTTCTCATATTTCAAGTGTGTATTACGAGCACACACACTTTAGCATGTACAGTATTATAGTCGTTAATTCAGTTAGTTAGGTTGTTATTCATTTCTGTGTTTTCTATTTACTCATTGTCAAACTAAAGTCAGTGCTCTCTTATATTTTACTCAGTTAAAGCTTCTGTCATCTTCAATGTTTTTCTCCAAAGATAAATAGGTCCCCTTTTAGCGGACTTTGCCCCTTTGGTAGGCCTGTTGCTCCCAATTACTCATTGCAACACTATCTCTTGTGACTGCTACTTATTTTATAAATTTATTGGTTCACAAACCTTAATTTCTTGAAAAATTTCTTACTCCACATTAAACTGAATGAACCATGAATAGACTTGCTAAATGTTATGCGGTCATATATCGTACATTGTTGGGAACAATAAATCTGATTTAATTTGATTTGAACTAAAGAGTTTACAAATTAGACAGAAGTTTACCTTGCACTCGAGCAGAGCGACCACATTTGGATGATGACAGTCAGACTTAAATTCCTACAAGAACAGCAAATGTATAACAACAAACATTGTACTTACACAACAAACAGAGTTCATGATAAAGTTGCTCTACACCCCATCTGAAAAGACCTTTGATTAAGAGACTAAGAAACACAAATATTTTCCATAATCTGGTGGCACGTGTAGGCTGGGATGACGGAGTCTCTGTGCCTTAGAGAGTTATATCATAATAAAGACCAGGGAGATTTACAAAAATGATCAATGGTAATAAAGCCCATTTTATAGCTCTAGGCTTTACTCATCCATGCCACAGTACTGAGAAGTTGGAATAAATCATTATCAATCCGCATGCAAAGTAATGTGAAAAAGATCTTGCTAAACCAGGACTTGCTTATAACACCGCAACTGCCTATAGTTGCTTGTTGCACTGCTATTGGGAATCTAATGTGGTAGTTGTATGAAATGTTATGTTAAATAAAGATTCATTTATAATGCAGCCATGTTCCAAATTAAATATATGACCTGAGTACCCAACAATTTTTAATATGCATCACAATGCACTTCAAAATGATGAATTTCATAATGATGCACTTCAAAATGATGCATTTCATAATGATGCACTTCAAAATGATGCATTTCATAATGATGCACTTCAAAATGATGCATTTCATAGAGGGTGCAGGAAGATCAGTGGAATTAAATCAGAGGCAGTGACATAAATTAAAACTAAGCACTAACAAATTAATAAAAACATGAACAAACATGTGTGTAAATGTGTTAATGCACGTAGAGTTGTTATGCCTGTTTTTATACACCAGAAATCCGTACCCTGTGTGCGTGTTTGTGTGTGTGTGTGTAGGTGCTTGCGTGTGCGAGTGTGTGAATGCTAAAAAAATTGCACTTATGATGCACTGTATGACTGATTGTATCTGGACACTTAGTGACCATAAGCACATTAAGTATCTCATAACAGTGCAACAAGACCACAAATGATGTCAAAGTCCGGTAAGAACAAAGGATTCGTCGGTTTGCAAACAATGCACAGAGAAACAACGTGTCAGATGATTAGCAAGGAATGCAAACAAAGTTAATAACAGATCAGTGACGCTCGGCCAGACAGAATGACATTGGGTGTGATGACGTGACACGACATCACGTAAGAGAATCCTACTTTAAAGAACCTTTCTCTCATTTGTTATAGTGCCCAGGAAGCTCTCTAAGTACTCAGATGCGTTCCCGACTACAGCACAGACACTGCTCAGAGCACACAAGCAGTTATGAGTGAATGACCTGCTCAAGGTCCCTACGCAGTACGCAACGGCTTGAGGTGGAATCAAACCTGGAACTATCCGGCTCCAAGGCACTAAGCCCACCACTATACCACCGTGCTCCACAAAATTGTCTTAGTATGACAGCATTATTATTATTATTATTATTATTATTATTATTATTGCATTAGCAAAGTGTTAAGCTAGACTTTGCTGATTCATCTTCGTAACTGCAAGATCCAAACGTCAGAAAGTGCTCAGACCAATTTAAAAGACCAGTGACAAGCAATGCAGTTTCTGACGTGGATTAGAATTAATGAGATCCATCGCTTAGGTCAGGCCATACACACATGTGCAAGTAAAGTTTGCATGCATGCATGCGTGCGTGTGTTTGAGTGTGTTTGTGTGCAAGCATAAATGTATGCACACAATTGAGCATATGTATTGAACCCTTAACCGCCCTCAAAAGCATTGTGACGCATGGCAGGTTGATAAAGCAAGTAAAAGACAGAAAAAACCAACACGTACAAAATAACGTAGAAGCATTTGAGAGACAGCAGCAGAGGCAGGTACAAAGACCAAAGACCAAAGCAGAATCACCAAGAATGGCTTAGACATTGAAAATCAGATAAATTTTGCTACAAACCTGAAGAATTTTAATCTCCTTGCTCAAAAGACTCTGTGACTTTGTAAGGTTCTTTTTAGTGATGCATTTTATGGCCACCAATCTGTCCATTTGCTGGAAAAGAAGTTTCACTAAAACCATTGTAATCTCAGTATAACAACTTTTAAAGTAAGCATAGGTTGAAGTGGCTATCTAAATATTTATGCAATAACAATAATCACATCATCGGAATATTTTTGAAATTTCTTAAGTTGTATTTGTTTAGATCTGTTGGGCAGCTACATTAGCGAATCCACGAGGCTCTTGTTGGACATTTATACAGTGCCTCTTGCAGAATGGACTACTCAAAGGCGCTCTCAGTGCATAAGCCCCGAGGAAAGCGAACCGCCTTTTGGGAACAAGTAGACGAGGAGAAAAAACCAGACATGGGATTAACCTGCAAAGGAGGGGAAATTAGTTACAATAAGAAGAGCTCACAACGGTAAACACCCTATGCTGGGCTAGAACAGTCCTGGTTGGAGGAAAAAATTATACAAACCATCCGTAGAAATCAATCAATCAATCAATCAATTCGCTTTATTGCAACCAGAAAACAAGATGACATCAAAAAATGGCCATATACTAGGGTGACCGTACGTCCCGGTTTTCCGGGACATGTCCCGGTTTTTTGTGATGCGTCCCGGTGTCCCGACGACTTAGGCAAAAGGCAAAATTGTCCCGGTTTTTCAGAAGTCGAAAATAAAATTGTCAATTTTTCGAAAATTGTCAGTTTTTGTCAGTGACGGAATAAATTATGGTTTGTAACCCCAAAATAAGTGTGACAAAAGTGAAAATTTTCAATTTATATACAGAATATTAAGGTTGTACTCTAGTGTACACACTGTAGGACTGCATAAATACTGCTTCAACTGCTGCGGCCCGCTGATGCTCAGTTATTAAATAGGCCTACTGCTCCTGCCTGTCAATGCAGTCTAACTCTAAGGGTCTAACTCTAGCAGTTTCCAGCCTAATAGGCCGAGGGGCCGGTGTTACAATATAAAGTACTTCAAACAAAGATGCCTCTGGTTGAATTCGCGGTTTTCCTCGTTAACTCAGTTTCGTAAGAAAGTTTTGAGATATAACAGAGAGCGCATGCCTTGTTAAATAATAATTATTTAGCAACGTAAACTAGCGGCTTAACATGGTTAGTTATAAATATAACCTGACTGTAGCTTTTTTCGTTAAACCTGGGACTAATATCGATATTAGTCCCAGGTTAAACGAAGCATATTTTATTTGAGTGGGAGATTAAATTTACTCTACCTCGGAGACTCTCTTTCAGAATTATTGCAGTCTGTGCATGGGGAATTTATTCTGTAACAGATCCGCCGGGGAGAATCTATTTCGAAATAGAGTCCCAGGAGGGAGATACTTTTAGGGATCAAGACCCTCAGTGGCGGCGCCAGGATTTCAGTTTCGGGGGCTGAAGCCTCGCGTCGAAAATTTCACATTTTCATCCGTCAAAATTTCTGAAGACCTTTTTTTTAGTCATCGACCGAAATTTCATGAAAATTTTCCATTTTCGCCGCAAACATTTCTGACGATCTTTTTTTTAGTCGTCAGCCGAAAATCGTGGATATTTCAATGTAACCCCCTAGCGCCGCCACTGTAGACCCTGTCACGCGACACCGGCCTACTCTAAAGGTCTACTCCACAATTTAAAGTCTGCCATAAATAAGACAAGTCCAGATATTTGAAAAACAATCCTGAATCCTAAGCTAGTTTTGCAATTCTGGTGCAATTAATAGGCCTATATTGTGACATTAATCGTCGGCAGAATGGACCACACCAGCACAAAGCTTGCACTTGTTTTCATGGGCTACTTCAGTCCATCTGCAATGCTTAATACAAAAATTTGTGCCTTTTGAGCATTCCCTTTATTCATTTTCGTCTTCTCGATTGCGTCATTTGGATTTCGCCATTCTGATTTTCTCATTTTTTATAGTACCGTACGGTAAACCTTTTGGACTTTAGGCCCTTGTATAGGTCCACAAGAAATTACAATATTGTTGCTAGTTTTCCAAAAAGTGTCCCGGTTTTTGGTGGCGAGAAAATGGTCAGCCTACCATATACATACGAACATTGGAAAATGCGAATACTGACAGTTACCATACATTAGTAGCACAGCCTACAAGAAAAGCGACTTCTGGGTGAGCATTGTGGGACACTCCAGGCACCTGTTTGCAAGGACAATGATAATAATAGATTATCAAAGATTAGACCTACCTCCCGATAGTGACCCTTAAACACAACGGCAAAGGCCCCATGACCAATCAGCTCCTTCTTGCTGTACTCAAAATTTCCTACAATCTCCATTTGACTTCAGTTGTCTTCGCAGTGCTCTCCGAAATTTTTTACGCGGAATCTTAAAGGTAGATCAAAACTTTGTCGGCTAGAAAGCTATCGCACAATCATAACAAAAACGACTCTGCCTGCCGACTATAATAATTCGAGTCAATGCCATTACTCTTAGTATACAAACGCCGCTAAAAATTGATTTTGAACCTACGAAGTGGGACTCTAATCAGAACTTAGCAGTAGTCGAAATCAGAATTCTAACATCCTGATTATAAACAAATTTCAGTCGCATTTTTCGCAACAGATTCTCCTTGTTAACTCAGCTTTTCTTCCAATACAACCGCATCACGATGTTTACAAAACACAGTCGACTTCCACAGAAAGTAGTTCCGGGATTTTTTCTTATCTGCAACTTTCAAGGACGATGATAATAATATATTTATCTATTTTGACCAAATTAATGTTAACAGAAGGTCAAAATACGGTGTACAAATATAAAAGCGATGAACAATTTAATAGCTGACAAACTGTGTTAAAATATGTGACATCAGCTGATATCTGCGATGTCCCTGGGCAAAACAAAAGATATTTTTTAATGGTAGAGTGCTCGCTTAAGTGCACCAGATGACGGATATCCAAACTAAAGTCAATCAATTAATCAATACTCGTTTATTTGATTGTGATAAACTGACAATTAAGGACGCAACTTCTAAGAAAATTTACAGGATAGAGACTGCAGAGGCATTCTCGAGGCGACATGCATAGGCATGCTCTTCAACAGTGCCTCTTAAGAGTTGAATTAATATTAGACTGCCTTTTTCTAGTGATTTCCACTGCACATAGGGTAACTTGGGGTTGCATGGACCATCGAGAGAAAATAACTATTTCAAGCAGTTACTCGCATTTAATCAAGTTGATCCATGTGAATGCCTTATTTCATAGCACAAATGTTTTTATGGGTCCACCGGACGTTTTTTGGCCGATTTACGATTTAAAAATGTTATCCACACTCACAAACTTCAAGGCTAAGCTAGAGCTAGGGCAGATAGGTTTTTAAAACATTGTAAAAGTGGTGGTTCTCGCACAGATCACGAGTCTCTTGAACCACCGTAAACCCTGTTATGCTATGTTATGTTATCCCAAGTGAAGTTCGTCAATTATTTTAAGCTTCTCATATTTTGCCATCCACGATGAAGACAAGTTGCAGGCGGCGAATATATGCAACCAATATATCATTTTTTTCGTCGAAATCGTAATCGTAATCGTAATCTCCTAATTTCTAAAGCGCCACTGGAAAGCCAAGCGCGGGGCACCGGCTTATTCACGAGCGCTGCGTTGCGTGGAAGGGTTGTCCGTAAGAGTAGTCCATGGTAGTCCGGGTCGAGGTACCGTAGGATCAGAGGGGTGGAACAGCTACTAAGGTGGGTGTCGTCTGAGCCGGGAATTTGAGGATGGAGGATCAGATGAAACAGGATAAGAGTTCTTGAAAAGGAGTGTCTTTAGTTTCGAGTGAAAGGCCCGAGGTGTGATGGATAGAGGAAGGTGTGATGGATGCAGTGGTTCTAACACAGACCCAGTGTCTTCTGAACCACTTAAAACCCATGTTATGTTTGTTATGTTATGTTATAGAGGAAATGTCGCGCTTTGGAGACCATATATTTTCATGGAACATGAGCGATAATATGTTGTTTATCTGTCGCTGCAATCGTGGTCCGGCCATGTTAGGGGTTGTACGGACCCACGGTCACAGGTTGCATGGACCACGGTCCATGTGACCCCGTGCATGATGAGAATATGCAATTCAAAGAATATCCCAGGATAGTGGTCAGTGTACAGCATGGATGAAGCTGTTAGCAGTCCTGCATGGAGAGTGACGGTCTGCTGAATACAGTTAGTCCTTCTAAACAGTGTAAAATACGCTCGAGGCATAGATAGGTGGAAACGATTCGGCACCATTGTGCCTGCAACGCCGCTAAGAGTTGTCCGTCCGAACCCCGGAACCTGATGTGTCCAATTAGGGTTTCATTAGGTGAAAACTGACTTATTTTTCAACCTGCAAATGATCCTATAGCTAAACCTACATGACCAATTGGCAATTGATAACTGAATGCTCGGATCCGCATGACAAAACCTTCAAGGTTTACAAATCAGAACTTCAGAAGGCGACGAAGATTATATCAAAAAGAGAATAGCTCAATGTTGGCGCCTTGTATAAAAAGGAGGTAAATTATAATTATTTATTGCACAAACGACGCTGGTGCCCAGGGGCGTATCCAGAGGGGGACCAATCTGGCCATGGCCTCCCATTTTAAAAATTCTTTCTTTCTCACCACCCAGCGAACACGCAGCCGGGGGACCCTTACCGGTTTCTCCCGGGTATCCGGTGCGGGTTTCTGACGGTTTTTGGTCCAGGTTTCCTGCCGGTTCCCGTACGGTGCACACCAAAGATTTTAACAGGGAGGAAGATGGGTCACCAATGACAAAACTGCGAAAGAGGTCGCCCAAGGGCTTCTGGTCAATTCATAGGCTCAGACTCGCAGCGAATTTTAGCCGATGACTTTATTGGCTATCGGCGAAATGTTCCTGTCTACAAATTATGACCGTGCGTATAGTGTTTCGCTTAACCCTTTCGCCCCTGGGTTCCCGTCACTCAATGGCTAATGAAACGAAATATCGGTTTCTCGGGTCAAGAGGGTTAAGTCATCGCCTATGCATATGGGCGTGGCCTTAAGTGCGGGTCGTTATCGACCACACACTGCAGATCAACCATTTTGGCGTGGAAAGTGGACCTATCCCTTCCCCCATCAGTTCAGCAGACCTTTACAAAAGTACAAAAAAGTAGAGTTTCTGAGTCTCTCATTCTTGGAGTAACCTTAACGGATAAACTTAGTTTTGACCCCCATATTGACCGGATCTGTATTAAGGCTTGTCAATCGCTCTATGCGATACGTGTCCTTGTAGCTCATGGCCTCTCCGGGACACGCTTGCATGATGTAGTTCAGGCCACCACATTGGCTCGCCTTATGTATGCCTCCCCTGCTTGGTTTGGCTTTGCTAATTCTGGTCAGCGCGCGCGTATTAATGCAATAATACGGAAAATGGTGCGGCTCAACTTTCTTCCTGCCGACCAGAAGTCGTTCGATGACCTCTGTGGTCACGCTGATTTCTCCCTCTTCTCTTTTGTACTATACAACCCAAGCCACGTCCTTGCTCCTCTATTACCTCCCATTAAAAATGCTACCTACTCACTCCGTCCTCGTTCTCATAACCGTGAGATTCCTCATGCAGACACACTAACCAGATGTGGCTTTATAACTCGGATGCTATTCAAGTGACATTATATTTTTTTCCTGTCTAGCCTAAGTTCTCTCCTGTATAGTTCACAGCATGTCTATTATGTAATGTATAATATGTTTATTGAATTGCATATTTCTATTTGTCTTGATTGTACTTGCATTAATTATTCAGTTCTTGTCCATTGTTCCCGCAGTGCGTTTGCAGGCGGTTCAATAAAGTATATACTTACTTACTTACTTAAAAGTAGTCTATGAAGACTAAACAAAAATTTTAAAGGTCATCAACTTTTTTGCTGGGGAAAATGGTATGGAATTTCTGGGAAATGCCCCCTTCGAAACGTTCTGGATCCGCCACTGGTGTCAGGTTGAAAGCGCCTCTAAGGAGTTTCTCTTTGAATTGCGCTATATAAAATCGATTGCAATGCGTACCATATCATATGCCATGGGCAATAATTACAGTCTATACTGATATGAGTCGTGATGACGTAAATTTGCTGAAAGCGTCATCTTTGAATTTTGATCCTGTGACGTAATCTTACACCCATTGTTCGTTGCTAGGAAACGACCTCGAGGGAGATTAGTTTGAGAAAACGAGTCGAAAGAGTTCAGACTAAAATGGACATTTCGAAAAGAAATTGTTTTTCGATCCGAAGAAGTACGAAAATTAAATGCGATGAGAAGAATTGTGCGATTGTGCAAGACACATATTGACCAGAAAGAAATGCTATTTCGAGCATCATCATCATAAAAATTTTGATCAGAAAGAGAAATGTGACTGTTCCTGTTGAAGACTGAAGTCGATACGAAGTCTGAGTCTTCAATTGAGTTAAGTAGGCTACGTGCTTAATTTTGTAAAATTTATATTTATTTTGGCGAAACTGCAGTATCGGGGACCGAAGCATACACAATATCTTAGTATAGTAGGCCCTATATAGTATCCAATGATGACACTAACCCTAACACTAATCCTAACCGACCCTCACGACGCATAAACTGACCATAGCCGACCCTCACGACGCCTGACCTGACGCTAACCGACACACACGGTCCCCGATACTGCAGTTTCGCCTTTATTTTTCTAACTCAAAAAGAGCAAGCGATGGTGATTGAATTCGCACCGTAGAAATTCTGAGCTATGACTGAGATTCAGTGGCGGCGCCAGGGCGATAGGGAGGGCTAAGCCCCCAAAGAAAGGTCGTCAGTTTTTTTGCACAGGGGAAAATGAAATATTTTCATGAGATTTCGACTAAGCCCCCTCCCATAAAAAGTCATCAGGATTTGGGGGAACACGGAAATTAAATATGTCATATCGTGAAATATTAATGTACGGTAGCCTGATTAAGTCCTATTCCTAAGATATTTATATCCATTCAAATAATAATGCGAATCAAAATTTTTTGGCCAGTTTAGTTTTCAAATCTAGACTCCACTTTTACTATTTTAATAGTAAATAAAATGCAGTGAAGGGAGTAACTTAATCAATTTTCTTGTTTGGGTCGTCACAACTTTGTGAATGTTGCCAGCATGTCGACGCACTAAAAAGTGCTGATACTTGAGAATTGCTGCTCTAAAGTAATTAATTGTTAATCTGTTTGTTGCTTTCCGACTCACGAACTCACTCACTCACGAACGAACGAACTCACGAACGAACTCACGAACTCACTCACGAACTCACTCACTCACTCACACACGAACGAACTCACTCACGAACTCACTCACGAACTCACACACGAACGAACTCACTCACGAACTCACTCACGACGGGTACGCGTCTCGAACCTGGTCTGCTTGCTCTCAACGCAAGTGCATTATCCAATGCGCTACCGGACACCTCCGATAATACGTGTTTAGACCTTATATTTATTATAAGTCTTCATGATCGCCTCGTCTTGCGCCGCCTACCGACTACATAAGAGGCTCTGTCAATGTTATAAACTTCAGTTTATTGTCTATATATGGATGCCCAGTCTATCCCTGCGAGTACCAGTGGGGTCAAAAATTACCCCAAGCCCACTTTGACTGCACACTGCGCAAAATCTCTTCGTGCAAATTTATTTAATATTTGTGACTTTCAACATGTACCTAGTCTCTATCGAAATATCAATTTACATTTCCCTTGTTAATCACCAGAGGGCGCTGGCAATCTTTTCTAGCATTGAGTACCAGTGGGGTCATTTTTGACCTCAATAGCTTTTTTGAATACTTTCAATGGTATCCTTTGAATAATTCATAATTATAATTTATAAATCCGTTCTATAGTATTATCTGAAGAAAATCTGTGTTAGTAAATAATTGTCTGGTTCGCATTAAACCTGGAGTGGCATGCGCAGACAACGCACAGAAGACGAGTCTTTCTCCTGTAAACCGTAACTGCAATGACCGGATATTTTCTATGTTAGTTTTGAACATTAAAACATACCTATAACTATTAAAAATTTAATTCATTTCAACAGCCTGAACATGTTCCAATTGCTTTACTACTATTTTGTTCTTTGTCAATCAATAAAAATGCAAAAATCAAGGAATTTATTGAAAAATTGTGTTGGGGTCATTTTTGACCCCACTGGTACTCAGTGTATCAAAAAAATTCTGGTAATCTGAGGGCTATGACAACTTTGAAAATTGACATTGTAGAAATTTCAACAATTTCAGCAATATTTGGTTTTATTTCGGAGACCTCAGGCGTTTATATTTTGGTGAGTATTTCCACATGACTGGTGCGGCAAAGATGAAAGCTATCAGGTATTCATTCTCAGCAGAAAGGTTTCTCTGCAATTCTAAGTTATTAATTTATCTTCTTAAAAATTTATTAAAATTTTTTTTCAACCGTTGCCCGTTGCGGCATCGCCACTGGCCGACGCAGGGGCGTGCGCAAGGGCAACCCGTTGCCCGTTGCGGCATCGCCACTGGCCGACGCAGGGGCGTGCGCAAGGGCAACCCGTTGCCCGTTGCGGCATCGCCACTGGCCGACGCAGGGGCGTGCGCAAGGGCAACCCGTTGCCCGTTGCGGCATCGCCACTGGCCGACGCAGGGGCGTGCGCAAGGGCAACCCGTTGCCCGTTGCGGCATCGCCACTGGCCGACGCAGGGGCGTGCGCAAGGGCAACCCGTTGCCCGTTGCGGCATCGCCACTGGCCGACGCAGGGGCGTGCGCAAGGGCAACCCGTTGCCCGTTGCGGCATCGCCACTGGCCGACGCAGGGGCGTGCGCAAGGGCAACCCGTTGCCCGTTGCGGCATCGCCACTGGCCGACGCAGGGGCGTGCGCAAGGGCAACCCGTTGCCCGTTGCGGCATCGCCACTGGCCGACGCAGGGGCGTGCGCAAGGGCAACCCGTTGCCCGTTGCGGCATCGCCACTGGCCGACGCAGGGGCGTGCGCAAGGGCAACCCGTTGCCCGTTGCGGCATCGCCACTGGCCGACGCAGGGGCGTGCGCAAGGGCAACCGTTGCCCGTTGCGGCATCGCCACTGGCCGACGCAGGGGCGTGCGCAAGGGCAACCGTTGCCCGTTGCGGCATCGCCACTGGCCGACGCAGGGGCGTGCGCGTTGCCCGTTGCGGCATCGCCACTGGCCGACGCAGGGGCGTGCGCAAGGGCAACCGTTGCCCGTTGCGGCATCGCCACTGGCCGACGCAGGGGCGTGCGCAAGGGCAACCGTTGCCCGTTGCGGCATCGCCACTGGCCGACGCAGGGGCGTGCGCAAGGGCAACCGTTGCCCGTTGCGGCATCGCCACTGGCCGACGCAGGGGCGTGCGCAAGGGCAACCGTTGCCCGTTGCGGCATCGCCACTGGCCGACGCAGGGGCGTGCGCAAGGGCAACCGGGTCACTCACTCACTCACTCACTCACTCACTCACTCACTCACTCACTCACTCACTCACTCACTCACTCACTCACTCACTAAGAGCAGTGACGGAGTTCCAACTACTAAACCGGTAGATGCAACGTACACTAGCGCAAGAATATCTAGACGGTTCTTATGGAAATAATCCTAAAGCGGAAATACAGTGATCAGAGAGTAGTCAAGTGTGCAGTGGACATCAAGTGTCCAGTGGTCAGCCCATGGACAATGAAGAAGAAGGAAGACAGTGATCATTTAACAAAGATGCATAGTTAAGTAGTTTAAGTCATTCGGAAATGTGTTGCTGCATTCTATGATACCATATCATATGCATAGCTATGCTGAACCTATCTGGTGTGTTGTGTAGTTGGGGTGACGGTTACGATGTGCTATCGTCGTCGGAGCCGCAAAGATCCTTCAAGAAGATTCGACATCCGTCGACAGAAGGCGCTTCTTATGGATGAAATGACGAGCGACACCTGTCAACAGCTGTAAGTTATTGAAGAAAGCAAGCTTAAGAATATCCTAGCAGCAGTCTTGGCGGCCTTAAGTTAAACAGAAAGTTGCCTCAATTAGTTGAATAACAGCAAAGGGTGACTTAAGATAAAAGGAGTGAGAGGTGCAAGGAGTTGAATTATATGAAAGTGTGATTTTACAGTTAAACGGAGAGAGCCTCAAGAAGTTTAATTATAAAAGTGTGGCCTTTAGTCGAATGGAAAGAGTCCCAAGGACTTGAGTAGTAGGAAAGGACATGACCTTAATTTGAACGTAGAGAGTCGATCCACGGAGTTGAGTTGCTGGAAACGGTGGAACACAGGCCAAAGAAGTTAAAGTGTAGGAAACTGTGACCCCAATGTCCTTCTATTGAATTAATATCTTTTTCTTCTGTGCTATGGGTGTTTCTCTCTCCCTCCCTCTCTGTCTGTCTTTCTCTCTCTGTCTCTGTCTCTGTCTGTGTCTTCTCTCTCTCTGCATTATCTTTTAAAGTTTTCTTTGTCATTTTTCGGCTGTTTGAGAGTTTTCATAATTTCAATGGGAAAATGTATTACCAATGCTAGTCCCTAGGATACTCGAAAGTATGCAAAAATAATTTTGCGATTTTGACTTAGACATTCCATTCCCTACTACTTTTTAATCTACATGTATCTATCTAAATAGCCCGGTTAAGGCGCTACTTAAATGTATGAAAGTTATAGAACCGGAAGTTGAAGGTTTTGATAAATTGCAGAGGCCATGGCAGAGACTAGTCCGGCAGTTTTGATAGGGTCCGCCCTGCAGTGGCGGCCAGAGACTTGTCCGGCAGTTTTGGCACCGTCCGTCCTGGCGGCCAGAGAAGTCCGGCAGTTTTGGCACCGTCCGTCCTGGCCACCGGTCAGCTCTGTCGGCTCTGGTATCTGACATGACGCGCTGGCTGTTGACTGGTACCTGGTTCCGGCAGCGATCGAAGGATGACTGCAATTCCGGAAAGGAGCGACAGAGACTATTCAGTTGACCGACCCTCGTGGAAGCACCTAGGTTTGTATGTGTTTCTCTTAATGTCAGACATATCTGATGCCTATTGGCTGCAGCTGATGAAATCGTCGTATCATGTGAGGGTGCTATAGGTAGGCTATTGGGATGCAGCTCATGATATCAATCAGACGAACGCTTCTGCTTTTGCATTTTCTCCTTCTCTTCTATTGTTTCTGCTTGCCAAACTGTTTTGCTCTATTAATCCTTCTATCCCATCGGTATTTGAACTTTAGTCTGATCTCTATCAACTTGCTTTCTCACGGTCGGCTGACTTCTTGTTTTTTTCTTCCGGTATGTTAATGTGTTCTTGACTTCTGCATTTGGATTAGGTGTTAGTCTGTGATTCTACGTGAAGCGGGCCTCGATTGATGTGTCTTTGTAAATGATGACATAATAATATTATAGTTATAATTCAGGTTTAATTACTTAAATTAGGCTACTTCGCATTTTTGTTAAATGATCACTGTATTTCCGCTTTAAGTATAGGGCCTATATTCTTGATGTTGCCTACAAGACCGTAGGGGATGTATTGGGTGTAAACCCCCCCCCCCAACGAAATAATGTGCGTGTGTGTGTGCATTATACTTTGTAGGCAGTTTTGAAGTACGGTAGCGTACAAGTACGTGTTTAGGCTGTAGACCAATACATTTTTGTTTTCTATAATTTAAGTCAATTTACATCTCTTTTTGATTATGTATATATACTTCGTAAAACTGTTTTTGTTATATTGGTGCAATAAAATTGATGGTTAGGGTTAATTGGTTATGGTTATTATTAATCAGTAAGCAAGACATCAAGGTATCCAAGAAACATATTGACTATTTATTTACTGTGCATGATGTGGAAAATTGTGATGTGCCTACTGCGTTCATGATTCTTCATACCGTTTTAAATTTTCGCATCTATGTTAACTACCGCACGTGCACTTGCTCTGCAAAAAAACTATAATTACAGCGACAGTTCACTTAAGTCAATAAATGTCGGCTGTTTTGTTGTTTTGTCTTGAACTATCAATGTACATTGAACAATGGATCATTGATTATTGACAGCGTTTAATATTGGCATTAATAATTTTAAAGCGAGACTTCAGGAAAACTCACCAGTAGGCCTATAGCAGGGGTCTCAAACTCAAGTCATCATGTGGGCCACATTTGAAAATTTACAGGGCTCGCGGGCCGCAACATGACGCCCGAGAAACTATCATGAAAGCATGTACCGGTATAGGCCTAATTCTGTATAACGATGATATTATTATGTAGAATTTACGTAATAGGTCTATTATATCTTCTGTGTTACTACATGGTACTACATACAAAATTTAATTCAGAGTCACAATGATATGAAGTGCATCAATGGAACATTATTTTAGCAATAGCCATATAGGCCTACCGGTAGGCTACCTAAAGCTAAGCCTGTAGCAGCTTTAAGCGCGAAGGTTTGCAGTGAGTATAGTCTCAGAGGTAGGTCTAATGCTCAAGTGTGGGTATAGGCCTACCGCTACTCATCTAACGATGTTTCCCAGCTACGAGAGCATCAATGGATGTTAGGCTTATCTCTTGAGATGCGACCAATCGGAGTACGCCTACGGCTTCGAAAATGGTTATCTGTATAGGCCTACGGCGTCTCCATCTTTGAGATGAAAAAAGCTGTTCACATAATAATATTGTAGGTAGAAATTCTGTTAAACATTGCCATCGTGCATCCTGGAGCCATGTGCAGATTTGAATTTTCTCTTGTGATAGAAATGTGTAGAATACCGGAATAACAACTTCGTTGAATAGGGGCCTAGTGTAAGGGCTACTTCTGATTGACGGTCACTAACTGCATGCATCATTCTGTGTAACCTAATTATCTGCTGTTGCAGATTCAATGTCCACAGCAAAAGAAGTAGAAAACAATTTTAACCTTGGTTCACATCACAAAAAGAATTGCAGATTCGGTTTTTCAGGCTTTCTTCTTTAAAAATAAAATAAAATACCAGATGGCCGTCGCGGGCCGCATTAATCGGGTCCGCGGGCCGCATGCGGCCCGCGGGCCGCGTGTTTGAGACCCCTGGCCTATAGGCTATGCCTCCCAAACCCAAACCTTATATTCAGCTATTATGGGCGCTCGCATTAATCTAACTGTAGTTTAAAATATCTCTTTGTTTTCGACATTTAGTCTCGTTGATGCAGGGGCGGATCCAGAGGGCCAATCCGACCATGGCCCCCCACATTTAGAAATTTCTTTATTTTCGACCAGCTATTTTGGCTCGGAAAGTTGACGTTCCCCTCCATTAGTAATTCCGTAAGTCCTATCCACACCCATGAAGTCCGCACACCACGAGGTCCGTACGACTAAAAAAAAGGGCATCACCTTTTTCTGGCGGCTAAAATGGTATCTTTTTCTTGGAAATTGGAGACAAATGACTAAAAAAGTCATCAACTTTTTCGACGACCAAGAAGAAAATTTGTGGCTCCTCTTCGAAAATTTCTGTATCCGCCCTTGCTCTGCCATGATTCCACCGTCGGAGCGCACTAAATATGGGTTGACAGAATGGACCCAGGCAGGTGATACAGATTGCAACAAATTCAGGTTGGGTCAATGAAGGAGCACTTGTGAAGTGGTTTGACCACATTTGAAACAAGTGCAGCCACTAAGTCCGAGCAGCCGGTTCTGCTAATCATGGACGGACAGAGAAGCCACAGGAAACTTGATAGTGTATATATAGTCTTATAACTAGTATTATGTGGGCGACTATGCTATGTCTATTGGGGAGGGGTAATATGGACCTGGTCCATAATACCCCTGTAAGGGCCCATATTACCCCTTTTTGGTGTGTCCATACATGGTGGATTTAACTCTATTCTGGCCTCTTGGGTAAAAAAAAAATTAATTAGGCATACGAGCGTACCAGAGGGTACCAGAGTACATTGGCTTATATCGGATCAGAGAAGATATAGCGATGAAAACTCTGAACCAATTATTGGCAAATCCCTTCTCTATGCAGGTTCGCCCCCCCACCCCCCCCGCCCCCTCCCCCCCACGTATCTCCGGGTGTTGGACCAAACAAGATCTGAAGAGATTAGATAATAAAAAAAGGGGGCATGCTCTGATCGCCATGCAGTGAGGGGGAAATTCCCTCTTCCCAATACAAATCGCCTCCTATTTCCGGTTGCATCCCCAATATAGGCAGTCCCGAGAGACGAACTACAGTCCCATTCCGGAATTGTTTTATGCGGTCTTGTCGCTGTATTGATCGACTGGCAAGTCGTTCCGATGCGTCCGTCCGTCCATAGTCCGTCCATCCATCCATCCGTATTGGGAGCCAATGGCAGAACGACGACATCAGTCAATAGCAACTGTCGATATCTTGGTGACCATCATTTCGATATGCATGCTCTTTCCATAGTCCGGCCTGGAGTATTATTCGCACGCAGCATCTTCGGAGTATGCCTACATCGTGTAGCTCTTCCTCGTCTTCCTTTTCTTCATCTACAGCTTATTCATCATACATGCGTGTTCTCTGTTACGGACAAACATTTCTCGAAAATGCGTCGCCTGTTGGCGGAAAGAGTTTCTCGGGTTCAACGAACGATCGATTCTGTGCGGATCAGTGGGTTGTTTTGGTACAGAGACATCCGCTGCTGATGCTGCTGCGACTGATGCACCGATGTTGTTTGGGAGACATTTTTATGTGTGCCTTCATCAGTTGCGAACTGAGAGGAGACCCGCTGGGGGTCGGCTTTCCCGATTAGACTTAGGCCTAATGCTCTTGGGAGCGACCGTAAAACACTGAGCTGGCACCGCTATCGATCTGGGTTCAGCCCTATCGAACTGCTCGGTTTGTCGCTTGTAACGCTTGTTTGGGTTTCTGCTAATGCGACCAATACTGATGATGTTTTGCTGGGGCCAGCAATCCACCGTCTCTCTCTGGTGCGATGTGGTGGGAGATTCTGCGCTCAGCATTATAAGCGGTTGCTAGGATCTGACGCATGTTTGACCATCATCATCAGTGCGCGTAGTCCAAGAAGATGGCCGGTGATTGTCACTTGGAGCCGTTCTACAGGTGTACGAAGGGAACCTTTCACCATCTTCTGAAGCCGTTCATCTGCTGCAGGGATAAGAACAATGGCGGAAAGGTTAGTGGCCCACTTGCAGGAACTAAAGATTAATAGTATTTAGCGCAGTTACAGTATGCATGGTGGGCCACAAAAAAGACCCTAAGGTTTTTACCAATATCTTGGCCAAAGGTATGAATTGCGAAATGAAATTTTACAGGTTTAAAGACAATTCATATTTACACATGATGGTCAGATTTCATCAAGGTATTTCAAACAGAACACGAGTTATATCACCTTTAGTGAGTCCACTCACTGTTTTTGACGATTCAAAAACGTAACACAGCAAAAAGTTAGAAAAACACGATTTATTAAGTCTCATCTGAAATAATTGTTATCAAAAAGCCTTGATATTGTCAGATAATCATTATTATTGCTATTCAAAAACGATGCAGGACTGGTTTTAAACAAGTTAAAAAAATAACAGCAATGATCCAACTAACCGAGCACGCTTGCTGGCAGTGAGCTCCCCACTTCGGTGACTGGTTTGACAGTCCTACCAAATCCCTCGTGCGGCCTCTGCCTCAGCAATGAAGCAGTGCGCGTGGCAGTTGGCCTTCGGTTGGGTCCGAGTCTCTGCAGCCCACACCAATGTGACCTCGCATGTAAGCTTAGATTGACTTTTGGGCGTTCTCTTCGTCACCACGCCATCAACGATATAGTCTGGCGGGCTTTGCAGAGAGCCGATGTTCCTAGCACCAAAGAGCCCTCTGGCCTGTCTCACATAGATGGGAAGAGAAAGATGATGGGGCCACACTGATCCCCTGGGCAGCAGACAAACATCTGGCCTGGAATACCACGGTGGTCCACACGTACTCTACATCTGCCGCGTGACCTGTGCGGAATCCTACATCGCTCACAGCCTCACACAGCGAATGCGGCGGGAGCTGCTGCGGAAAAAACCGCCGTACGTAAAATCGAAAAGTACGCTGGGCTGCCATCATCCCACCTCTTTGTTTCCATTGCCCTGGAAACACTGTGGCCCATCAATTTTGCCGGGGTCTGCTTCATCCGCGAGGTTGGTCAGCGCCTCTCGGTCGTTTCTGGAGATCCGCGAGAAGCGACCTCTCTCTTCCAGCGCATTTCCATCTGTCTGCAGCGCTACAATGCCATCGCTTTTCGTGGTACTTTTAATAATGTTGCGGAAGACGGGGGCCTGATACATTCTGGAACCGGCTACAACAGCGTCATCTGCTACACAATTTTTTAAAAATTATAATCATTCTGTTGTAAATGTAATGCAAATAGTAAATAAAATTCAGCACCACAGAAAGTCAGACTTATTCACCTGAGCAACATATTATATAAAATCATGTCTACATAAAATCAAGCTGCCCGGTCAGAATCCGGGGAGGTCAAGCCGATGAGGCAGTAGCCTATGGTGCTATGCTGCCAATCGGCGATGACGGTGTGGTAACACTGGGTCGTGTAATGGGGAGGTGCAAGAGTAGAGTCAGGGTTCCAGTCTGGAACTATAAGTCCAGACACAATTAATTTTATATATAGGACTCAGCCGCCATGGATCTAGTTGCCATGACTCCTTCGTTTGATGCATAATATTATTTGATCACGATCGGTGCTATCAGGTCGAG
>OX457038.1:59084251-59186834 GCA_949752735.1 Lumbricus terrestris
GGTGATATAGTGGGCGAGACCACAAAATGATGACGATGAGGATGATGATGATGATGATGATGAGATGATGATGATGATGATGATGATGATGATGACGACGACGACGACGACGATGATGACGTTATAGCAATTATGATATACCTTGTCGTAATGATAATGAAGGCAAGGTCTATTCACCGTCGATTTCTGCTGCACCTCTCTAGAGGCCGTTACTGTACTGTAGGCCTATAATAGGCCTACTACATTCTACTGGATAACGTATGACGTGATATTATAAACTAGCTGGGGTACCCGACGTAACCCGGGAATTTTGTATGTATCTGGCAATGTCAGGGCTATTTGATAACAATTAGTTGAGATATGACTTAATAAAATCGTGCTTTTTCTACTTTTTGTTGCGTTACGTTTTTGAATCGTCAAAAAAACGGTGGGTGGCCTCCCTAAAAGTGGTATAACTTTGTTCTGTATGAAATGTTTTGATGAAATTTGGCCATGATGTGTAAATATGAATTGTCTATAAACCTGTAGATTAAAATTTCATTTCGAAATTCTTACTTTTGACCAGGATATTGCCAAAAAACCTAGGAGGTGGTCTTTTTGGCGCACCAATAGACTACGGTTATCTGTTTCGCTGTTATAGAAGACGGTAGTCAGTTCCTATAGTTAGCAGAGGCGTAGCGACCGCCCTCCGTACCCTCCGACCGGAGGGGGCCCCCGCAAGAAAGGGGGCCCCCGAATAGGTAGGCCTAAGTGAATTTATTGACGCTGTAGCACGATCCATGTTGGAAAGCACTGTTAGAAAGACTTCAGTACCAGTAGGCTAAATACTGAATGCATGCACACTGTAGCCCTATGTAGAATGTAATATTATATGATGTGAATAAGAGAGCTTGCCCATTATAATTTTATTGTATAAATATAAGTTGTCCTACTGCATTCCAATTTCTGCATTGTAAGGGCCCTAAAATTCAAACTTTGAACGGTGAAAATGCAACGGATTTTCAGATATGCAGTGCTGGATCAAAGCACTTTGATTCCAATTCTATAAAAGTTCATAGAGTATAATAATATCAGATTTATAGCTTCCTAATAATTATGCAACGAAATTACTTAGAATAAGCACGTTACAGAGTTATGTATACTGCGTAGGGCCTATAACAGTTTCTGCATTGCAAGGGACCCGCCGCCCCGGTCATATGTTCGGAGGGGGCCACGTTCATTGTTGCTACGGCCCTGATAGTTAGGCTACTACTACGGAGACATAGTGTTATAACGACTTTATTTTCTTAACCTCGGCAATCGGAATGTGAGGACCAGGTGACAGTCCTCTCCCTTGCTGCCTGATCCTTCCACCGACAGTAGATTGGGAACGGAGGTGGTACTGGAATCTGGAAACAAATGAGGAACACTGCATGGTGGGGATTTGAACTCCCACCTCTCGGCTGACAGCGCAGCATGCGGACCACTAATAGACAGTGTGCACTCCACTGCTTGTTACATGTTTAACGACGCTGCCATATCAAAGATGATTAGTGTCGCCCTCCTCCTCCTTTATCCAGACCTGGGACTGGCACTGGCAGAGAACAACCAGTGGCGGAGTTCGGTGTGCCACTGCATTAGCTGTTGTCTTTTATATAAAATCATTAACGTCGAAGCATGCGTCTCTGTGCATTATTCATAGCAATATGCTAAAGGCCTCAACCATGTTATTCCCCAAGTGAGTCGTCTGTTAAGGCGTGCTATGTTCAGCAACAAACGCCAGACGTTGCTTATCTCGGTTCATTGTATAAGTCAGCTTTTAATGAAGTATTTCTAACATTATAATATACGTTAGCACAGAGTAGGTATAGGCTGGTGTCTTGCGCTAGGCTATCGAGTGGCGCTTTAGAAGTCTGGAAGCTGTGGGTCTGCTATTACGAGGAGTCCTGGTGTCAGTGTAATTTTCTTTCTAGAAAATTTGATTATAGGCCCTAGGACACAGGCCCATTAAGCACCACGTAATATAGGCGTACATGTCTGACATTCGTTCAAGTAGTAGACTTAGTTTAATCAGTCTCTCAGGCCCGGATCTACAGTTTTGGGGGCCCTGTGCTGATCGAATGACGGGGCCCCTTACAATTCTAAGAAGCAAGGCAGACATTGATGATGATGATGATGATGATGATGATGATGATGATGATGATGATGATGATGATGATGATGATGATGATGATGATGATGATGATGATGATGATGATGATGATGATGATGATGATGATGATGATGATGATGATGATGATGATGATGATGATGATGATGATGATGATGATGATGATGATGATGATGATGATGATGATGATGATGATGATGATGATGATGATGATGATGATGATGATGATGATGATGATGATGATGATGATGATGATGATGATGATGATGATGATGATGATGATGATGATGATGATGATGATGATGATGATGATGATGATGATGATGATGATGGTTCTCTGCCCGAAGGCAGGTTCGTTGGCTTTACGCCCCTGGGGATGAGATGAGTGAGGTGGTTTCCCGTTGCCTTCCCCACAGACAATGATGGGTAAGCAACTTGCCCAAGGTCGCTCCGCAGGAGCTTGCGCCCCTGCGTCCCACACGTGCAAGCCCGAGATATCTAAATCTCTGAATGTTAACTCCCAGCCCGGGGCTTGAACCGCAGTCCGTTGCAACGAACAGACGTATGCCGCTCTCGCTTACCAGTGTAGCTAACTAGGCCAGGCAGACATTATGACATACAAATGTCTCGATTTCTGCTTACATGCGTGATGTTTTGCACTGGCTTCCAGTCTCACAGCGCATCTCGTACAGAATATCAGCGCTTGTCTGGCGGTGCCTCACTGCATGGTAGTGCTCTGTCCTACTTATCTGATCTCTGTCGCCCTGACATAGCTTTCCATCGAACTTTGGGCTCTTCGGCCAATGGGGAGCTGATTATCCCTAAAACCCGCTCTGCCACCAGACAGCGTCGAACCTTCTCGGTTGTTGGCCCATCCACATGGAGTGGGCTCCCGCTAGCACTACGCTTACTACCTCGGAATAATTTGCCTGCTTTCTACCAGTTGCTCAAGGCTGTATCCTTTTAGCCGTGGCTGGGCTGGAAGCGCCTCTGCGTAGGCTTCTTGAAGGGGCGCTATATAAGTTTTCGGAATGGATAAATAATGATTCAAAACTTCAATAAATGTTCCAGATTCCTAATTGCTTAAAAAAAGTTGATCACTCTTTGGGTCAACATGTACTTCTATTTGAAACCACACAGAAGAAAAGCACAATCTTCGTTAGCATTGGCATCTTGGAGCACTCTACCCTAATTGGGTCAACAGACTCAAATTTTACACAAGAAATCAAGGAATTCTGTTTACATTAGTCACTATTTAGTTAGCCAATATAAGGCCTAACACTGTGGAAATAGTTTTTCATAATTATAGTCTTTCAAATAGTCTTGACAATTTAGTCAAGGCTGATTTGTTAGGCCAGACAAAACAATATCCCGCTTTTTGATGCTGGGAGGTGATTCCCGCGCAGTGAGAAATATTATTGAGCATGGGCAATGAAAAGAAACAAATTCAAACAACGTAGTTAAAATCGTCGCCTTCGTCCGTAAAAAATGACGGAAGCGGATCGAATAAGCATGATTTCGGTGTTTCCTCGTATTCGCTGATCGGCTGAGGACCAATGAAGTTCAGACTGCCGGATGGGGTAAAAACTGGAGTAATAGCAAGGTAGACTAACTGAGATTTTTTAAATATATTAAAGACGGAATGATTTTTATAGATAAGCAATACCAACAGAAATAATCTCTTAAAAGGAACATCTTGCTGGTTGATTTCTGGCGGTGCCCATGCATTGGCAGGTCTCGCATGGCCCATTTCTAGTGGTGCTTGGCACTCACGGGCCTCGCAGAGTCGACGCCCATGAGTTACCCTGGACCTTCCATATCATCGAATGACCCTCACATTTCCTCCACACAAGTTATTAGTGACTCGTGCAGTTTCAGAGCAGTGAGTAGGTCAATTTCGACTTATACTATGACATTAGGCCTATTTGGCTATAATTATATCTAGTCATGGCTATGATTGCTATGCATAATGCATTGCAATTCAATTTGCACTGTTTCTTTTCTGAATCCTCACTTTATTTTTTAAAACTTTTACAATTTTGGGGCCCCACCGAAACTTGGGGCCCTGTGCTGCAGCACAATCAGCACCGTGGTTAATCCGGCCCTGCAGTCTCTGTGAAGCGGATCGAGTCGATTCACTCGTTATTTCTCCCCGAAAATTATGAATGACGCCGAGGAAAACCATGTAGAAAATTTAGGTTAAGAAAGATTGGTTTGATCTACTTTAGCCACAGTAGTGTCTGCCAGACTGGCAGACACTACTGTGGCTAAAGAATGCGCTCAATAGATGTCGCCGTTGTGCAAACAAACAGTCTGTTTGTTTGCATAACGGCGACATCTATTGAGCGCATTCTATGACTTCCGAATGAATGAGGATGTTAAGCGGCGCCAGCCCAACTAGTTTGCATCTTGACATTGGAGCCAATCACGTCCTCTGCCTATCGACTATAATGACATAGTATATTGTATTCACGGTTCACTAGGCGCCTATAAATGTGTTCACTAGGTACTTGTAAATACGCTGGTTCCGCAGACTTCGCTTTTTTGGCGCTACAGTTATGTTGGGATTGCGATTAGGACTACGATTTGTTTGTTTGTATGTGCACTTGCTATAGCGCCCCTTCTAGATCCCTACTCAGAGGCGCTCCCGAGTCCATACTACAGAGCGGACACTGCATCGGAATTTCACGCCGAAGCGCTGAGCAATTGCGAGTGAAGGACTTGCCCAACGTTCCTACGCGGCGACTTGAGGTGGATTCGAACCTGCACTCCTTCGGATGCAAGGCAACGAACATACCCACTACGCCTCACGATTGTGATAATGACTTCGCTTTTGTGGGCGCTGTAGAAATCTCGAGATTACGATGACGATAATTGGTGACCGAAAAGTGAAAACCCAATCGCTCCTTAATTAGGACCCTTTTACTAGTGAACCATAGGTGGGGGTACTCGTCGTTGCTCTGGAAATATCAGTTTTTCGTCCCACCGGGTAAGAGGTGGGGCGGGTTGAGGGCTAAAGGCGGTCTTGGTGGCCATCTGTCTAGCTGGAAGGCTTGAGGTGAATAGGTGCGAAACTATGGCCGTGGGTCCTATCCTGCATTGAATGGAAAATTGGCCAATCCCTCTCGTGGGGGAGGGGGAAGGGTGTTCTCTGTCTAGTTGCAAGGTTTCAGGCCAATAGCTGCGAGGTTGCGGGCGTGCATTCTGGACAAAATGCATGCATACATACATAGCCCTATACATGCATATATATACATGTACATACATACATACAAACATACGTGCATAGCCTACATACAAATTGAATGTACAATGCACGACAGATATTCGTGAGGGACCTGACGTATCTGGTGATGATTGGGGTGGGAGAGTGTGGTATAGATTTCTGTTCTGTTGGTCAATATGATCAATACGATATAGAGAACAGAAATCTACGCCCACACATGTTAATATATCATTTAAAAAGGAAAAGTAGACGAGATATTTAGTGGCGTAGCTAGTTTTTCGTGGGCCCGTGTGCCTTGCATACATTGCACACATGCATGGTAGGTACGCCACTGGAGATGTCAACCTGGAGACGAAAAGGGGGCAACCTCTTTCTTGCGTTCTGAAGGCCTACTCTATTGCTTCGACTGGCTCTCCTCAAAGGACTTTGCTTTTGGAATAGCAGTTCTGCTTTGAATGTCATCGTTTAGCGCCTGGCTCATTATTATACGATTCAAGGCGGACAAGGCCGGATTAAGGCATGTTCGACATGTTCTGACGAAAAGGCCCCCACACTTTATGCAGTTTATAGGGTCCCCACACATACGAAAAAAATTTGAGGAAAAAATTATTATAGACTATTGTGAGAACATTTCGGCCAAACAACTAAAAAAGGTATCAGATTTTTCTGCCGAAGATCCCCCACAAATTTTCCGAATAGGGCCAGTGGCGGCGCTAGGGGGCTGGGGGCTAAGCCCCCCTACAAGAGGCTCAGCCCCCCCTAAAAAATCCATCGGAAATTTTTTACAGAGACATATCCACGATTTTGGGCTGACGACTAAAAAAAAAGGTCGTCAGAAATTTTGGCGGCGAAAATGGAAAATTTTCATGAGATTTCGGTCGAGGCTTCAGCCCCCCGAAACTGAAATCCTGGCGCCGCCACTGAATAGGGCCCACATTTCTTAATCCGGCCCTGATACGATTGCGGCGTTTTAGAAGTTCCAGATTAGTAAGACGAAATAAGTTTGCATCTACACACGGTGGCGGTGATAACGATGCGACTATGATCATATATGATGACGTCTCTCCATCCTTGGTTGCGCTCCATCTTACATAATAATACGCGATCTGACGTTAAAGCGCTTCGCCCTCACCGCTCTGCTATTAATGGGCAACTTCTGGTTCCACGGGCTCGCTCAGCTACCAGGCAACGCCGAGCTTTCTCGGTGGTAGGGCCATCCATCTGGAATGATCTCACTTCAAAGCTGCATTTAGTAGGCTATCTATGCATCTGACCAGTCAAACTTGCTTCATAGCTCTCTCAAATCTATTAATTCTTTCACCGTAGCTGGCTTGGGAGCGCCTCTGAGTGCATTTCTTGAAGGGGTGCTATATGAGTGTATAGAATGAATAAATGAAATGAAAGAATGATGACTATGACGACTACGTTGGTGAGGACGACTACACCGATGACGTCAACGACTACAATCTGGTTATGATAAATAATGACAACTATTCTGATGACGATGATTGACAACCAGTAGCGGCGCTAAGGGGGGAGTTAGGGGAAAAGGCCATTCATTTTTCCCTCATGTAAAAATGAAAATTTCCTTGCTCATCTCCCCTAAAATTGAAAAGCATATGCAGGAGATATCGGCAGAATGACTAAAAAAGGTCGTCAGAAATTTTGGCGGCTGAAAACGGAATATTTACCTGAGATTTCGACCAAATGACTAAAAAAGGTCGTCAGAAATTTTGGCGGCTGGAAATGGAGATTTTCCGCGGAAGTTCAGCCCCCCCGCAAAAAAAACTGAAATCCTGGCGCGGCCACTGTTGATAACGACGACGATGATGATGATTGATGATGATGACTACCATGATGATGATGATGATGATGATGATGATGATGATGATGACGACGACGACGATGATGATGATGACGGATAGCCTACAGTGGTGGGAGGATAAGACGAAAGAACAAGGCGCTTTTGATCTGAATGCGGCTGATTGATTTTGCTCTTTATCATCTATATAGGCCTAGGCCGTTTGTGATGCCAGGCCAACAAACAAACATGGCGACAGCTGGGCTTTGGAGGGCTGCCACGTTTCAATTATGCCTACCTGTCACCATCACCTGACCTACAATGGCAACCGAATGTTGTCATGCTTTTTTGTCCCCCAATTGTCCATTGTTCTACTCTGCAGTCGGTCTGTCGGGTGGCTGCGAAAGGTCCTTTACCCCCGGGGCATTCGACCTCTTTCACAATTAAACAGGTAGGCGTGTGCGATGCTGCGAAATTAATCGACACGTACGGTGTTTATGACGCGCTTGCCATTTCAGGTCCTGAGCCAGAAGTTATAATTTATCTCACGTTGATTGGCCCAAACGATGACCTATATATCTGATTGGTTAACTAGAGGCACGCGCTTTACTACGATTGAGTCAGCTGCAGCACGTTTTTTCTAGGTAGTCGTGACCCACTTTCGCGTGATTGGCTGCTGCTGTTTACCGGCGGCGTTGACAAAGAGCTGCTGCTTTGTTTTGGTGTGTGTTTGCCGCTTGTTTGGTTTTTGATCCGGGTTTGAGATGCGATACGTTTCGTAGAGATTTTATTTCACATTGTAACATTTCGTTCAGACTTTTCCTGGAATAGGCCAACTATTATGCGATTGTAATTATTTGCATAAGTTGAAAAGGATACAAGGTTAATAAGAAGGGAAAACAGCTGTGAGTATAAAATTTGATGTGTAGGCCTATGCTATACCATGTATTGGAATTTATTGACAGCCACCTGCTTAACAAGCAGGCCTAATGGCTGCATTCTGATTATTACCGGTATGTTATCATATTTTTTTAGTCCATTTTTATTATATTTTGGCGTAAGAACCCGAAATGATATTTGCACAATATTTTATTGTCGATTTAATTCTATACATTCAGCATGCTTAATAGTCTCCCTTTGGAGATACTTTTGTTACCTAGGGTTGATGAAAGTTTTTGCAGGCTGCTGAAGACCCATTTGTGTCACCGTGATTGGACTGGGAGCGCATCTGAGTGATCTCCTTATGGGCGCTATGTAAATTCTTGAAATGAATGAATGAATGAATAGGCCTACTACTGTTACTTTAGTTAACCAAACAAACAAACGGTAGGGCACAAATTATACATAGAAGCTGAATATATATATATATACGCCTGGAATTCGTCTAGGTAGACCTATAATCCCTATATCCATACTTTAATTAAGTGTATCAACAATTAAAAGACAAATATTCTGGACATTTTTGAGAAGTTTACTTTTGACGGACGCTCACACTGCCATTGTTTACCCCATAATAGATTGACTAATTATATATTATGTTCAGAATGTTCCTGGTGCGTTTGGCATTGAGGAAGAAGAGTGGAAGTAATTAATTTATTATGTTGACCTATTGAGAATGACATGATGTGCCATATTAGTCTATGGATGAATGGCTATAGTTATATTGGAGCCTAACTGTAAGTGAATGCCTATAGAGTGAATGAATGAATGAATGCTTGCCCCAATGTGTACCTAAGCTGCATAAACGAATACCCGTGGATGAGTCTATGAATGAATGCATGTGGCTTGAGTGTTCAAATGTATGTTGGTCTATAGATAAGTGAAGGATGAATGTAGGTCACAGAGTAAAAAAGTGCATCTCTATGTGTGTGTTGGAATGTTAAGACAGGTTCAAGAAGTGGATGTCTTGTCTAATGTACTTGATCTCTCAAGAGGGTGAACTACACCTGTTGGTACTAACAATCTCATGAAGTCACTTTGATATATGTTTGATTGATCCTTGGGAAAGTCATGGACGCTCTTTATAGCAGGTTTAAATAGTTAGGGCAGGGTATAACAGGAAATGGCTTAAGAGCTTAATAGGACTGCTGACAGGATGTAGAAACAATTCCTAATGCTACAAAACAAACTTCCACAAGTGTTGTATTGTATTATAATTTTATTGTATCGGGATGGGAGCGCCTCTCAGTAAAGATCTTGGTTTAGAGTATAGTAGCTGGATGCCTGATGCAGTGTTTTGGTGTATAATATATATATATATACATATACATGTATATATATATGTGTATATATTTGTGTGTGATATATACCATATATGTATATATTTGTATATATGTATACACACAAATGACATGTATATTTATGTATTCATGTGTACTTTAGCATGTAACTGCTATATATATGTATATGTGCATAACTATATATATGTATATATAATTGTGTATACTTATGTATGTGAGTTAATGCCTGAGGTTGTAGAGTACATTGTGATATGCTGGACTCAATCTGGAATGGAAAGAGTTGCTTTTGTTCAATTAATTCTGTAGGCAAGGCCTTCATAGGCCTTGAGAGGTAACATCAATCAGGGTTCTTTATGTTTTGTCTGTCACATGGCTTGTCAACTTCAGTTATGATAATGGATGTTAGTGAAGGCTTCAGGCTGTTTAACGGATGGGTGGATAAATGGATGGCTAGGTGAGTATGTGGGTGGGTAGCCGAAAAGTAGGATTGAAGGAAGAGAGGGAATGGGAGTGAGACAGGACAGGACAAAGATGTGTCCTTGGCTCTTTATAGTCATGAGTCCATGAGAGCCTATAATGGAATTTATGAGCCTGAGCTTCTGATCCATTCTGTTCGTTAACCCTTTAATCTCCCTTCCATCCCTTTAACCATTCTTTAGTTTGGCATGACGTGAATTGCACCCAGAAGCCCAATCACCTTTTATCTAATGAACTAATATTAGTAACCGGTTCTGAGTATTTAGGCAACCTAAAGCTGCTTTTATGAGCACTGTCTGTTAAGGGTTAGCCTGGCTGTTTTGGGTCCCTGTCAGTCTCAGTCTGAGATCTGCTCAACTCAGTAGGGGAGTTTCCATAAGGGAAGTCTGGAGTCACACAGGATGCCAATGAATGGGAAGTAAGGGGATAAAGTCTGATAAACCGATAAAGTTCTGAAGCAGTGATGACCAAACATGGTAATTGCTTCTGAGATAAGTTCCTCACTATAGATACGACAGCTGCCTGCTCTTGCTTGCCCACACCCATGACCACGGCCTCCAAGACATCTATAGCAAGCTTGTTTTGGTAGCAACAAGACAGCAACTTATGCTATAAGCCTATAACTTTTATATCACTTTTGTAACAATGGCTAAATCATCAAGTGGTGGTGCACCAGTTTCTGTGCACACGAGTTGCCAATCAGGATTTGTTTCCAGGATTTCTGTCAGATGCCATGGGAAATGAGTGCAAGATCTGGATTATTTACTGGGCTGACTACATAAGCCTAAGCATGGATGACTAGATAAGCCATCATGCCTAGGATGGATGACTACATAAGCCTTGTTATCTGATTAGCCAACTTTCAATCATCAAATTATACTAATACTGCAGCCAGGATGTGAATACTAAACTTGAATAAAATGAATAAATTACGATGATCCAAAATTTGAGATTTTCATGTGTCTTGAATCTCTTGATTTGTGTACGACTGTACGTAATACTATGCATATAATTATTATGTTTCTCTGTTTCTATGTCCGTCTGTGTGTATGTATGTATGTGTGTATGTATGCATGTATGTATGTATGTATGTATGTATGTATGTATGTATGTATGTATGTATGTATGTATGTATGTATGTATGTATGTATTTATGTATGTATGTATGTATGTATGTATGTATGCATGTATGTATGTATGTATGTATGTACGTATGTATGTATGTATGTATGTATGTATGTATATATATATATATGTATGAATGTATGTATGTATGTATATGTATGTATGTATGTATGTATGTATGTATGTATGTATGTATGTATGTATGTATGTTTCTGGTTATTTTTATGTATCACCTTTAAGAACCTCACAAAGGTGGTAAGAATTTTGATTGAGAGGTGATTCCTAGTGCTGAAAGGCAATTTGATTACAGGGCTTTGACCATTATAATAGGAACCCATGCTTATGAACACAAGTGGTCAGTTAGCCAGAGGGCGAGAGAGCTTGCTATGACCCAGGTGACTCTGATTGTGAAGATAAAATTAAGTCCCGTGAGGTCAGGCGGAGTCATGCAAAATGCCCTGAGACATTTTTAAGGATCCAAGGTCTCCTTAATAATGAGCTATTATTATTATCCAGAGGACCAGAAGTTCTTGTCATTTATTATCCAGAGGTTCTTGAAGTGACCATCCTGTCTTGGAATGCTGCTGTTAACTTTGGGGAAGGGAAGGCCCCAGCAGGGTACCTCATTTACTTTCCAGCTGTCAGTTTAGTTGACCCCCAGGCAGCCAGATGGCCTGTATACCCTATAGGTTGTAACACTCATTCAAAAGAACAGAAGTGAAGGATATTTTCTGGTCAACTTACTGAAAACTGAGCAGAGTTTTGTGTATTGGATTTAGACAGTTTGTGGATTGTCACAACTCATACATTTTGTGGAACCCCCACCTTTGCATGCATACAAATAAGCTTCTCTATCCCCTTGCAGAAGTTATTAGGCTATTAGCTAAAGTCATTGGTGAAACATTTGTTTTACTGTAGGCTACTATTTATTTTGTTATACACCATATTTGCTAGTCATAATTTGTTGACTGCTATTCAATTTACTGTATTCAATAATTTCAGTCTCGCAGTTGCATCTATATGCTAATTTTAAGTTTTAATGGAATTAGGCCTAGAGATGTCTGTATTGATATTCACTTCTAGTTTCACATGTTTTGTGCAAAAGCTGAACAATATTGTTCAGGTGTAAAACCCATGGTGCAGGTTCATGGTGCCACAGGGCCCAGCAGCTTTGGAATGTTTCTTTAGAAAAACGCCGGTGTCTATATAAGAAAATGTTTACATTTACGTCTTATTGATACTAAGGTGTCATGGACTTCATTTTATTAGCTCCAGCAGATGAGGAAGGCATTCAATCTCTTCCTCGATGTCTCCGTCCCACTGTTGGCCTCCTAAAGGGTCAGTGTAGCCGTTTTACAGCTGAGTTCACCAGAGGGCATTAGTGGAACATATTGCCGGAAATATCTCTCTCATGTCGATGCTGGAAATTTTTTTAATCACATATACTGGACTGAGAGGGTAACGGCCCGCTATTCCGAGGGTCCACTATTCCGAAGGTCCACTATTCCGAATATTCGCTATATTTTGTTCGTTATCCTTGGTGGTTAGGGTTTACGGTGAGTTAGGGTTGGGGTTAGGGTGGGTTAGGGCTAGGGTTGGGGTTAGGGTGGGTTAGGGCTAGGGTTGGGGTTAGGGTTGGGATTAGAGTGAGTTAGGGTTGGGGTTAAGGTGTGTTAGGGTTAGGGTGGGTTAGGGTTAGGTTTAGGGTTGGGTGGGTTAGGTTTAGGGTTAAGGTTAGGGTAAGGGTTGGGGCAAGTTAGGGTTAGGGTTATAGTTAGGTTAAGGGTTAGGCTTATTGTTAAGGTTCGGAATAGTGGACCCTTGGAATAGTGAACCCAAACCACTGAGAGTTGGAGCATGTATACTAGAGTCACAAGACTGTGAGGCAGTCTGCAGAGTATTGTCCTTTTGGAAGCTTTGCTTTATTCCAAATACATGTAGTACGTTTGCCAACAAGTACATCAGCCAGAAAGTATGGTCGTCTATTTGTCACTGTCTTTTTTTGTCTCGGTCTGTATGTCTCTCTGCATCTCTGCCTGTCTCTCTGTACTCTGCCTGTCTCTCTGTATCTCTGCCTGTCTCTCTGTACTCTGCCTGTCTCTCTGTATATCTGCCTGTCTCTCTGTATCTCTGCCTATCGATCGATGTGCAATCAATTTTTAAGTGTTTGTATCTCTTCTGCATGCCTCTTTATTCATTTGGCTAGTTCTGTGTGTGTGTGTGTTTGTTTGTGTGTGTGTGCGTGTGTCTGTTTATTTGTCTCTGTCTTTGGATATCTTTGCATCTTTCTATCAGCCAGCTGTGGTTTGACAGGCACTGGTTAGTTAATGGATCAGATTCAATGTAGCAAACGTTTATCAGAAAACCATAGGAAGCTTTTGCACAGGAATCTTGTAGCATGTGTATTATAGCCTGTATAATTGTATATATGCTGTACAACTATGTATAAGTAGGTCAAAACGAAAGCAGGGTGATAGTAAATGATAAGCTTTTTTATCTGTGAGAATGACATGATCATGAGTGCAGCTGTGGCCATGTAGTTTCTCCAAACGTAAACCCAGATGACCTTTTAATTCAGAAGGCTTGTAAGATATATATTTAGAGAGAATGCCACTGAGCATATTGAAAACAAGGCATTCTGCACTGCACTACATGTATAAGATTACATAGAAGAGAAACAAAGGCCGGCCAAGACAATAAGACTTGGAATAACATTGAGACAATCACTTGACTTGACAAATGATCAAGGACAATGGGCATCAATTGTTCGCATCCATTGCCCCGCCAAATAACTGGTGGCGGGAACTGATGATGTAACAACTCTCAAGTTACTGCTGCTGTTTTATCTTATTTTTGACGGTTTTTTTTACAAGTAGTGAATCTTTTACGTTAATACTTGCCACTGTAAAATGGCTTGTTGAAATATTATGTGCTCATAAATATGCTGGCTTTGCTTTAGAGTGACATTTTATAAACAGAAGTTTACGATAGTGTTACGGTTATGAATTCCACGTGCGATGACCCTGCTGATCCATTGTGTTGGCCGTCTGCCAGGGTTTTTAGCCTGTTTCAGCGCCACCATGTCAGTCGGTCAGTGAGTCAAACAGTCTCATATTGGCTCGCTTCAGTGCAGGTGTTAAAACCTAAATGACTAGTGAGCCACACTGGGCCCTCCCAGGTCGTGAGTGGCACGCGGGCCAAACCGTCTGCTGCCTTTTTTGATCTGTTGCCAATTGTAATGAATGGTCGTTGGTCTTTGTTCGCTGATTTATCACACTATATTCCGTGTTAAGATTGCCGCAGCTGTTGTTTTCTGGCTGCTGACAATCCAAATGTTTTATACCCATGGGAGAATTATTGTTCTTTGTCCGACTGACGGATATATATAGCTGAGTTTTGTTTAGTGCGTTATGATATAGGCTAGCGCTATTTATGATTTGGTGGTGATTATTTTAATGATGATGATGATTAGGCCTACGACGACGATGATGATGATGATCTGTCTTTTCTCCTGCTGCTGATGGGCAGTGATGATTATGATTTTGAAACCTGCATAGATTATTTCTATATTAAGTGAACTTTGGTGGGATATTGTGATGACGATGATGATGATGATGATGACGATGGATGAACCAGGATGATGGTGATGATGTTGGTGATAGTGAAGTGTGTTGTGATATAATGATGGATGTTGATTATGATGATGACGATGATGATGATGATGATGATGACGACGAGGACGAGGATGATGAAGTGGTGATGGTTATGATTGCATACATGAATCATGTGAATCACGATAATAGTTTGTCCGTTATAATTATTCGCCATCTTTGACCGTGCTACAAAACTGCGTTCACCAGTTGTCTGCCTGAGTTTCGAACGGGTTTATTTATTCTGATAATTATTCTTGTTTGACCTATAACTGCTGGCATTGTGAAAGCACCCTGCATCTCTGCAACGCTTTCAGTATGGGCGTATTTAATGGATAAATTGGTGGCACAACCCATTTGTCATAATTATGGGTTGTTTTGGTGACAACTCCCCTGCTGGTGACAACTGCTGTCCTTATTCCTGTCAAACGGTAATTTAGTCCGAAACAGATGACCGCACTTTCTCACAGCTGCTTCGGCGTTGGCGGTGGCGGCTGTTTATCATTGATCTTACATATTCATGATAAGCTGTTTCTCACAGTCTGTCACGGCAATATTAATTGCATACAGCATATTGATTTGTGAATAATTATAGAACTGCGGTTATTTGCTGCTGTATTATTGGGTACTGCTTGTTGCATATTCATTAGCTCATTTTCGTACAGTCGAGCATTGGATGCTGCTTGCTGCATATTCATTTGATCTGGTTCGTACGGTTTCTGTAATTGGCTGCAGTTATTGCATATTTATATTAGCTGTAGTTTCACGCTGTCTTTCATCCCAGACTGTCAGCTACTCGTTTTCCAGGGTTCGTTAGTATTATTCGATGCTCAGCTCAGGTGTCATCTTATATTTATCAAGGCCAATGAGCTTAGTTTCCTTCAGTTGTGCTATTTATTGGGAAGACCATCATACCACCAGCGATATACCTTATTTAAAGGAATGTTGTCCAGCAAATTTTGTAAAGTAAACTAAAGAAAAATTGATTTACAACGTTTTTAAACTAGTAAAGGTAGCTGTGTAGCAAAGAGCTTATATCTACAGGTCTTCAGCAACTGTTACTATTTGAACCTTTGTCCACCTGTTTAGGTTTAGGCCCTTGTTACATGTTTAACGACACTCACATATAATTATCAAAGATGATTAGTGTCGCCCCTTCTTATCCGGGCTTGGGACTGGCACTGGCAGAGTGCAACCGGTGGCGGAGTTTAGGCCCTACACAAATTAATGTATTTATGTTCACATATATATATATATATGCGGTGAGGGAAGGAAGAGACGCGGAAGACCAAGGAAGAGATGGTTGGATGAGGTACAGGAAAAGTCTGGCATGAGCCTGGAGGAGCTAAGAGAGGCGACAAGAGAGAGGAGACACTGGATACAGTGGAGAGCATACATCAAGACTCGCCAGACGCCAGAGCTCCAAGAGCTGACTACACCAGGTGATATATATATATATATATATATATATATATATACATATATATATATATATATGGATCTAGGGCAATTACCCCCTGGACAATTACCCCCCGGACAATTACCCCCCCCGACAATTACCCCCTGGACAATTACCCCCCAGGACAATTACCCCCCCGGACAACTACCCCTCCGTGCCAATTACCCCCCCCCGGACAATTACCCCCTGTGCCAATTACCCCCCGGACAATTACCCCCCCGTACCAATTACCCCCCCGGACAACTACCCCCCGTGGCACAGTGTGAGCTTGTTCAGTTGTTCGTATACGCGTTAGGGAACGAACGTTCTCATGGTCATGGTCTTCGTATTTGTCAGACCTTCAGCGCTGCCAAAGCCTATCCAAAAGTAACTTTGCTGTGTTAGACATCTTTAGTCATTATCTCACTCTACAATACTTATTGTACATACTTATACACACTCCTTCCTACTACCATTATTTCTCAGCTATCTGCTTACATACCTCCTTCTAGCACTCCATGCCTCTTCTGTTCCTCTCGCTGTCTTTCTCTATTTATCTCCATGTATCTGTTTCTCTCGCTCTCATGCATACGTTACCTGCACGCTCTTGTATAATATATATACTAGCTGGGGTACTTAATTTATCCTTACCTTAATACCATTATTTCTCAGCTATCTGCGTACATACCTCCTTCTAGCACTCAGAGAGGGAAAGATAAACATTTAAAGATTTTATTAGGCAAGCGTTACAACTAGCTTAAAGCCGTTTCTAGATTGGATTTTATTTAATATTTTTCTTGAATGCTTAACACTAACTTGCATCTAACATGACACGGGGGGGTAATTGTCCGGGGGGTAATTGGTACGGGGGGTAATTGTCCGGGGGGTAATTGGCACAGGGGGTAATTGTCCGGGGGGTAATTGGCATGGGGGGTAGTTGTCCGGGGGGTAATTGTCCTGGGGGGTAATTGTTCAGGGGGTAATTGTCGGGGGGGGGGGTAATTGTCCGGGGGGTAATTGTCCAGGGGGTAATTGTCCTGTCACCATATATATATATATTATAAATATATTATTATTATATCTGCACAAACATTGCACATGGAGGAAGAATATAAGTTGTCACTTGAGTTGAACGCAAATATGAGCAGACATGTCATGGGTTTGAATTGTTAATGACTTAATTTTCGTAATTTTAGCTCTTTATAGCAGCTTGCCAGAACTCATGCGAGTGTTATCACCCCACCAACTGTGCTTCATGGACATTTTTCTAATTATATATATATTTATATATATATAATGAATTATATATAGCTCTATAAATATCTGAGTTCGCTACATATGGGCAAAAGTGGAGAAGAAATTGGTAAAAATTTTTGCCCTGGGGTGAATCGGAGTTACTGTCTAAGATACGAGTAGCAGACATGAGCAATTGATGACGTGAGTCATGTTGATATCTCTGTACTTTTATTGCTTTTATGAACTGGAGATTATTTACTATACATAGCTGTGCACCAAGAGACAGCTAACTGCAGCATTATGGCAGTGAAAGAGACTGTTTATGATGCTTGCCTTGCAATGACGTCATTTACCATCCCTATGGCATCAGTCGGTGCCCTGGGTCAGGCAGAGAATAAGAAACAGGAAAGTTTCATGGACCATGTATTATTATCAACCAACATCATCAGCCGCTTGGGGCTGATGAGTCCAGCCGCTGAATTCCCAGACGTATTTTCTTTCCCCTGGAAATACGAGACTCATGACTTTTGGTACATATGGGGATTGATGATGGTTCGTTCGTAACGCTGAGTATGAAAGAGCAACATTTTGTGGCTTACAAAGGCGCTATATAAATGCTATATTAGCGACTTCATTAAATTCTTAGCCTTGGCATATGAGGGCAGTTGGGTGGTCATACTGGACGTCTTCCATGCAACCAATGTTGTCAGTGCACTCTTTATAGCTGAATTGGCATGCGGATATGCAATGGGGCAACAATCTGCATGGAGGCTAATTTCTGCCCTGACAAAGCTGTGCTTAATTGGATTATGATTATAGTAAATGAGATGATTAAGAGATCGGCTTTATAATGGGGGGAGGGTACATCCCCTCTCCAAACCTCTGCCCCTGCTGGTCACTTTGTGCCTCAGCGATCTTCCTTCTTGTTCTTTAGTCGCTCACTCTTTCCCCCTCAAACCCAGGACCATGTCTCAACCTATGTATATACCCTATATATCTATAGATAAGCATACTGCAATGCTTTTAGGTACCTCACAAAATGTTAGAGATGATGACTTTATGATTGTGGATAGACTCTGACTTTGGATTTTTTAGAGTTTCGTTTGAAGCGGAGGCGCTCAGAGACAGGTTCCAATGTTGTTTAACACCATAGATATGTCATTAGATGAAATTATACTATGGCCTGACTTCATCCTATAGGATCAATTACGTTCCCAGTTATTCTAATTGGATTAGGAAAGCACTTTGGGCAATATTTCATCTATTGTTTTTATAATTGTAATTGCAAAATATCAGGGCTGCATTAGGGATAGTGCAGGTGTCACGAAATAGAGTATCCCCCATATTAATTGTATCCCCCCAAATTAAAAAAAGTCGAAAAAACCGCTTCCGCGTGTAATTTTTTGGGCAAATTAAATTTCATCTGCTTTATTTTGAACAATGACACTAACAAGTATGTTTATTCTTACTATATAATTTGTTTTACCCTGTTTTTAGAGCACTTAAAACTTTTAAAACACTTAAAGACACTCAGAGTCATAAAATAAATTCGAGTTGCCTTTATCTGAGCATTGCTTAGGACACTTAAAACAATTAGAGTCACTTTAAATTTTGATTACAGCATAAATTTGTTTATTATGCGCATTTTTCAAAAAAGGGGATAGAATGGTTTATCCCCCCCGGATAGTATAGACCGGTTAATTCCATCCGGGGGGATAGATTAATTCATCCCCCCGGATAGCTTTCAGGGGGGATACTCCGTTTCGTGTCACAGGCCTGGGTGATGTGATTACCCTTCAGTGATAAACCAACCAGTCCATCATGCTCATATTTATAACTGCGGACCCTTCAACACCGCCAGCTCGCGAGCTGCAGCACCCTTATCCCTTATCACCCACATATAATGCGTGCCTTATTGCAATTATGGCAATTTATAAATCATCAGTATAGGCCTATTGCAAGCTACTTCTCGGATGCTTTACACTGTTGTGTTGGATCGAAAGTACATCATCAAAGACGTGTTATAGAACGTCATCATTATTGTCTGCTGATGCTCCCTTTGCACTAGATGCATGATGATATGGTTGATGAGGATGTGAAATTCTTGTTATAAATGGTCATATACACAGACATACATACATACAGTCATACATACATACATACATACATACATACATACATACATACATACATACATACATACATACATACATACATACATACATACATACATACATACATACATACATACATACATACATTCATGCATACAAGTCTCTCAAGTATTAGTAATTAGTATAAAAATCAGGACATGTTATCTGCTTGGTTTAGCCAGTGCTATTTTATAAATTAGGTACTTGATGCAAGGTTCTAAGGCAAATGCATCAAAAGGCCGACCGAGATCACAATTTATAATTAGTATAAAAATCAGGACATACAACCACTTGGGCTAATGCTGAGGGAACAATAGTCTTGAAAAAATTACCAAGCACACTGGATATCATTTATCCAGGAGCCCATGGTCCTATCCAGGAGCCCATGGCCCTACCTCACGTAGCCGACTGGTCTACACTGTATAGCAACTCAATATCGAATGCTGTCGTTTAAGATTTGTTCTTAGAAGAAACTGTGTGGTAGTCGGCAAGATTAAAGTACTTTGATGTTGGATTGAGTTGGCAGTAGTGGCAGACGACAGCATTTATCTGAACGCAATTATTAGCACTGGAAACTTGTTTCTTCTGTCGGCGATGAGAATGACGCGCTGCTCACTTCTCAGCAAGCAGACAGGTTTATCTAGAAGTGACATACAATATAAAATATATATATATTTATATTTAATATATAATATATGTATGCTCGCATATTAAATGAGCAACAAAATTTAGCAAATGAACGGATGAATAAATGGATGGATGGATGGATGGACTGATAGATGAATGGATGGTTTGACTTGAGGGATGTTTTGATGGATTGAATAAATGGGTGGATTGATGAATGATGTTTGTATAAGCAATCAATACAGTGGTAGATTATTTCTAAGAGCATTTTTAAAACCATAGATCGAATCTCAGCCACACGAGTTGCGACACCAATGTCTGATGTGCGTGTGCATGGCTCTTGAAACATGTTTTGCGGCTCTTGACATTGTTTGTGTACAAGTGGAACCAATGACTGACTGCCATGGCCGCCTATCGCGTTCTGCCTCAGAACCTGTTTCTAGTTTACATTTAGCGGCTGTGGCGTCTTCCGCATTGCTCGATAATTGTTACATAGGTGGCAGGCCAAGAGCTTCAGCCAAAGGATCGGTCAGACAATTACCTCAGAGGATCAAACGCGGAAGATTGTAGTTGGAGGAAGTAAGGTAAGGTATTAAGGTATGATTATTGCGAATCATCTGGTACATCGAATGGGGTGTTTAAAAAGTTTAATTAGGTAATTTTTTATTGATGTATTATTCTGACGAGCTTAGTTGGTATCCAAGTCAGATACAAATAAAAAAGAAGGATGGGAAGATGAGGAGGAGGAGGAGGAGGAGGAGAGGAGGAGGAGGAGGAAGCGTTTAGGCTGTATGTACCCTGCTCATTATATTTCAATGAATTGGTTGGATGCGATTCCTTGATTCCTCCCTCGCAGTTGAACGATTCTTCACAGTTGAAGGAAGACCACCAGAGTGTTTAAAGTGGGACCCTAGTGGCCCAAGATGTGCAACATGAACTAAAGCTAAGTCATCATCTCTATGGTAACATACTTTTTGGGTTGGGGGAGGGGGCTCTGTTGCAGAAGGCTTATGGAAGAAGCAAAAAACCGCATGTTTAAGACTATAATTGTGTCTATAGTTGTTATTATTAGATCAATTGTCCATTGATTAGGCCTATACCAAGATAATTCATTGAGGTAGGCCTATACACCATGCGCTTTGATATAATGCAGGTCATTCAGAGGGTTAAGAAATGGATGAGCCAGATGAAGATATGTGCTAACACTTTGACGATGAGCTGCATTGGTTCCCCACTTGCCTCTGGCCTTCACATGCTCAGCGTTGAAGTGTTGCCAATGCCAGGCATTTTACAGTTTGCAAATGCATTACTTCATCAATCAGTCAGCAGATTTTTTAGGCCTGCAAAGTGATAATTGATGACAAATCTCCGTGAAAGATTTTTAGCAGCTGGAATGTTACATTTTTCAGCAGAAGCTTGATAAAACTTGCCTTTAGTGTCATTTAGAGGCCCTAAGCTTCTGAAAGGAAGGCAAAATAACAGTAAAACAGCTTTGAATTGCAGTGTATCTTCCTTTATCGTCTTTTTAGTACCTGTTGGAAAGCGCTGTGTTAATTGAAAATAATGACCAAGGAATGAATGTCCCTTCCACTGAAGCCGTTTTGGTTATCGGAAGTGGAGCTTTGGTAAACAAATGCACGTCTAACACTATGTATGATATCGCTTCAAAATCAAGGCTTTGGTTGGAGTGTGGGTGCGTTTTTTGTAGCCTGTTAGTTAGCTGTTTGATATGAGCAGCAGTTGAGAAAGAGCGAGTACTGTGTACATTGACCAAATGTAACCAGATAGCTGCACAGAATAATTGTAGATCCAATGCAGATGGGAATAATTACCAGTTAGCTGTGTGTATCACTGAAAGTTTCAATTATTTACTGTATCAGAATGAGGAGTTAAAGAAGTTAAAGAGTTAAGGAATGGGTTGCCAGGAGCAAGTTATGCCGAGCATTTGATTGTAACCCATTGAATTGGCAAGAGTTGACGTGAGTCATTTTGAGTCGTGCAAACCTATGCCTAGCATCTGTTTATTACTTCAGCATAGCAGCCGGAGTAACTGAGCCTAACACTGGGACGCGAGTTATTTGAGTATGTTGAAACTGCATCAAGCATTTCGGTTTAGTTTTTGATCTCAGCTATTTTATGTGCTCAAGAAATCCGGGGATTTTCGAAGCAACCTAGAAGTTGAAGTGATTAATTGTCGTCACTAGAAACGGGAATGACGGGCGAGACAAGGTCGAATAGTCTGGAAAAGTCCTCGTCGTTAAGTGTTAGTTATCAGAGGATTCCAGGATATCGAATCCTCCACATTCAGAAACGGAAGGGTTTCCTTCCACTCGGATACTCTCACAGATTCTGTTCGGCACCGGATCTCAAACAGGTATGTCACCTTTGGTAGTGTGACCGAATATCACATTCAGTGTTGTCATTTCAATTCTAGACATACTATTATCATTTGGCACTGTTCAATGTAAGTGCTGCTTTCGACACAGTCGGCCATGATATCCTCATCTTAAACTAGACTTTTCTATTTCTTTTAGCTTCAGGAAATTGCTTACTTCCTATCTTCAGTGCTGTCGTTACACTATGACTTCTGGGACAGCTGGATCATCCTGGATACCTGCTTCTGTGCATAATCTACACTGTGGACCTTCAGCCTCTCTTATTTGATAATACCAGGGCTGCACACGAGGATATACATGGGTATACAGCGTGTACTCACCTCCGGGAAAAAATGGCATCGCATACTCATCTCCGAAAACCAGGGTATACGCGGGTATATAGCGTATGCTCACCTCACAAAGAATTCAATTTGAACAAATGTGCGAGAAATGAAATTACGAGGAGAAAATAGGCGAAAATCGCGAAAAGTACCCAGGTAGTGGTTTTTGGACTGTCGTGGACTACAAGTAACAAGGAAACAAGGTGATGACTAAAAAAAGATTGTCAGAAAAATTTCGGCCCAAAAGTCGATTTTTTTCGGCTGGCGTGTACTCACCTCAAAATTTACCAGTGCAACCCTAGATAATACTGTCCTGAGTCAATCCTATGCCGACCTACAGTCGTATCATGTTCCATTCCCAGCATCTGAAGTCATCTTTGCAGTTCGAGAAATTTGTGATACCCTGGGGACATGGATATCATCAAATTGTTTGCGGCTAAATCCTACCAAGACCCAATAATAATATCTAGTTTGGGAAGCACCAATATTGTCAATTGTTGACCATTTCATTTTCTTAGCCAGGACCAAGTTTTGACCATTCATTTTCAATTGTTGACCATTTCATTTTCTTAGCCAGGACCAAGTTTTGACCATTCATTTTCAAGTGTTGACCATTTCATTTTCTTAGCCAGTCTGATCAAGTTTTGACCATTCATTTTCAATTGTTGACCATTTCATTTTCTTAGCCAGTCTGATCAAGTTTTGACCATTCATTTTCAATTGTTGACCATTTCATTTTCTTAGCCAGTCCGACCAAGGTTTGACCATTCATTTTCATGTGTTGACCATTCCATTTTCTTAGCCAGTCCGACCAAGTTTTGACCATTCATTTTCAAGTGTTTACCATTTCATTTTCTTAGCCAGTCTGATCAAGTTTTGACCATTCATTTTCAAGTGTTGACCATTCATTTTCTTAGCCAAGACCAAGTTTTGACCATTCATTTTCAAGTTTTGACCATTTCATTTTCTTAGCTAGGACCAAACATTGACCATTTAGTTTTCAAGGGCTGACCATTTCATTTTCTTAGCCAGGACCAAGTTTTGACCATTCATTTTCAAGGGTTGACCATTTCATTTTCTTAGCCAGGACCAAGTTTTGACCATTCATTTTCAAGTTTTGACCATTTCATTTTCTTAGCTAGGACCAAACATTGACCATTTAGTTTTCAAGGGTTGACCATTTAATTTTCTTAGCCAGGACCAAGTTTTGACCATTCATTTTCAAGTGTTGACCATTTCATTTTCTTAGCCAGTCCGACCAAGGTTTGTCCATTCATTATCAAGTGTTGACCATTTTCTTAGACATGACCAAGTTTTGACCATTTAATTTTCAAGTGTTGACCATTTCATTTCCTTAACCAGGACCAAGCATTGACCATTTCATTTTCTTAGCCAGTCCGACCAAGTTTTGACCATTTCATTTTCAAGTGTGGACCATTTCATTTTCTTAGCCAGGACCAAGTTTTGACCATTTAATTTTCAAGTGTTGACCATTTAATTTTCTTAGCCAGGACCAAGCATTGACCATTTAATTTTCAAGTGTTGACCATTTCATTTTCTTAGCCAGTCCGACCAAGCATTGATAAAATTTAATTTTCCAGTGTTGACCATTTAATTTTCTCTGGCAGTGAACAACACTTGGTGTGACTTGTAAATTCGTCTGGCCTCTGCTGCAGCTCTAAGTGGCGTCCTCCTCTTGTTCCCGTTAGGACCATAGGGCTACATGTAAGACACCTTTTAGAAAGCGCACAGAGGCAATAAACAATGGCCTGGCAATGTGAGGGATCAGTGTTTAATCTAGACGTCTCTGGGGGGGGGGGGGGGGGAAAGTTCCCCCCCCCAGGATTGACATTTCCCCCCCCAGAAAAATTTGATGAAATGATATTGGTTTTCAGTTACTGCTTTCATCATTGTTTTGTAATAATTGTTTATAATATATCATGATATTATTTATTATTATATGATTATAATGACATTATTTTATTACTTTAATATATGATACTATCATGTTAAGATGACACCTTAAAATGCTGCCATTGCAATGTGGAAATTCAAAAAGTTTCTAATAAGTCACTGAAAAAGTACAGCTATTTTGTCAAGACATCACCTTACTGCCATTGCAATGTGAAAATTCAAAAAGTTTCTAATGGGTCACTGAAAAAGTACAGCCATTTTGTTAAGATGACCCCTTAAAATGCTGCCATTGTAATGTGGAAATTCAAAAAGTTTCTAATAGCTCACTGAAAAAGCACAGCTATTTTGTTAAGACGACACCTTAAAATGCTGCCATTGCAATGTGGAAATTCAAAAAGTTTCTAATAAGTCACTGAAAAAGTACAGCTATTTTGTCAAGACATCCCCTTAAAATGCTGCCATTGCAATGTGGAAATCCCAAAATTTTTCTAATGGGTCACTGAAAAAGTACAGCTATTTTGTTAAGACGACACCTTAAAATGCTGCCATTGCAATGTGGAAATTCAAAAAGTCTCTAATGGGTCACTGAAACAGTATATCTATTTTGTTAAGACACCTTAAATGCTGCCATTGCAATGTGGAAATTCAAAAAGTTTCTAATGGGTCACTGAAACAGTACAGCTATTTTGTTAAGATGACACCTTAAAATGGTGCCATTGCAATGTGGAAATCCAAAAAGTCTCTAATGGGTCACTGAAACAGTACAGCTATTTTGTTAAGACGACACCTTAAAATGCTGCCATTGCAATGTGGAAATTCAAAAAGTTTCTAATGGGTCACTGAAACAGTACAGCTATTTTGTTAAGATGACCTCTTAAAATGCTGCCATTGCAATATGGAAATCCAAAAATTTTCTAATGGCTCACTGAAAAAGTACAGCTATTTTGTTAAGACGAGACCTTAAAATGCTGCCATTGTAATGTGGAAATTCAAAAAGTTTCTAATGGGTCACTGAAACAGTACAGCTACTTTGTTAAGATGACCCCTTAAAATGCTGCCATTGCAATGTGGAAATCCAAAAAAATTTCTAATGGGTCATTGAAAAAGTACAGTTATTTTGTTAAGACGACAACTTAAAATGCTGCCATTGCAATGTGGAAATTCAAAAAGTTTCGAATGGGTCACTGAAACAGTATAGCTATTTTGTTAAGACGACACCTTAAATGCTGCCATTGCAATCAGTGGCGTAACAATAGGGTAGACTGGGTAGACAAAGTCTAGAGGCCCCCGAGTGTAGAGGCCCCAGAAAGGGCCCCCGAGTTCCTAGTTACGCCACTGTAAGTGATAATACATTTCAATATTCACAGTTTGTCTCGGGGCCCCCGACTTCCTAGTTACGCCACTGATTGCAATGTGGAAATTCAAAAAGTTTCTAATGGGTCACTGAAACAGTGCAGCTATTTTGTTAAGATGACCCCTTAAAATGGTGCCATTGCAATGTGGAAATCCAAAAATTTTCTAATGGGTCACTGAAAAAGTACAGCTATTTTGCTAAGACGACACCTTAAATGCTGCCATTGCAATGTGGAAATTCAAAAAGTTTCTAATGGGAAGGGGCGTATCCCCCTCCCCATACCCCTCCCTCCCCAGTCTCGGTGCTACGCGCATCACGAGTGTCCTTCGGACGTTCAAATGTCCCCCCCCAGAAACCCCAATTTCCCCCCCAGAGGAAGGGGACTAGATTAAACACTGGTGAGGGATGCATAAAAGGAGAGCGGCGGCTTTTTCGCCAGCAGGCGCCACTGACACCTTCGGTGGAATAAGAGATTTTCGCGTTGTTGGGATACTGTTGAATTGTTTGCACTTAACCCAAGTGCGTTCCGAGCTGGCCATCAGTCCGATACCCCGGCCGAGCCCCGTATGGGTTTTGTTTGCACAGTGCATTGCTCGGATAATAAAACCTTCGCTTTGGCCTCCAAGTATATTTGTCAGTGTGTCCCAGACATTTGCATGCCTTGCGCGATCATAAAAGTAATGGCTCGACCCATCAGGTACTGTTGTAACTGCAATGAAGCGCATGCACTCTTACAGTAAGTGCTGCTAATTTAGCAATCGTTGATTGGATTAACTGCCAGACATAAAGTGTGTATGGTGTCACAGCTCATTCACTGTTGTCTGCTGCCAGTGTTGTCTCATTGCTAGGAAAAGGACATGTTAACTGTTTAGGTATGGCAGCTGTTGATTATGCTTTATTGTCAGACATTTATACCTATATTTGAGTATTTGGATAAATTATTTGCTCTGGTTGTGGACAATGCTATGCGTTTAAACAAGTCTCTTAGCATTCGGCCGTACAAGTGTCTAGTAGCTAGCACATTATATTATGCTTCATATTCAGCTATGGAATGAAATGTCTGATATTTGCATGGTGCTCTAACGCCTGGAAGACAACATTAGTGTCTTCCATTGGCAGACATTCCTCAGAGTGCTTTACTGCTTATCTGTTCTGATATGGTGCTAGGGTGGTCTGCTGGGATGAAGGAGGTTGAAGCAGGGTAGAGGCTGCTGCTGCTGCTGTTGCAGATGCGGAGGAGGGTGATGGCTAAGATGTTTGCTGATGATGTCATTAGAGGAAATGATTTTGATGATAATACAACTACGATGACAACAACAACGATGATGATAAAATAGATGATGATGATGATGGTGGTGGTGGTGGTGGTGGTGGTGGCGGCGGCAGCGACGACGACGATGATGATGATGACGATGACAACAACGACAATGATGATAAAATAGATGACGACGATGATGGTGACATTGAAGATATTGAGAATGACTATAGATGTTTAAAAAAACAAAACCGAATGAAAATCGGTACAAACGTCTTTTAAAAAATAACAAATGAAAAACAAGAAAAAACTGAAAGCAAATAATCATTTTACTTTGTTGCATCTTGTAATTAAAAACCTTGTTTACGCAATTTAATTGTAATCAGCAAGCAACTAACAAAACTTTAAGTAGTAAACACTGAGTAAAATGTTCAAATAATTATAGTGACTTAAATAAGCGGAAAATATTAAGGAATATTAGATGAAAATAAAATTAGGGAAAATAATTACAAAGAACAAAATATGATCACATGCAAAATAATTTAATAAAAAACGAAAAAGACCCCGTTTTTACAACTATGATATAAATGATGATTTTTATTGTAGTGATTATTTTGCCTAGGACAATCAACCGCTGTTGTTGGTGCTATGGTGACAACACTATGAAAGTCATTAAATAAGATCAACATTGGATTGGAGGAGATCATATGAGGACAGTGGTGGTGGTGGTGATCATGATGAGGAGGATGCAGATGAGAATGATGATGATGATGACAGTGATGATAATGATGATGATGATGATGAGGAGGACAATGATGATGATGATGATGACGACGACGGTGGTGGTGGTGATGATGCCTTCTATTTAGGATTTTTATTTAAAGCACCCCAAATAATGATGTGGTTTCGAAGATACCAATGCAATGATACACTGAGATAAAATTCCTTCAGGAGTAGAAATTATGCCACTCGATACTAAATTCTCATCGTCTTCGTTTGGAGTTTAAATGCTGCATTGTCTGAATATGTCTGTTTTATCAGTAGAGAAGAGTTGGCTATAGGGTCAGGGGAAGGAGGACAGACAGACATACACAGACAGACAGTCAGACAGTGAAAGGAACTAAAACAGGAAAGCAGCAAAAAAATCGAGATAGGAAAGAATTGGAATGGATGATTAGGTGGAGATTAAGGGAAGGAGAAGATACCTATTATGATAAAGATAGCCTAGAGAGGGCAGGAAAAAGAAAGGGAACAGAATGGGATGGGCGAAGAGAGTGACCAAGATAGGAGGGAGGAAAGGAGGTTTGTGATAAGAAGATAGGGAAGGAGAAGGAAGTGAAGAGCCGAGTGTGTGAAGGGATGGGGGGTAGTTGTGAAGTATTGTGAGGAAAGAATGGGCAAAGAGGAAAGAGAGAGGAGATATCAAGAAGTGGATTGCGGAAGAAGTGAGGATAGAAATAAGAAAGAACAGAGATATTGAGAGGAAAAGGAAAATCAGAGCCCTGAGAGTTCTACACAAGGCTTAAAAAATGATCCTGGAAAAACAGTCTGGCAGTTTGGACGTATCTACTTTGGCTGGAAAGTGTATGGAATAATTTATTGAGTTTATTCGGACGGGGAGGGAAGGAGGTCTAGCCCTAGGATGTGGAAAAATAGGAACATGCAGAAACCAGAATGGAAGATGACTAGGTAGAAAATTGATTCCACGAAGACAGATCTCCCTCTTCCTGTCAGAGGATGAGAGGTGATGGAAGCCAACTGGGGCTGACTTTAGAGACTGTTCATAGTTGGTGGAAAACAATGACACCATCGATAATACAGGTAGAGGTAGAAGAAGAAAAGGAGAAAGAAGAAGAAAAGAACAAGAAGAGGAACAAGAACAAGAAGAAGAGGAAGAGAAGAAGAAGAAGACCTGAGGCAGCCACGGGTATGAAGTATAAGAAATTTCGCTGTATCAAGTCATAGGAATAGATGTGTTTGTCGGTGCGTGTGGGTGTGTGCATGCGCATGTGTGTGTGTGCGTGCGTGCGTGTAGGTGTGTGTGTAGTGTGAGTTGGTGTGTGTGTGTGTACATGTACATATATATATACTGCATGCATGCCATGTATTTGCAATGTGCACGCACAGATACACTTGGGGGTGATGTGTTCTTTATGTGAGGTCTGGCGATATATGGTCTGAACCGGATCTTTCTTTAGCCACCAATTCAGAAATTGCGTACGCAATCCATCTTCTTGACTGCACGGTTTACAGCATCGTCTTAAATTGGTTCCGCTGTTGCTGCTGCTGCTGCTGCTGCTGCTGCTGCTGTCGCTGCTGTTGTCTATATCTGTCTGTTGTCTCTGATTCCAGTAAACAAAGGAGACCATCCGCTTTAATATGTCCTAGGAATGTCTACTTACTTACGTACTTACTTATACCAGGACCTCGTTACATCAGGCACCTTTATGGTGCTAATCATGGCGTGATGCCTTAATTCCTATTCTTATTTCTTGCTCATCGCTCATCCCTGTTATAAATATTTAAGTAACCAATTCAGATGTGAAAAAACGGTAGGGGATGATCCCACCCAGTGACCAAGTTCATCTAAAATATTAAGCAAGGTCAAGGCCATACAATCTCTGTAGACCGTGTTCACTTACATTTACTTGAGCAAATCTAGGGTGACCATGCTTAGCGGAACCTTATGTTTCTTTTGGTTTACCCATTGACGCCAATGTACATGAATGTTTAATCTGTTGATTGCATGTATCATGGTGATCAATAAAAGGTACTGATTGATTGATTGACTCCTTGGCATGCCTCAAACCAGACCATATTGGGTTCTTGCATGTTGTTCTTGGGGGCTGATCTGAAGCTTTGTCAGGTTTTGTGCGTTCTATCTCTTGATGCCATTCCAACGCTAAACTAAGACTTGCGTCTTTCAACCAGCCAAGGACAACACGAGGCAAAGCTTCTGGTTTCTATGAAATATCAGAATTTTGTTGAGATTCTGCGCTTGAAGTTGAAGCAGTGAACATGGATTGATGCACTGATTGATGCATTGATTGATGCATTGATTGATGCATTGATTGATGCATTGATTGGTGCATTGATTGATGCATTGATTGGTGCATTGATTGATGCATTGATTGATGCATTGATTGATGCATTGATTGTTGCATTGATTGATGCATTGATTGATGCATTGATTGATGCACTGATTGATGATGTCTGCAATGTGCTGTAGAGATGCAGTGCGTCTTGCAGGCGTTTAATTAAAGAAAATATATTATTAGTATTATTATGATTGGAATAAGTTGATGGGATGAATTAAAACTTCAAATTAGCGTGTAAATCTGCTATTGGATAATGACATTATTAGAACACTATTACTCTGTCAAGTGCTTTTATTATGATGTCCATTGTCTTAAGGACGTGTCTTTGTATATAAATTGTAAGATGTTTGATGAGCTGTTTATGAACACAAGGTTCATCTCTGATTGAACATTATCTGTAGCATATGCAATGCATACAAACATACATATGTGCGTGTGTGTGTGTTTGCTTGTGTGTATGTGCATGTTTATTTGTGTGTTTGTATGTGAATACGTAATTATGTGCATGTTTATATGTGTTTGTCTGTATGCATGTGTGTGTGCGTGCGTGCGTGCGTGCATGTGTGTCTGTGTGTGCATGTGTGTGTGTGCATGTGTGTGTGCGTGTGTGTGTGTGTGTGTGCATGTGTGTGCTGCGCATTGCTGTAATTGCCCTGAAGTGGTCATGGTCGATTAGATATAACAGATCAGACCAATGATGGAGTTTTCTGTTTGCCTCGATGTGGTTGAGTTATGAGCATCCATCGATTATTGGAGCCTGGTAAACAAAATCTTCTGACATATTGTTGTACCCGGTCTGAATATCAGTATGCATCTAATCGTCACCAATTTTGCACTCTTAATATTACACTGTATGTTCACTTTTTCCCACCCAGTCTGTGACTGACAGAGCAACGCTAAGGAGCCACAGTTGACCTGCATTGTGCCAGGTATAACATTGTATACAGCTGTGTGTCTAATGTCATCAGACATCTGAGTGAAGATTAGTTTGTGCCTTTTCAAACACATTCCACATTTTTTGATGAACCTCTGTTCTTAATGTTCTTAATGTTGATACATTTCATGTGCTGTACAGTTGGAGGAGGAAAGGGCAACGGAGCCAGGGTGTCACAGATTTCAACTGCAGGAACTGAAACGACCTGAGGCGTGTCACTTCTGCAAACAACTCGCTTGGAAACAGGGAAACGTCTGTAAAGGTATGCTGGTGCTGGTGCGTACTGGCGTGAAATAATCAAATTTCGATCTGTTTTTACAACCTGTGACTTTATTAGTAGCATTAAATTTAACTACTTTTAAAGATTGTGTTCCCAAGTCACCCACCAGTTGTTTGATCCATTTGTCTTTGTTTAGCTTTCTCTGCCTCTGTGTGGTCTTTGAGTTTATCGCTTTTTGAGGAAGATGTCACTTTTTGTTCCTCTTATCACCTTCCATTGACTCCTATCAAATCAGATTCACTTAGAACAACGATTGTGCTGCATCGATGTTATGCATTATATATTGTTCATAATTATATATATATATAGAATATATATTATATTGTTATATATATATATAATATTTATATATTCGTGTGTTATATATTATATTACAATTATTACATGTATACCATATATATGTATACTATAGTGGGACGCGATGGTGGTGTAGCGGTAAGTTCGTCACCTTGTGACTGAAGGGTCGCAGGTTCGAATCTACCTCAAGCCACCACGTAGCGACCTTGGACAAGTTGCTCACCCACAATCGTCTGTGAGGAAGGCAACGGGAACCACCTCACTCATCTCATCCCCAGAGGCGTAAGGCCAATGAACCTGCCTTCGGGCAGAGAACTCATCATCATCATCGTCATCGTCATCATCATACTATATTGTTATTATTTTATATATATTATATGGTTGCATATAAATTTTAATTATGGAGGGACTGACTGCATAACGCATGATGAACTTACAGACATAATTATTGAGATGGGGGTATATAATTATTATGATAATTTTTATACCCTCGACCTAGAATAGACACGTGTCTCTCGTTTCACTGGTGTTGACACCTCTGCGTAGACTTCATCCAGTTGATGTATTGTGTGAGTAAACAATTATAACCGTGATCAGTCAAACTCCTTTCGCTTGCAATCTCTCACACAGCATAAACTAAACCAGTAGCCTTCTGCCTTCAGCTATATCCTTGGTCTTCTCACAACCGTACTTCCTGGCATGATATATGTGGACAACCCGTCTGAATCGATGCAGTGCTCGTGAATAAACTGGCACCCTTTGCTTAGCTTTTGAAAAATGCATTTTAAATGTATGATTATGATTAAGTATCTCCTAAAAGACCAAGACTCGTGACAGCTCTGTTAAACTCCTTGATCAGCATAGAGAATATTGATTACTGTTAATGCTGTCACTGGTTTTGTTTACCCACCATTTGTAATAATTTTAGATTATTTGATTATGCTACTATACGTTTATTATGTGTGTTTACATGCGTATAATATTATTGAGGGTTGCTATAGTAGCTTCAACGACTCACCGTTTAGTTTCCGGTCTATTCGCTAGGTGACAGTAAACGTATGTAGTGCGTGAGAACTTCAAAATAATTAATCAGTGTTTGAAAGATTACGAGATGCTTGTTAATGTTAATTACAGTTTAGCTAATTGTTAGGTATTGTTGTCTTCTTTGTTACAGTCTGCCAGTGTGTATGTCATGACCGATGCTTGTCTAAGGTCAGTAATGTCGTACGACGTTTCTCTCATGTTTATTAAGCGCCGCTGCTCATGTTTATTAATAAGCGCGCTGCTCATGTTTATCAAGCACTTTCGCTCATGTTTATTAAGTGAACGGACTTGTTGAACGAGCTGCCAATCAAAGCGTTAAGTTCCGCCCCCTGCCAAACGAGCTGCCTTGTGAGTTGGCCGAGGTGTTGTGTTGGCGCAACGCCATGTTGCCCCTCCCTACCATGCTCACTCGTCTGCGATGATTAGCTTTCGGTGAGTTTAGCTCTGGCTTGTGTTGGACTTTGTCTGTGGAGATCTATAGATCTAGCTGGTGGATTTGATATCGGAGCCGAAATTCCTCGGACGGTCGACTGGTGTGGGGGGTAAGTTTCTAAAGGACTTTAGGAGGCTGTTTGTCCACATGTTGAGATCGTTTTAAAAGTCCTGTGACTCTTTATTTACTTTTAAGTTGTTTATGCCTGTGTAAGTTTAGTAAACACTGTGTAGGCTACCTTGTAAACCTGCCAATAACTATGTACAGGTAAACAATATGACCGTTATCTGGGTATATGTACCAGCAGTCTATACAGTGATAGTTTTGATTAGTGAGTAATTATTCTGTGTGGGGGGAATTGAGTGTTAATAGATTCGGTAGATTTGCCTGTATAAGACATATCAGGCTTGCATGCTGGGGTAAATGTTGCCAGATGTTCTACATTCAGTCTTGTCACACTGGGGTTAACTTGGGTTGGTACTTAAAGACTTTACCCATAGTCTTGGATATGACGAATAAATGTATTGAAATCTCTTTTACCCACGGTCTCGTCACTCTCGTGTGAGTTTTGGTAAGATTCTGTATCTTCGATGTTGTTGAATGCAAGGATATTGACTTATCAATCAGTTCTCATTCACTTTGTGGAACAGTCTTCCCAACCTTGTTACTGCAACATGTCTGTCGTCTCTTGTGAAATTCCAGTCGTGGCTCAAGACATACCTGTTTAAAGTAAAAATGCCATAATTATGGCTTTCGGTTTCTAACTCGTGTGCAATTGCCACCCCACCCTTTCTTGCTGTCTATTTTTTTAGCGGTTTTCAACACTTCTTTAGCGTAATACGCCTACGGCGCCATATTTTTATCCTCGATATTTTTATTCCAAGGTTTAAAGTCATGTTATAGCATCATAGGATGTTGATGGCAATGCAGAAAAATATGCAATGCGACAATGCAGAAAAATATGCAATGTGATAAAAACAAGAAACATATAGGCCTAGGCCTTAGTGTCCGCTCAGAACGACCCATCAATATGTGTCACAACGTAGTTTTATACATTCTCACTGATATATTCAATTTTTGAGCAACGGAATGCATTTCATCTGACATCTTTCGTGACATTCCTCGATTATTGCAGTTGTGAACTGCAGTCGACTTGAAGCATATTTAAGGTTTTTTAAAACAAAAGTTTGTTTGTGAAGATATTAGATAATTTTTTTAACTTTTTTGCACTTTGTTATTATTATTATTTTATTGTTTTCATTGGGTCTTTGTGAACCAAGGAGCATTCGGAGGCATTGCCTTGAAATTGTGAAATTGATTGCTCGAGATTAATAGCTTTATAATGCGAACAATTGGCATTCAATTTTATCATTGTTAATGATATTTAGGGCTGTGGAAGGTAGTGATTAATTTATCGATTAATCGTTAATTAATTTGAATGAATAAAGTTATTTTTAATGATTTATAGTCGAATGCCGGTTATATTCTGTTATGTGTCTATCTGTTACTTCATCGGTTTGTGAAAGACCTTATTAGCTCAGCTGGTTATAATTATGTCAACAAAGAATGTAGCTCACTAGAACCTATCAGTGTAACATGCTGGCTTGTTTGCATAATTAGTTGGAGAAAGACATTGGAACTGAAAAACTTGAACAAGACTACTAATGTGAAACAAAACAAGACTCCTAATATGAACAAATGACAGCATTAAATAGCTACCAGTAATATCATAATCAAGCATTGTATTTCTTTAGAAAATACAATAGTTTGTATTTCAACCATACTTCACCAAATTTAACTTTAAAAATGGAGATGATTGATTTTTCTTTGCTAACAAAAGTGTTGACTTGTGTGTCATATCTCACAGTATCTGACATGCATACGCATTTGAAGTTGACTTCATTTATCCAATGACGAAGTGTTTTCATAGTAAGTTACCCAGTTATACCCACTCAACACGGAGACTTGGGCTTCAACTTACGAATTTTTGATGCCAATAATTTTTATGTCTGAGCATTCTGACTGTAATTGTGTATTCTGTTGCGGGATATCACTGTGTGTGGCTGTAATTTTTGTTTTATTTTAAATTGATGGACGCCAGTGCAGTTTCACAACTCATAAATAATTTTTGGACAGAACTGTGACCTCTTTAGCCCCTGCTGTGCAGAAGTTCACACTTCGCTTTGTTTTTAAGCAGTTCATCAGCCACTCATGTGTCGGGTATTTGTGAGCCGGGGAGCTTTCGGAGGCGGTATACCTTGCACTCGAAATTGCAAAATTGACGGCTCGAAATTAATAGCTTTAAGATGGGGGGCTTAGTGTGTTCAGCTTTATCAACATCTGTCTTATAAATGTTCTAACTAATTATCGTTGTAGTGTTTGTTGAACTTGTACATAGTGGATAGCAATAATCGCAGCGATAACATTGATGGTAACATTAGTAAAAGGTAAAGGTTTTGCCCATACTCGCTTGCGAGCGTTGGGCCCGGTGCTGATCCCCGGTGTTAAGCCATCAGCCCTTAGGTGGCAATTGCCATACATCGGCGGTAGGTGGCCAGGTCTTGCCGCCGAACCAAGGTTACCTGCGCAGTGATACTGCTACTCATTTTCACACTCCCATCTGGCGAGTGGCGGCTGAGTCAACCTTAAGGGGCCACCGGGATTAGATCCCGGTTCCTTCTGTTCTTCGTGCCAGCGTGTTACCAATCAGCCACCGCACCGCCCCGCACTGGCATTAGTAACGATAATTAAATGAACGGATAGTTATCTAGTAGTTCTTGGTAGTAATATTATTATTCCGAGCGACGCAACCAATGACCTGGACGCAACGCAATGATGGTCAATTGGAATACCGCTACCATGCGATCTGTATTATTTCATATGTATATATGTATGCATGTATAGTATACGCATACGATGTTACAGTGTTACGTTCTTACAGTGTTACGGTTGTACAGTGTTACGGTTGTGCAGTGTTACAGTTGTACAGTGTTGCAGTTGTACAGTGTTACGGTTGTACAGTGTTATGGTTGTACAGTGTTACGGTTGTACAGTGTTATGGTTGTACAGTGTTGCAGTTGGACAGTGTTACAGTTGGACAGTGTTACTGTTGTGCAGTGTTACAGTTTTACAGTGTTATGATTTTGCGTTGTTACGGTTTTAGAGCATTACTACACTGCAGTATGTAGCACTGACTGCTGTAGAGTGTAGATAATAAGAAATGCTAGGACTGTAAATTAGATACCTGAATAGAATTTGAACCTGTGTCTTATAATTGACTTTCTTTGAATGTGTTCTTCTGTTCCACTGGATTTCTTTGTTCGACAGGCTCAGATTTCCCAATCAGCTGTTTTTTGTGGGCTTCAACGTCCATGACAAAGTACAAACAGATGAGTAGTCTAATTGACTGTTGCATATATATATGCAACAGTATGAGCAACAAGAAAATGACAACAACAGCAACACTCATAAAGTATTTTTTTAAATAAATAAGCTGTATACACTAGTGCACTGCATGGCCTTACTCTTGCATTTGAGCCACAATGTAAGTCTTGTGAAAATTTTATGATTTTTACTCGGTGTAAATGTCTGTTGTGATTGTCGCTGCTATTATTGACAACGAGAATATTAGTAAATTATTTTTTATTTATTTTGAATTATGCGTTATTTATTACTAGTGTTATTTTTGTGTTGATTGGTTAAATGCAGACAAAAATTAATGAGACACACCTAGTAGCGAGTTTATCAAGCTCGATGTAAGATTTAGGAATTAGACCTATTACCTATTAATTATTGTCATTTTGCAGTTTATTATGCACCTGTTTTTGGTAATATAAATCCTCATCATAACCATGACATCTGGCGACAGTCGGTGGAAATAACAGATTTTCACTCTCTGGGCATACTCCAGTTTTTGTGTAGGTAGGCCCTGGTAGGGCAGACTTGCATAGACTTTGTGTAGACTTTGTGTAGGTAGTATAGGCCCTGGTAGGGTGGACTTGCATAGGCCTTAATGTAGGTAGACCCTGGTAGGGTAGACATGCATAGGCTTTAATGTAAGGACAACAGGAGGGAGAGAAGTAAGCACGTTGAGAGGGAAAGTGCTAACATGCAAGACTGGCGAGATAATTATTAGACAATTTGTTGATCCGGTCTTGTACGTTGTGCAGTGCTGCCCGGCCGTACATACACAGTCAGTCGTCTAAATCATCTGCTAGCGATGATGATACTACCGATACTACGGCCAAAGGTTCTAGCTTCAAAGCGACTTTTATAGCCGAATGCTCTCCCAGCCATAACCAAACTCCGGCCTGTGAAGCAGCCATGTGCACACACGAAGCAGCGCAATAATATAATCATATTAAACGCTTAGGTTATGCGTGTTTGCGTGTGTGTGACAGTGTATGTTTGTGCATGTGTATGCGTATTCATCACTCTTGTGCTTCGCCCATAGGTCTGACCTAAGCAGGTGTAATTATATCTGTAGCCTGAATAAGTAGAGTTGTTATGATCGCGTCCTGTAAGTGCCTGCCCGATTTCTGCCTGCGCGTCGAATCGTTTTGTGCCAAAGGCGCATGTGTCGCTCTGTTGAATTGTATGTCTGTGTTTCTTTTTGTGTGTGTTTGTGTGTGTGTGTTTGTGTTTCTTTGTATGTGTGTGTGTGTGTGTGACTGGCTGGCGCTCATGTTCGTTTGAGTGTTTGCATGTTCTTCTGGTGGCCTTTTAATCAGAGTAAATAGGTGGCCTCTATTTAAACTCCACCACTGCTCGTACATTGGCAGTGCCAGTCCCAAGCCTGAAGAAAAGAGGAGGGGGAGGACGACACTGATCATCCTTGATGTGACACAGTGTCCTTGAACGGCGACAAGCGATGGGTCTTTATTTGCATGGGATAAGTGCACGATGCACGTAATTTTATATGTGTGGTGTTGCATGAAACGGTAAAATGAACTATAAAGTTGAGGATTATAAGGATGCACATGCACAACTAAATTAACGAAAGATGTTTTGCTTATAAAACTGCCTTAATAGCAGTTTAGCGTTAACAGAAGGCAGCTGAATTGTCTTGCAAAGTAAGTACTTGTCCTCATCAATAGGTGGCGGCAGACGACACTGATCTGCTGCTGATGAATGCAGTGACCAAAGAACTGATTTCTATTCATGTCCGTCTGCTCAAAAGTCTAATCAATGCATATCTGTATGGCTACAAGGCTGCAAACCGCAAACAGACTGCAAACCGCAAACAGAGGGAGCTATGAAGAGGGTTGGGTAGCGGGGTGGGGCGTGGGTGTGGGGCGGGAGGGGTGGGGGGGGGGGGGGTATGGGCCTATCATCAATTCTGGTGTGTTTGTTTCTCAATGTTGGGCAGTAAGTGTCTCATCCTGCTCTTCATTTCCTCTCAACTTGTGACCCACTGAACTTTGCAGAGCAGTGCTACCGGAAATTAAAATTATGTTGGAACTTTATGGGTGCTGAACAGCTTCAGAGTAAAAGGGGTCAGGAAGGTTAGCCATTCACTTGTCTCTATTGTGGGGGGAGTGACAAATGGGGGGGGGCAGTAGTGTTTGGAGTGGAGATGGTGAGGATCATGAGGTTTCATTTGTTCCTTGAGTAAAGAAATGATTGATATGCAGAAGATAATTTACGAATTTATCAGCATATGTGCTGGGCATGTCTGTTTAACTGACAAGCCAGTCTTGGTATGCTATGTGAAAGTATGCATGTATATATATATAAATTCTAGGTATTAGTATAAGACCTTTGGAGGACCTCTGGGGTGCGGCTCTAAAACAAGGTTGCCAGAGAGACCTATGCTGGGTCCTTGATTGCCACATCCAGAACAATGGTACCAGCCTATCCTATCAAGAAGGAACTGTAGGACTACTTTTGAATGGGGCTTTGTACTATAGGCATTGTCAGTCAGTGCAACAATGCTATTTGTTTAAAAAATACTTGGAATGGGTGGAGTTGGAAGAGGAATGGGAGGATGTAAAGATTGGGGGGGGGGGGGGTGTTCAGGTTATGACCCACTAATGGAAGAGGCATTTGATGTATGCCTAGAAGTAATGCACAATATGGCGGACACTAATGTGGCTGGCATTTGATGTATGCAAAACCAAAGATTGTTGTCTATATTTCTGCTTTACTGTTCCAAGAGGACATATTTCTGTCTTACTTACAGACCACAATAACTGCTTTTACTGTATGTGTATTGTGTACTATGCTGTAATGTCCTGTCTACTTTTGAAGTGTCTTGTCTGTTAGCCTCCAGACATTATCATGTGTTAAATGCACTTTTACTGAACATTGCTTGTACCAGGCAGTTTGTATAATTGCTTGAAAGTCTATGGTAATGTCTGATTGTAGGCTACACTCTCTAGTGACTAGACAGTTGATGCTTAAATGAACGTTGGGCTATAACAGTGTCTGGTGTTTCCAGTCTTTTCTGTTGCGAAAGTGTTGGGCCATGAAGTCTCGACGGGAGCATTCCTTTTCCTCCAGCCAGAGGAGAGTGAGCATTATTTGGTGTTGATTGGTGGATGCTGGTCTCCATCCTGTCTGCCTCCTGCCTCCGCAACCGATTCTTCCCCTTCCCATCCCATGGTACACTTAGACTTTATCTGCTGCTCTCCCTCCCTCCCTCCCTCCCTCCCTCCCTCCCTCCCTCCCTCCCTCCCTCCCTCCCTCCCTCCCTCCCTCCCTCCCTCCCTCCCTCCCTCCCTCAGGGAGATCATCCAATGCTCCAACGACCTCGGCTGTTAGCTGCTTCTTCCTGTTAATCATTTCAGTATGATTAACATCACTCTCCCCTTTTTCCTGGTTTGGACTGGCTATACCAGTAGTTTATTGTACAAAGAAAAGCCAATAAGTGAGGGTAGGTGGGAGTGAGTGTTGATTTATTTTGAGGGTTTGTATAGGGGTGTGCTTGCTTGTTTTAGTGGTATGTGTGCTGGAGAATTAACCAAGAACCCACGGTTCAAGTCCCAAACAGGACTTTAACCCTTTAACGACCAGCTTCATATATTTACTATGCATTCTAATACACACTGGTCATTAAAGGCTGAGACATTTAAAGATGTCTGCATCATTTTTTGCGACCCCTGGTGAACTTGGCTGTAAAACGAGCGCATCGACTACACACTCAGTGTTTCTTGTGATTCTCTGAAAATGCAGATCTTTTGTATAGACGCAGGATCCACAGTTAAGCTGCTAGGAGTGTGCTCAGAGTATGCTCGGAGTATGTGCGTCAAGCCGAGCAGATATGGCACATGCGGTAGATGATACCAGGCCATGCAGAAAGTGCTTTGCTGAGACATGTGATGTATGATTTATTTGTGAGGTGTTTTTGTTTTAGTCTTACTTGAGTCAAGGGCAGAATCTGCTGGAGCACATTTACCAATTTATTTTGAATGGAATGATTTATAGATCTCTCCTGAAAGAATCTGTAGCTGCTATGTTATGCTATGAGACGGTTGTTATGTTGTGCAAGATGGTGTTATGTTGTATGTGACAGGTGTTATGTTGTATGTGACAGGTGTTATGTTGTATGTGACGTGCTATGTTATGCTATGAGACGGTTGTTATGTTGTGCAGGACGGTGTTATGTTGTATGTGACAGGTGTTATGTTGTATGTGACATGTGTTATGTTGTATGTGACAGGTGTTATTCTGTATGTGACAGGTGTTATGCTGTAAATTGATTAAGGTAGCACATGTTTTGTTTACATGCTTCTGATTGGTAATTCGATGACTCAATAGATTCGTTGGCTGCAGAGCACTGAGATAGCAATCTAGCTCAACAGGATACTTACTTACTTACTGTTGTCTAATCTGTACTTGGTTTCGTGCTGTGTCATGAAATAGTTATTTATGATTGCCACATAACTGTGTTGCTATGTTATGTGACATCTGTGATGTTGTGATGTGTAGCAGCTGTTTCTGTTTTGTTATGGATGGTAATCATTTAGTGTTGGCTGATATTCCTTTCCATAGGCATTGAACAATTGCTACTGTATGTTTGGTTCCTTATCAAGTGTCGACTTTCGTGTTGCTTATAATCAAACTTCTATACTTACTCATCTGCTAACTCTGTAGCTCACTGACTTGTTGTCTTGCAGATGTTTTCACTCACACATAGCTGTTTCCTTGCTCACTGTGTAAATAGCATTTGCTCACTGGCGTGTGCAGTCATTGGTCTGCGCTCTACACTCATTCGTGCTCTCACTACACTCATTTGTGCTCTCACTACACTCATTTGTGCTCCCATTCACTCATAGGCTGTTGGAAGGTACATCATAGGTAGCTGAGTCTAGTATTTTGTATGGTTATTTGTATTGTAATTTATGTGGAGATCTGACGTCCGATTTGTGGCAGTGGTAAACAATACTGATCATGTGATGTATGTTGATAAATAACATGTCATTGGCAGAATCGATTTAATAATGACGACATGTGGTGAGTGTTCTTTTGCCAGATTATGTGCTTCTCACTAAGGCCTTCATGTCATTCTATGTGTGATGTATTTTAGTGCCAAAAATCCCTTAGATCCGTTTGACTAATTTGACCATCAACGTATTACATGCCAAAAAGTCTTTCGCAACTTGCCTTGGAAATCTGTCGATCATTTTAATCATAATAATTGAAATTCCTGGATGATACAGAAACCCTGTATACTTCGATGTGAGTATAACATTTTCATACGGCACCCGGTGCAGTTTGTCATGTAGTTGAAGCGCATACCTGTCTTGGCGCTGTCACGACCTGTCGGTCTGACAGGCTAGCAGATGCCGTCATCCGCTGAAGGCTGAGGCAGCTGATTAGTCTGACAGAGCCTGGCTGCAGGGAATTTTTAAAAGAATTTTTGCACATAATTTGGTAACTGCTCTTAAGCTATCGGGTTGCATCTAGGCTTCTCTGTAGGTTGGATGACTGGATGGATTGGGTAAGTGGATGACTGGATAGATTTGATGGATGTTTAGATGGAAAGATGGATGCCCAATTGCTCATAGGTGGATGGCTAACTGAAATGTGTGTGGGCGCATGTATGGATAGATGGAGGGATGGGTGCTTTGTAGTATTTAAACAGCAGATGGAGGGATGAATGGATGGAAGGATGTATTGTTGGGTGGGAGTTTGGTTGTCAGAATCACTGGATTTTGTGCATTGACAGACTCGTTTGTTTGGGGCACAGTGGTGCAATGTGGACCCCAGGTGAACGTTACATTTCGAGTTTGGCCATCAACAGTTTGTCTTTACGGCTCTATGCATATTAGTGTCTGCTGCCATCAACCATTGAGAGCAGTCTCTGGGCTTGGGCTGACATGATGCACCACAAGGCAAACAGAAATGATTGTGTGCTTGTTTGTGTGTTTGTCTTTTTCTATGTGTGTGTGTGTGTGAGAGAGAGAGAGAGAGTCCATGTGTTTCAAAGAATGATTTGATATGTTTGCTGTTTGCCAAGTTGCAGCCTTCGTGATTGATGCTGACCGACCTTGACCCACAAGCAAGCAGAATTGGTATCGGGTGCTGATGCCTCTGGTACTGAGGCTTGGAAAATGTTGTGTAGATGTCAGTTAGGATAAAGCTGATATGAAGTGGAAGAAGAGAATCCCTGATGGTAACCCCATGGGTGAAGTGACAGTCTCTTAAGGTAACCCCATGGGTGAAGTGGAAGTATATAGAGCAGTCCCTTAATAGGGTAACCCCATTTGTGAAGTGGAAGTAGAACATTACCCTAAGGTAAACCATAGACTTCTAGATACATTAATATGTCTAGATGTTTATGTTTATGGCCAAGAGGCAGCCACACCTAGAGGCATTAGCAATTTCGTTTCCTTAGGGAAGACATGCAAGGGAAGGTGACCTTGATATCGACCTCTTTGTAATGAAGCACCTTAATGAGGTTTCTGTTTGTCTGTTGTTCTATCTGTCTGTTCTATCTGTCTGTGTACCTCTACCTAAGTCTAGGAGAAACATCTCTGTGTTTCCGCTTCTGTTGAATTTAACTCTCTGGCTATCATTATAATGCCTGCTTTTTCATTCTCTATGCTTCCTGCATTCAGATGTATTCACTTCTGCATGCGAAATTGTGAATGTATCCACTTCAAGGTGGCACTCCTCATTTACAAAGCACATATAAAATCTGCCATCCTACTTGTCTGCTGCCAGGGTTACATTTCGGACTTCTCTTCTGCATTTGGGGCAAAGTTGTTTCTGGTACATGCCTTAATATCTTTGGCTGGATCTAATTCCAAGTTGCTGGCACCTCCTTCTTGAACTCTGAAAACTATCCTCGTCTGCAGAGTCTAGTTATGGTTCTGAGTGTTTGCCCAGCTTCAGTGTTCACATTTGAACTCTTGGTAAGGAGTTCAATATCTAATTACAGCTGTAAGGTATGTTGCATTGTATCTGTATCTGTGCACAAAACGTCTATCTCTGTATCTACTGCTGTGGCCTATCTGTCCGACGCCTGCACGCACTGGATATTTACACCCAGAGGTGGTAAAACTATCGGCCCAGCGATCCATGCACACTCGGTCGGCCTTGATGATGCCTTCTGAGGCGGTCTAGGCTGATGCCTGCTGCTGCTGCTGCCTTGGATGTGGGCTGGTACTGGTGGAGGAGTGGATGCTCACTATACCAGCACTCTTATGTCTGTCTGTCTGTCTTTCTGTGTTTATGTTAGTCCGTCTCTCTGTCTGTCTTTCCTTTCGCTTTCACTGTCTGTCTTCGAGTTTCTTACTGTCTGGCTGGAATTGCTGGAATTTCTCTGGCTTGTTGTAGGAGTTGTAATAGTGGAAGTATATTACTGTGCTAAGTATGCATGCATTGCATGTCTCCACCATGTACACAGGGTGTATGAACATCCATTTATATCCAATGATATATTATATTGATCCAAGAAATTTGCTTCCAAATTTCTGGAAGGCTGTCATGTGCCTTTGAAGAATGTGTTCATTGCTATTATTTCATTGCAATACTCAGGGTACATAGTTATTATGATCCCTCAGGACGTTATTTTTATTACTACCTTTTTATTTTATAATAATTGTTACTAGAAGCACTTGGGAAATGCTTCAGGAAGAAAACTGCAGGAATAAGATTTACAATAGACATCCGTTAACGAAAGGGTTTATCTAAGAAATATCAGCACTCATCTTCCACGGTATCATTTTTTCTTCTTCTTATTTCTTGCAAAGCTTTGGATTTTCTATTTTGTGATCATGTTGTAATTATGATCTTGTTTACTATATTCAAGTTAATAATCTCACAGAAACATTTCACATCAGTAATAAATCATCATGTAGAATGTAATCATTGTTTTTTTATTTCTCCATTTTTATAGCGTCCCTTCAATCTCTCTACTCAGAGCCTCTCCCGACTGCAGCGTGGACACTGCATCGGAGTTTCACGCCAAAGTGCTGAGTAATTGTGAGTGAAGGACTTGCCCAAGGTGACTACGCGTTGTCTTGAGGTGGATTCGAAGCTGCAACCCTCTGGCTGCAAGGCAATGAACACACTCACTACACCACCATGCCCCCCCACACAAGCATGCTGTGAATATATTATTTTCGCGGACTTGAAATGTGATGCTTCTGCACTGGTAACAACTGCTTTCTGATACGAGGCCATGTGAAGAAATTCAGAATTGATGTCAATATGAAGCTTACCGTATCTCCTGTATGAAAAATCAATTATATATTAAACATTTTTTTAAATGCATGTACGTATGGTTCTTTACTAGTGATGCTTCACTCTGTCGTCACTTACTATTTGTCATCGTTTTATTGTTTGACCGAATAGTGTGGCCAATTATTCTTATTTGGCTGAATAATAAAAAATGCTATTTGGTACAGCTCTAGTCGATGCACTTTGTGTGTGTGTGTGTGTGCGTGCGTGTGTGTGTTTGTCGTTGAAACAGTGGAGTAAATATGCCTGGTAATTATGACGATTATATAACCTTGCCCAGTGATTAATACATGGTGCTGGAAAGATTGCTGTTGGTCTGTGGAAGTTTATGATGTAAAAACGGGTGTGTGGTGTCGTTTATGATGTAAAAACGGTTGTGTGGTGTTGTTAGGAACTGCAATTATTTTGTCATGAATTACATGATTATGAATGCTGCCATTTTCAGTATCGTTATTTTGCTTTATTATCGTCATCTGGGCCATCATCATCATCATCATCATCATCATCATCATCATTATGATCTTACATGATGGCTAAAACTTATTTTCTGCTCACCGCTACAATCGCCTGCAGCATTGCCACACCATATTGCACACAGCAGCATCATGACCATTAATACCACCAAAAACACTACCAATCCAACTTACACCATCACCTCTACCAACACCACTGCCATTCATGAAACACTAGAAGCCTTTTCCATCACTTTCTCCGTCAGAGCTGGAGCAACTGCTGCCTCCTGAAGTTGCCAATTACTTCTTCTGCATTCTTGATGAAACCTGCTTTTGAAGAACATAAAAAATTATTTGATGGCTTGAGCTTTTATACTGTTACCCAAGAGAGTGAGAGAGAGGGAGAAGGAGATGGGGCAAAGGGAGATGGAGGGATGGTGTGTGAGAGAGAGAGAGAGAGAGAGAGAGAGAGAGAGAGAGAGAGAGAGAGAGAGAGAGAGAGAGAGAGAGAGAATGAGAGTAAGAAAAAGAGAGTGATAGAGGGATCGAGTGAGTGAATGAGTGAGTGAGTGGGTATTGGGTGGGTGGGCTGGAGGGAGGGAGATTCTAACACCTTTGTGTGTCCTAATTGAATTCTTAGACTGATTAAGGGCCTGCAGGCTTCCCTATCAGGTGGTTCAGTAGTTCTGAGTTTTTTGCAGACCATGCAGACCAGTTCATCAGTAAATTGATAGACAGCTGGTTTATGCTTTGGCTTCTGGACATCTGGGAGTTATTTTGTCAGATGGAAGACACGTTGGCTGTTGCTGTATTGATTTCTGTGTTTACAATACAACACAATACTATATACTCAGCACAAATTGGGTATTTATTCTATGGGTAAAATATCTATTCAGTGCAGTTTGTTACTTTCTTTGTCTGAATTTATCATACCTTACTTGACCATATCTTGCATTGCTTGTGATTCGTAGCATTTGCTGTTTCATTTTCATTTTCCTGAAGTTTTTCTTTAAAATTTGGTGATTGTGTCTGCACCATTATATTTTCTGTTGACATTTAATATCCTATTAACCCTAATACCTTGCTATACCTTTCCCTACCATTTGCCCTGTTTTACTCTACTGCAGTGATTTTCAACCGGGGTTCCGCGGAACCCCAGGGTTCCGCGGGCGTCGGCCAGGGGTTCCGCGGCGGTTTGGTAGAAATTTTATTGCACCGACTGAAATCCTAAAAGAATCAGCAATGAACCTTCAGTATTCTTGTTTTTAAAAATATTATTACGTGAATGCACGTGAATGTATTGATGTTTTCTATAGACTAATATATAATATGTCGTTCAATAAGCTTAGGCCCAATTGTTTTTCGGAAGGCACATGCGCATCACATGGGAATCTATAGACTCGGGCCCTATAGATTGCCTACGTTTCCAACTGTCCAGTCGGACAAAACATTTTTATCATTGGTTTTAAACTATTTGGACGCTCTAGATCTGTTCTGACTAAACAGAATGTGCTGACTGAACAAAATGTGCAGAGCACTCGGCCAACGGCTTGTTGGTTAGTTCCTCTTTTCATCAGTTCGTTTTGAAGAGCCAGTGGTTAAATTTCTCATACGGATGGCCAGAGGATATTCAAATTTTTGCAAATGTAAAGGCTGAGTATATGGCATATATTTATCTGTAGTATATGTAACCGACAGGCCCTATTATACTTGCTATCTGCTTCTCGGAAAATCACATTAGATGTGTTAAATAAGAATCAGATGTGTGACTACTGAGATGGAAGCACTTTTTTAGGTGCAGAGACGTATGCAGAAAATGAAGCTGGCGCTCCCCAACGAAGCTGAAGCCCTCGGCTCCACTATAGCCTCGTGTCACTCGCCACATTCATGAAAGATGAGACCCCAAATTGGCAAAAGATGCTTTTATATTGAAGATGAATCATTATAAAGGGTCTCATTATAATGCGTCTGCCTAGCCTACTTGTGTCTCTCTATGATTGCGTCTAAGACTTAAGCCAGGCACAAATTTTCGCAAAATACTTTAATACAACTTGTCCATAAAACTGATTCTATTCTATCCGTCTGTCAGATAGTTGATGGCAAAATATCTAAGCAGAAAACAGTTATTCTCTAACAGTGCTTTGCGCACTGTACCTACACTTCTAGAATTCTAAAGCAGGTATTTGTAATGTGATATTATAGACTGCACCAGAAGAGCAAGCAACGCACATTTAAATATTACATAATTTCACACAATTAGGCCTACAACTAGGCTATAGGGAGTATATATTTCTTGAAATACTGGACGGCTGAAACGCGAAGGGTTCCGCGAGCAAATACGTGCTTTGAAAAGGTTCCGCCACTAGAAAAAGGTTGAAAACCACTGCTCTACTGTAACGTACGCTACCATTGTCTCCATGCCTTTGTAATCCTGTGCAGAGATGTTCTAGGCAAAGCAGATCTCAGCACATGAAAGAAACATAGATAGTCACATAGGTATGCGTCTCCATGTCTGTCTCCATGTCTCTCTGTATTCGTCTGTTTCTGTCTTCTCTGTGTCTTTCTGTCTCACCTTGTCTGTGTTTCTATACCTTTCTCTGATCTGTCTCTGGCTCTCTCTGTTTGTCTGTCTCTGTCTGTCTGTCTGTCTGTCTCTGTCTGAATGTCTGTTTGGTTGTCTGCCTGCCTTCCTGTCTGTCTCTGTCGGTCTGTCTGTTTGTTTGTCTGTCTGTCTGTCTGTTTGTCAATCTCTTTCTGCATATGCAAAGTAGAAGATGGCTGCAGCAGATGATGTTTTCATGGGAAAAACTGCTCTGCTTTCGCTTCTTTGCGGCTCATAACTTTGGGCAGTGACCTTCATCTCTGAACATCAGCAAGAGCAGTTACAAACGCCGACATAATTTAGGCGTTGCCCGTCTATTTCTGATTGTGCTCTTCAAGAACACATCGATCATTTGCTAACCTGTAGGCTTTTTTGCAAAGCATCTTTCGCGCACAGTGGAAGTGCTATGGCATTAGTTTTATTGTTTCTGAACTGTATACAGAATTTCTGCAGGTTGCAACAAACATCTTCTTTGCACGGTGGATAAATTATATTACAAGTATGCTAACTTACAAGCCACATGCTAAGCTTCTGTGAAAAATCGGATTACTTTTTTATACAGTACTGTTGGTAATTGATACGGTTGGTGTTCTGATTTTCCGAACGGTGTACAAAAGTAATTTCTTGGAAACGGAATTGCGTGGAACTTTGATTCAAAGCCACGGATATGAAATACGATTAGCTTTTTGATTAGTTAATGGGATTTGGGATTTCCAGGTTGGTGCGCTATCGTTGCAACGATTGATGCTGGTTTGGATTTATTTCCCGCTGGACGAGTTATCAGTGGCTCTTCTGAACGCGACGATAGTGGATTGGGTCTTTTTCATTCGAAGAGATTTCTGCTCCGTTTCGTCTGGTTTTGTTTCGCTTTTAAATCAGAAGGAGTATAGTTGTTTCTCCAAGGGTAAGATGTAAAAATTGTGATGGAAGGATTTGTTTAGTCTGGAATCGTGGTTTGTCGTTGTGTAGTACCGTAAGTCTGGGTTGATGAATGTGGCAGAACGTAAAAAATATGCATTTGCACATACTGACGTATGCTAGCAGGGTAAGACAGATAGGTATGGCTGTGTATGTTGATCCATACATGTATACCCCTAGTCAGTGGCGGCCCCAGGGGGGCTAGGGGAGTTAATCCCCCCTTAAAAAGGCCATCCGTGGCTCAGCCCCCCCCTTAAAAACGGCCGTCCATTTTTTTAAAACATAATACATCCATGAGATTTCGACCAAATGACTAAAAAAGGTCATCTGAAATTTTGGCGGATGAAAATGGAAAATTTCTTCCGCGAGGGTTCAGCCCCCCCAAACTGAAATCCTGGTGCCGCCGCTGTCCCTAGTACATTTTGTACATGTACATGTTGTGGGTTGGATTGAGAATTAGATGGTACCACAGTGATAGGGTTTCCTCTATATTCGGATCCTAACTGTGTCTTCCCCCCACTCCATTTGCTTCTGGGGTGGGGTTGCATTCTGTATAATTGGGCCAGGCATATGAAATTTCTTGCCATACCTATTTGTCTTACCCTGTCCAATGGTTTAAATCAGGGCTGTCCAACCCGCGGCCCGCGGGCCATGATCCGGGCCGCCGACTGGTTCCATCCGGCCCGCCAAGACTTCCTGAGAAGCCTAAAATTTAGGGCCTAAAATTCCTAAATATTGCAATTTTTCATGTCTTAAGTCTTAAGACTAAAATTATGAACCGCATACTAATAGCCAAGTGCGGTCTCTGAATCTCCCATAATTCCTTGCTTCACCTAACATGAAGTTTTCAGTAAATGTAATAGCTCTTTGGTAATGACTGTCATGTCATGTCATGTCGCCATCGTCGCATCGCGACGGTTGGCTACATGAATGGATCTTTAATGCCCAGAGTCTTCTGTCCCTTGTCGCGCTCATTAAGTCAGAGCCTACAAGTCCTGTCCAGTTCAGAACGTTGTCGATCCAAGATAACCTCGGCCTTCCTCGTCCTCGGTTCCCTTCCACAAAACCCGTCATGATGCTGCTTTCGATGCTATCGTTTTGCTGTCTCATGCTATGACCAAAATATCGAAGTTTTCGAATTTTGGTGTGGGCCAATAGTCCTCTTCTGGCTCCCGCTGACATATACACTTGTTCGTTGGTCATCATTTTTGTCCATGGAATTCTCATCAGCTTTCTGATACACTTGTTCTCAAATGCTTGAATTCGCTTTTCTTCATCCTTCTTCAGAGTCCATGCTTCGCATCCATACGTCGCTACTGGCCACACCAAAGCCTTCATCAACCGCAATTTGGTGTCGATGCTGATTGATTTGTTCTTCCAAATCTTCGTCAATTTGGTCATGACAGTCATCCCCATGGCTAGCCTTGATTTAACTTCATTCACACAATTCCCATCTTTTGCTATCCTGCTCCCTAAATATACAAAGGAGTTCACTTGTTCTAGTTTTTCCGTGCCCACCACCGTTTCGAGCACCTCCTCAGTATTCGTCATAACTTTCGTCTTTGTTACGTTGATCGACATGCCATATTCTTCTGCAGCACTTGCGACTTGTTTCACTAGTTCTTGCAGTTCTTCTGGTGTTGTGGCCAGTAGGACGATATCGTCTGCATATCTCAGATTGTTGATGGTTCTTCCGCCAATCCTGAATCCACCGGCGAAACCTGCTAGTGCCTTTCGCATGATTTGTTCTGCTAAAATGTTAAACAGACATGGGGAGAGGTTGCAGCCCTGTCGAACACCTTTTTTAACCTTGAACCATGCCGAAGTGTGGTCGTCTGTTCTGACATTTGCCCGTTGTTGTCTGTACAAATTTCTTAGCAGCTGGACTAGATGAGGTGGAAAGCCCATTTCGAGCATGGTCAGCCATAGCTGATCGTGTCGGACCCTATCAAAGGCCTTAGTAAAGTCAATGAAACAAAAGTAGAGTGGTTGATTTCTTTCTCTTGCTTTCTCTATTATGATCCTGAGGTTCACAATCTGGTCTCTTGTACCTCTTCTTGGTCTAAAGCCCGCTTGTTCCTGGGCAATCTCCATTTCGAGCTTGTTTTGCATGCGGTCTAGCATAACGCGCAGCAAAATTTTGCTTGCGTGCGAGACCAGTGCGATGGTTCTGTAATTGTCACACTGGAGCGGGTCACCCTTCTTGGGAAGTGGGATGAATGTTGATTGAGTCCATTCTTCCGGCCATACTCCGGTCTTCCACACCTCCGTACATATCTCATGTAGTTTGGTCACTGTCATCTCTCCTCCAAACCTCAGTAATTCAGCTGCCACGTCATCCGGACCTGGTGCCTTTCGTGACGCCGACTTCATTACTGCACGCCTGATCTCTTCCTTCAGCGGTGGTGGTTCCCTTTCTTGGATGTCAATCTCTATGTGCTCGTCTTCTTCGATGTATAGTTCCTCGCAGTATTCTTTCCATCTTTGATTCACTCTCTCTGGTTCGACAATTTTCTTGCCGAAGGCATCCCTGATGGCCGTGGTACGAGGGACGAACGATCCCGTAAGCTGCTTCACTGTTTGAAAGACTGGTCTACTATTACCCTTTTTCGCGTTTTCCTCTAATTCGCTACACAATGTCTCAAGCTCTTCCTGTTTATCCCACCGCAGTCTTTTCTGTACCTCACTTCTTAGTTTTTTGTATTCTGTGGGGGATTTTGTTTTGGCCTCGCGTTTCTTTCCAATCCATTCAAAAGTGTCGCTGGAAATCCAGTTCTTGCGTTTATGGTGATCCCTTAGTATTGTCGCCTTTGCAGCACCCAAGGTGACTTCCTTCAATTGGCGCCATAATTCATCTGGAGTTCTCGATTCGTCCATTCCTTCCAATACTTCGAATCTGTTCGTCACTTCCAGTTGGTATTGTTGCCCAACCTGGCTATTTTTGAGTTTCTCAAGATCCAAGAGTAACGGTTTATTCGCTCGCTTCTTTTTAAATCTCAGTTTCATCGTCAGAATCACCAGGTTGTGGTCGGAATCGCAATCTGCGTTGAGGCATACGCGTGCATTGTTGACCGATTGTTTCCACTGTTTGCTGATCAGTATGTAGTCTATTTGTGTTCTAGTGAATCCATTTGGACTCTTCCATGTATATCTGTGTCTGTTGTGCAGACGGAAGAGAGTATTGGTGATAACTAGTCCGTGTTCCGCGCAGAAATCCACCAAAATCTGTCCTCTATCGTTTCTATTCCCGTGTCCATATTTCCCAAGGACGTCGGTCTCAGTTGCGTCTTCTCCTACTCTGGCGTTGAAATCTCCTGTGATCAGAAGTATGTTTCGCTTGGGAACCTCTGAGATTGCGCGATCCAGGTCTCGGTAGAATTGTTCGATTTCTTCGTCTTGTTTGTCAGCAGTTGGCGCGTAACACTGGATTATTGGTAATGACTCATAAGTCTTATTCCTTATCAAAGGAAAATGGCGGCTAGCGATAGCAGAAAACGAAAAATCGATTTTGAATGTAGAACTTTTAAAACGTCTTGGACGGAGAAATATTTCGTTGTTGAGCATTTGGGCAGTGTAATCTGCGTGATTTGCAATGAAACGATATCAGTAAATAAGGAATATAATATTAAACGACATTATTCCACGAAACATGCTGCTAAGTTTGACTGTCTTTCCGGGCAAGTTCGAAGCGACCGAGTGAATTCTTTGAAGCAAAACCTAACGGGACAACAGAAGTTTTTCAAAGTTGCAAATAGTAACTCTGAAACCGCAACAAAGGTCAGTTTTTGTATAGCTGAAGCTATCGCAAAGAGAGGAAAACCGTTCTCAGATGGCGAATTTATTAAAGACTGTCTGAGGATGTTTATTAATGCCACAGCGCCAGATAAATTGTCTGTAGTAGAAAACACAAGTCTTTCGCATCAAACCATAGCAAGACGGGTTGATGACCTGGCTTCGAACATCCAGGAAAATCTTATTCGGCGACTTGATGAGTGCATATTTTACAGTTTAGCACTCGATGAGAGCACAGATTTAAGCGATACAGCTCAACTAGCAATCTTTGTTAGAGGAGTCACAAAACGTTTCGTTGTTGTTGAAGAACTGCTTGACCTCTGTCCAATGAAGGACACAACAACTGGAAAGGATATTTTCGCTGAAGTAAAATGTGTTTTGGCAAAATTCGGTCTTCCTGAGGGTAAGCTTTGTAGCTTAACAACTGATGGAGCCCCTTCCATGACAGGCAAGTACAATGGATTTGTAACATTAATGACGAAATCAGTTACTCAAGATGTCATCACACATCACTGTATTATTCACCAAGAACAACTGTGTGCTAAAGTTTTAGAAATGAAAGATGTTATGGAGAAAGTTGTCTCAACGGTTAACTTCATACGATCACGAGGTCTCTGTCATAGACAGTTTCAAGCCTTTCTTGAGGAAGTTAAATCAGATCAAAAGGATGTGATCTATTTCACCCAAGTTCGCTGGCTGAGCAGGGCAGCCACGCTAAAAAGATTTTGGTTACTACAGGAAGAAATAAAATCTTTTCTTTCAAGCAAAGGAAAAGAAGTCAGCTTCTTGAATGACAATTTATGGTTAAATGATTTGGCATTTTTGGTTGATGTCACACAATTTCTGGCTGATTTGAATGTCAAACTTCAGGGAAAAGATCAGTTGGTTCACAAAATGTATGCACATGTGTGTGCATTTACTCAAAAGTTGCAGCTCTTAAAAACACAGATGAGCTTGAAAAAAGTTGTGCATTTCCCAACACTGTTCACCAGGTCTGCTGAAACAGTGAACCATGCCAAGTACTCTGAATTACTTACACGCCTCCTGGATGCATTTACAGAACGATTCAGAGATTTCAAATCACATAATGACAACATGAAGCTATTTGGAGACCCATTTGGAACTGATCCTTCTGGTGTTCCCGAAACATTTCAAATGGAACTTATTGACATTCAGAACGACAGTGACACAAAGAGAGCTTTCAAAGAGCATGACTTATTAACATTTTACAGACAGTATGTGTCTCCAGAGACTTTTCCAAATCTGTCTAATCTTGCACTTAGATATATTGCACTGTTTGGCAGTTCATATTGTTGTGAACAACTGTTCTCAAGAATGGCCAATATTAAAACAGAATCAAGATCAGTTCTAACCGATGGACACTTAACTGGACTACTTAGGATAGCTGCATCAACAGTTGATGCTGATATAGAATATTTGTGTAAACAAAAACAATGCCAAATATCTCATTAACACAAAGAAGCTATTCAAGAATCAAGAAAGATGTTATGAAGTCTCTGAACAGTTATGACTGCAATGTGAATATATGTATAATTATGTCAAGTGCTGTAAAATTATAAATATATGACATACTCGTAAGTCAATGAGACCAAGAAGGCGAATAGACTTGCTTGCTTTTACGAAATTATATCTTTGGAGACTTTGGCCCTCCGAGTCTTAGAAAATTGGCCATGTGGCCCTCTGCCTGAAAAGGTTGGACACCCCTGGTTTAAATGATATATACGTCGTTTGTATAATTGTTTCTTTGTATTCTGACAATTCTTCATAGATGACAGTTTATTAATAGACGTGCAACATCGTTAAGCCTTCAACTATGGTGAAACGAATCACTAACTGTTATCAAAACTGTAAAATATGAGTACTACCCTACCCTTCGTCTAACAGTGGAACCCTCTGTTCCTGTTGTGTGTTGACCCTTTGAATGCCGAACTGTGAAGTCACTGATAGAATGTTTTGAAACAAAATCTTGTTTGTGCAAACTGAAGAGACTGTTTGGTCATCTGTTGAATGACAGACGGTTTAGCTACCATGCTATGATTGAAGCTGGGAAGAAGAGCCGTCTGCTGGGCCAACCTGGGAGGCAGCCATGGTCTTAAAATATTAGCGACTTTTCCCCTATCTTCAGCATATGAGGGTGGGTGGTCAGACCTCACCCTTGCTGTCTGATCCTCCCATCCTATGTGTACAGTCAGTGTGCTCATTACAGTGAAGGTTGTTAGGTGGTGCAGGTTAAACAGATATCTTCAACAGATTTGTGTCATTGTGGGCATTTGGACCACAATGTCTTGCGTGACTGTCCACTGTGTCCAGTGGGTATTTGTGAGCCTATCCTGACTTAAACTTTACTTCAGTAGCTAATGGCTAGTTTTAAGTAGGCCTGTTTAAAGTTCTTTAACTTTATTACGCAAGACAACGACAAGTTTCTCGTATTTCTGTTCTTCAAAATCCAACAGCAGAAAATGCACATTAAAACAACACAGCGTTAAGACTACATCGCCATCTTATCAAACTCTCTCTCTACACCTTATACACATGACTGGCACTCCTACCCACGCCTATCTCATACTTAGTGTCCATCCCTCCTTCAGCCGCTCTGCCCCTCTCTCTGTCTCTCTTGCTCTCAGGGGTACCGCTGCACAGCAGCAAACTTTTCCGCCACCTGGCCTACCTGTAGGCCACGGACGTCTGTATAAGCGCTTATACAGGCGTCCGTGCTGTAGGCTCAACAATTAGCTGACCATTCAAGGTTATACAAAATTAGCTTGTACAGTATTAATTAAACTTTTGGAAAATTGCAGTTACGTTGAACAGAAAATGTTGTTATATTTAGAAAAATTGTTGAATGAGATGACATTCAGTAAAGTCGAGAGAAATTGAAGATTGTATTATTTTATTGAAAGGACTATTCAAGAAAGTTCATGGAAGTTCATTAAGATAAATTTAAATTGATTGCTGCTAATCTAAATTCAGTTAGATTCGATGCAAATAAGAAAGCTTGGAAGTTCACTGCAATTCACTTACTTGCTTGCATTTAAATCACGATAATTTTGCAGTGATTGAATAAATGGAAGTTTCAAACCATTTGGTGGTAAAATTGGCATTGGTGCAATAAAAGGTATCTAGTGCTGGAGACTCAGCAGAGAGAGAAGCTGATTACAAACAATTCAAATGTAATTACCGTCATTTTTATTACCGTTATTTGGAAAGTAAATGATGATAAAATTGCAGTCTGTAAATGAGCTTAGTTTTTAACGGGATTCCAATACAAACATTGAAACCTTTGGCCAACATGTAAACGCTGTGATATTACCTTCAATTTCGCTTGTTTTTCCTGTGTACTTTCTTTCTCCAACAGAATATACAAATACGAATATCATTGCAAGCTGACATTTGATGTTTGTGTGTGATTTAGGTTAATGGATCCTGTATGTCTTATACCAGCAATCAGATGGTAAGTCAGAGATTTGCCAGATATACCAAATACTTGCTCATAATAAAAATGTATGTATGTATGTATGTATGTATGTATGTATGTATGTATGTATGTATGTATGTATGTATGTATGTATGCATGCATGTACGTATGCATGTATGTATGTATGTATTCACATTTATGCAATTATGGGTTTACTTCAGACACAGTGGGTGGGGTGGAGGTTGGGGCGAGGAAATTTTCCCAAAAACCAAAATTTCTCGGGTGGCCTACCGGTGGAGGTCGGAGTGTGGACGGAGCGGGTCGAATCCTAAATTTCCCGGGCAACGCTGGGTACCCCAGCTAGTAGGGAATAATGGAAGGTACTCGGGTGTCTAGACACAGTTTAGACTTGGTACTTAAAGGATGGGTGGTTGAGGAGAAGGCACCTTGGGGCCTGTCTGTGAGTGTAAGGTCATGGGTCATACTCAGTTCATGTCAACTGACCTCCTAAAGGTTTTAACCACAGTTGCCCTCTGAACATTGCCTCTTAGTCACAGGTGGCGCCAGTGACCTGTTTACCTAAACCAGTACAACTTTCATGGACTTGAAACGGCTGCTTAGCCCCAGACTCTTTTAACTCTGTTCTATATACATCTGATATTTACACATGTATCCCTTTTTAACAGTTAACTTCTTGCTTCAGTTGCAGGAGCTTCAAGGTAAAGGATTTAACCCCTGCTGTGGGGTACCAGGGCATCTGGTATTCAGTGTTTAATGATCTCTTGTGGCTGGCAGGTCACTTAATTGACCTCGGCCTCTTTAGTTGGTTGCTCTATCTCTTTGTACTGACTATCTCTAAGAGTTTCTTTGTTTCTTCTATTCACCTATTCGTAGATTCTAATTCTAAGCTACAGAGTCATCATTGCAAACATATACAAAACACCATAGTTGTAAAAAACGTTTTTTTCGTTTTTTATTCTCTCCCAAAAAACGTCGTTTTTTTCGTTTTTTATTTTTCCCATCGTTTTTTATCGATTTTTTCGATTTTTATGTAACTTTATTTAATTATTTACTGTCTAATATTATTTTACTTAATTTAATTTTTGTCTGATATTCCATACGTTTTCACCGTGCTCTCAAGGATTCAGCTAACTATAGGGTCTTTGCGTTATTGTTTAATTTATAATTTTGAGAAATACATGTAGTGGATCCCTATACAAGAAATGAAATTTGTAAGAGTTATCTTGATACAAAATTCTTGGGCTTATAATTAATATTTATAAGTAACAATTTTAAGTACAAATGTACAATATATAATAATTATTTAGTAAACATCTGTGGTTTTTGCTTCTGGTTAGATTTTAATTGTGTTATGTCGATCAGCATAAACTTATAATGTGGACTTATGTCTACAATTTAAATTTGAAAAGATTTCAATACCTTTAATTTGTCCGAATTTCTTATTGAACCAAAGTTATAAGAAAAAATAACTGTGGTAGATTAATGTTACTTATACCAATTATTTTGGCCTAATAATAAAGTTTAGTTGTGTTATTTACATTTTCTTGATAAAATTGCATAAGCAAGGTTTGTAAGCTGAAAATGAAGTTTCAGATGTAACAAAGGCAAATTATTTTCCGTTTCCGTTTTTTATCGTTTTTTTGTCGTTTTTTATTATTTCGGAAAAAACGACGTTTTTTACCGTTTTTTATTTTATTTTCATCGTTTTTTACATCTATGCAAAACACCAATGAATGTAATGGCCAGAGAATGCAGTTACATGGTGTAATAAAATTTTTGTAACTAATTAATTTGAAAAGCATTAGTTCGAATTTTATGATCAGAATTAGCATTTTAGGAGAAGTAATTAATTAGAATTGACACTCTTCGTGTTAATTAGAACTAGTTGTTGATGTCAGGTTACAAAACAACAAAAAAGTGTAAGTTTAAAATTTTACCAGTTTGGTAACTTGGCTTTCATTCAATCTGTTAGACAAATCTGGAAACTGGAATTTCATCCAATTTCTTCTTACGTATTTTCCTGCATGTGATTGTTAAAGAACCTGAGATGCATTTGGCGAAGGGTACCCCTCCCCCATGGGATGAAATATACTCATGCTGATAATGTTATCCCAACGTTTGTTGTTTATAGCTTTTGCGAATGTTTGATTTTGATTTACTTTGTTTCTTGTTTATTCATAGAATTCAGATTTCTTCAGCCGTGAAGGTATGGCTACGCTGCAGGCAAAAGCAGCCATGAGGTGAGAAAAGTCGTCTTAAAAAATGATCATAGTTGTTAAAATCGGTTTTTCGGTTTTTTATTTCTTCCCTAAATCATGTTTTTAGTTTTATTTTTTGAACATTTTTCTGTCTTTTTGTAGTAACTTTATATATATTGATTTACTTTGAAAGTACGAAATGTTGTCTGTCTATGTGTATGTGTTTCTGCATGTGTGTGTCTGTTTGTCTGTCTGTGTCTGTCTGTCTGCCTGCCTACCTGCCTGCCTGCCTACCTTCCTGCCTGCCTACCTGCCTGTCTATCTTCATGGAATATAATATTACACCTGACAGTTTTGAAGCATTGATCGCTTCACAGTTGGCAGCCGAATGTGTGTCCTACATACATCGTATACATATGAGAATAAACGCCTACGATACACAACACATGCAGGGTTTCCAGTCCACGCTTGTGAGTTCAGTCGAGGCCATCATGAACCCAGTTGAAAGCCAGCCTCCGGCAAATAGCATTAGCAATTGCTGTTTAGCGTTCAACATGTAATTCATGTAGTTTTTGCCAACTTACGTAGAACCGTAGAACCAGTTGACGTTACTTTGTACTGCTTAGAAATCTCTTCCGTCCATAGCAGGGGTCTCGCTAAATTCCAATTGTTGAGAATGCAGTAAATATGATGGATTGTCAGAATGTTGGCCTTTTTGCTCTCGAGTTTCCTGGAAGTACTTGCAAATTCATGCTTAGTAACCTGTCACTCAGTCATCTTTTTGGGTGTCGGACATGTTTAGAGCGTTAGTCATTTTTAGGGTATTTCTTTTACTTTTTGGGTAGATCTTTCAGTCTTTCTTGCAATGGATATCCGATATACCCTTAACCAACTCAATTCTATTTCTTCATGACTGAACTTAGATCACCTCCAAGTGGATGTCTTTACGGGCACTACACAAATTATCTGACTGAAATTGAATGAAGGAGCAAATTCATGGCTTTTCAATCTGATAGAGCATACTGGCAGGGCGCTTAACCACAGGGGGTGGGGGACAGGGACATGCAAACTAGATAATTATGCTGGGTGCCTTATGGTACTGGACATGGAAAGATGGGATGTCATCAGAACATGCATACTGTAGAGAAGTATGCAAATCAGCTGATTGCATCACTGAAGTTCAAATCTTGCAGGGTGGACATCATGCGAATTCTGATTTAAAATGGAAACTAATGACTCTTCCGATTTTCTCCTCCACCTGATCTGTGTTCTGGGTTGGGAGCTCGTTGAGTAGAGTTCTGAAGATGTGCTATATAAATTCCAATTAATTGTTTGGTTGATCAATTGGCTGATTTCCTCATTCATTTATGAACATTGTAAACAGTGTAAATACTTGAATGAATGAATTTTTGTGTAATGAAGTCTGTTGTATTTGTGATTTTTTGTTGTTGGGTGGTCTTGACCAGTTGGGACTCCCACACAGTCACATATTTTACCTCCAGGTGTAGTGGTTATGATTAATGAAACAAAGGATTATGATTAATGAAACAAAGGAAGAGCAATATTTATTAATTCGGTGATTTGTTGGCATTTCATGTTTTCAGGGGCAGAGAGGATGGTATTCCAGCCCAGCTCGACCTAATCTACATTACAGAAAGAATCATAGGTGAGTAATGTTTTAAAATGACGTCATTTTCTGCACTCAGTCAACTGATTTGGCATGGCAATGTACTGAATGGTAACGTAAGCTATCGTATGGTAACATAAGGTAATATGCCTCTGTCAGCTGTAGTTGTTTGATGATAATGGTAGCCTCTAGCATAGAGTTGAAGTATATTTGAGCTGTAGCACACATATGCATCAGCAGCAGTCCAACAGCTGGACATTTTTATCATAACCTATGACCTGACTTGGATCTGACCAATAACTTTGTATGATATTACCTGTTCTCATTTTACTAAGTGTGTTCTGTGATTTGAACCTCAAATGCAAGGGTACAAGGGCAGGTTCATTTTGTAACATGCAAGTTTCCATAATGTAATGTAATGTAAATCTTCGAGAATTTCTCAGCGCCCACAAAAGCCACGTCAGGGAGACCAGCTTATTCACCGGCGCTATATCAAATCAAGTTCGCAATAGCCAGAGCTGCCGTTTTCGTTCCGGTGCCAGGTCAAAATCCGAGGAGGTCAAGCCGAGGAGACAGCGTGGTGCTACGGTGGTTGTCGGTGATGGTGGTGGTTGGGTGATGGAACCTGATTGGAATCTGGATAGGATAGGTTGAAGAGTTCGGTTTTCAGTCGTGAATGGAATGCAGCAGAGGAGAGTGCAAGCCGAGGAGAGGTTAAGGTTACTACACCATAAGACTCATTAGGGTGCATAATGGCAAAGTGGCTTAACATGCTACTATGTAATGCTAGACTGACAGTTGTGGGGTTATGGGTTCAAATCTCTGCCAGGGCAGATGACTGTCTCAAGTTTGTTTGGTGGTTCTTGTGGCTCTGAGAAGCTTGGCTGTTGTACCGTGTACCTTGATAGGAAGATGATATGGTAATGCCTCCCACCTTTGCTTGCTAAGGCCAAGAAAATGCTAGTCACATATGTTTCATACACGGTGCTGCTACTCCAGGGTTAGCTTAGGAACTAATTTTTTTTCATTTGCTCGCTGCTATCAATCGTTGTCGCTAGAGAAGTGAGGCTGCTGGTCTTTATGCATCGTTTAGTTGATGTGAGAATAACACCACTGTATACCAATCATCCACCAACTGGAAACTGTTAAGCTTTTTTCCATCTGGCTAACCAGACTTAACGCCATTCGCTGATTGTGCTAAACAACTTTTTATTAGAGAGTCAAAGTCCGGCCGCAGGATCCGCCACCCTCAAGGATGCTCTCAACTAAACCCCCGCTTTGCAAGGCTTTTGCGATCAACCTACTTGCTGTCTGCCATTGTAAACATTGTATCCATATATATCTATGTGAGCATTTGTCTAACCCAATTCAGTGTCTTAAAAGTGCAACAAGGTTGTCTGATAGATCTAGAAGATGCCACTGGTAATAGCCAGAACAGTCGTTTGAGTCATCTGTGGAGGAGGCAGTTCCATGCGATAGCAAAGTCTTCAGTTTCTTAACCTTTTGGCAGAGGTCACCAGTCCTCTCCTCACCGCCTCGTCTTCTGTTCATTCAGCGTGATCGTTTTGTAGATTGCCAACATGTAAAAAGCTGTGACGCAATTAGGGTTTAACATGTTTCCAACCTGTTTCTGGTGGTAGTGGATCAGTATACTTGAATGGGTAGTATTCGTTAACATGCTTATGTCTATAGATCTGACGTGGAATTGGTGGTGATAATGTGTTAATTCTAGCGCTATAACGATGAGAGTGTAGTAAAAGTGACTGGAAAGCCAAAATACAGGTCACTGGTAAAGTGTTAATGATACAATGTTTCTGGTGGTACCAGAGCTTTCAGTCGTAGCTGATTGTAGTAGTTGGCTGGTTTCTGAATGGAATCAGAGCCAGTCTCTGTGCTGCTGTCCCATATGTCTTTGTGTTTAATGGAATGAGTGGGATTGTGTCCTTTCCAGCTGTCTTGTTTCCACTTGATGGCCAGGAGACGACCTACAAGTCCAGCGTCCAAGACATGGTCCAGATGCTCAAGGACAAACATGGAGACAACTACTTGGTAAGAACACTACACGACCAAGACACTGGGTGGTAGAAACATCATGTGGTGGTGAAACACTATGGCAGCACTATGTGGTAGCATGGTTTACATGTTTTTTTTTGCATCACTACATATTCTACAATTGCACTACTGAGTGGAGTACTACATGCATGGGTATTGTGCATTTTTGTAGGAATTGTTAGAAATTATGACATTGCATGTTATCATTACAGAAATTATTGCCTGACATTCTAATTGCTAAGATAATTTTATGATAAAATTGGTAAATACATGTAGCATGGTTGTGAACTTGTGACTTAGCCTAGAGGTGGTGATAGTGGCAGTGATGGTGACAGTGGTGTATCTGAGCATTTGCACAATGTCTTGTAAATTGTCCTAATGACTTCGATGGCTATTTAGCAAATTTAACAAGATTCATCTCGCTAATTAAATATTGATGAGTCTGATGATGGTGGTGGTGATGTTAGTGGTTGTCTTAGGCAACTTTTTTATTAGCGCATTGTTGTGTTTCACTGGTAGAACAGGGGAGAAAATATAAATGTCTATGGCATGAATTTCAGATTCTCAACCTGTCGGAACGCAGGGGTGACATGCATCGACTGCATAAGCAGGTAAAGAAAATAGTGCTATATAAATGCATGTGTACAATTGTACATACATTACTATGCATACATACATACAACGCTTCATTGTTAGACATTAAGTATTAACTGTTCATGTAATGCAATTTAATTGAACATTTGAATAGTACAACGTCAAGGTTTCTACTCTATCCTGTGAGCGAACACTCGCTTCAGTTTGGAAACAATTCCTGCGGCCAATACCTCCTGTGCTTTCTCGCTTAGACATACTTAAAAATTTCATTGTTTGCTCTTGCTTTATAAATTATTGCTCTCTTGTTTATTTACGAATTAGATAGCCTACTTGTGGGGGGAGGTGGATGGGGGACACAGTTTAGTCATTATTTGATTGTTATTAATATAATACAACAGGGCTTTTAAAAGGAATTTTTAGAACTGCACAACTCCGTCTTTCCCTTCCCACACTCCATGGTAAATTACTTCCAATCGGATGATAATGACCTTTTTAAAACTATTTTTTAGCTGCACAGCAGTGATTCTGCAACTGCACTAATCCGTTTAGAACTGCATATATTGTGTAGAACTTTGCGCTAAAAAATTGATGTACTGGGAGTGGGATTGTATGCTGCTCCACCCTCTTGCAAAAATAACGATCACAGAAACTAATTCTTACTAATAAATCCAATGGTTAAAAATTTGGACTCCAAGATGTGACAGTTTATCGGAGCTGACTTGCTTTGTAGTTTTGGTAAGCTACTCCAATCCATTTATAATATTTATGGGTCAAGGTTTGCCACAAATTTATTTGAAGCAGGGTGTGGCAGAATTGTTTATAGCGGTAACAATTTATGCCAACCTGTTTTTTCGGCTTAGACAGGAGGCAGTGCCGAGAGGTGAGCGGGTTATTTGGGAGTCCAAGGTTGGTGGGTCATTTGGAGGGATGCAAATTGCCTATGAGTACTGAGTTGATCTTACTGTTTTATTTATTTTCTGGTTTTATTTTTAATGAAGACTTGATATGACCATGAATACTGATGATGCCAGTTGACTCCCCGCACCGTTTCATCGAATGATTAAAATAAATAATATCATTTATATAGCGCTGGAACTTGACAGAGAAAGAAGAGGGCGGTAGGCAAGTACGGTAGTCTTGTTATATTGTAAGAACATAGATCTTGATCGGTGACTTTAAAAGCTCCACCATGGATAGTAACATGCTTCTCTAGACGGAGAAGGCCGTTCCAAATGACACAGAAGGAACATTTACCAGACTTCATAGGAGAACATGGACTCACATTTGATTTGATTTGATTTATTGATGTGGATTGCTTGAGTACTGTTCTGATTATGTGCTAGTTAAAACAGAGAATTCGAAAATATGGTACTTATCGTGGATAAGTTTATTTATTCAGTGCTTCGTAAGTTACTGGGCTTAGCTGGTAGTTTTAAAATACACCGAGGAACATGCAACCAATGTCTGTTGAATTACAGACACTACTTGTCGTGCTGTTGGTAAATAAGTGACATGCTCGGATGGATTTGGGTCATTGCACAGACAAACAGCAGATTCACCAGCATACAGGCTGTTGCTGGTTGCCTCGGCTTAGCTTTATGGAATAGTTTCAGAAATTTGGAGTTTACAATTAGCGAGAAGATGCATGTACAAAAACACACATTCAAAGGTTTGTACACTGCACATGTGCTTCAATATTGTATTGTATTGTATCTGTAAATTTGTATAGCACCTTTTACAGCACACACCAATCAGAGGCCCTCCCAGTGTCATTTTTGCTATACAATATGTCATTTATAGGCATCTGGATGCGATTAGGCACAAAATGTTGTTGAATTGAATGCACATTTGGTGAGAGAGTGACAAATACGGTGAGAAAACAAGTTTTTATAGAATCCTGTAAACAAGATTTTTGTGTCTATACTTTTTTGTTGTAAATGGGATTTTTGTGTGTTTACTGCAGGTGCTTGACTTTGGTTGGCCTGACACGTTGTCTCCCCCACTCGAACGACTCTGCAACATTTGCAAGTCAATCGACTCTTGGCTCAACTCAAGTCCAAAGAACGTGGCTGTCATCCACTGTAAAGGTGGCCTTGGCAGGATGGCAGTTGTCATAGCAGCCTACATTGACTACTGCAACATCTGCGCCAGGTGAGAGAGAGACTGGATGAAAAAGATGTTATGCAGGATGGAGGGGAAGAGAGGGAAGGATGGAGGGAAGAGAGGGAAGGATGGAGGGGAAGAGAGGGGAGAATGGAGGGGAAGAGAGGGAAGAATGAAGGGAAGAGAGGAGAGGAAGGATGGAGGAGGTGAATGTCGATTTTGCTTTTATCATTGTCATCAGATGCACAATTGGCTGCCTTTGAGTTGACCCACTCAGGCTTTGTCCCATCTAGAGTCGACTCTGGTTGGCAATGCTATTTTTATCGGATGTGGTTTTTCCTCTTTTATCTTGAAACATGACTGCAAGGCAGTTAAATTCGACTTCTGTAATAACTTGTGATCAGCCGTTCATGCTATGAATTTTAATCATATACTGTGGTGTGTCAGTTTGAATTAATAAAAATGAAGATATTTACTATTACTATTATTATTATTATTATTATTATTATTATTATTATTGTAAGCATGATCCCTCGGGGACTTCAACACTCTCGATAAAAGCAGAATTGTCTGGAATGGACCCTATTCGACTCCAATGATTAACTAATAAATCGCTAAAAACGTTAATCGCTTAAATATGGGCTTGCGAAGATGATTTTTTAAAACTCATCTCTCATGATATCTCTCTATATTGTTATTATTATTATTATTTACTCTGGAAATGGGATGCTTGATATCATGAGAAATGAGTAAGAAAATCATCTTAAAATGCACATATTTAAGCGATTAACGTTTTTAGCGATTTAATCGATTAGTTAATCATTGAAATCCACAGCCCTGAGATATATACTGATATGAAAAGATGAATAAAATAGCAGATGATTGGTGGAAAAGAGATAAGACGAGAGGGAGGAGAAGGTGGACGGAATAAGTAAACAGAAAATGATGAAGAAATGGAAGTATGTGCAAAGAATACTGTAAGATGAAGAGGAAGAGGTGGAGGAGAACAAGAAGGTGGATGGTAAGATGATGGAAGACTGGAAGAGAATAATGAGGTAGAGGAAGAAGAAGCAGAGGAGGAAGTGGTACAGATGAACAAGAAGGTGGATGGTAAGATGATGGAAGACTGGAAGAGAATAATGAGGTAGAGGAAGAAGAAGCAGAGGAGGAAGTGGTACAGATGAAATGGAAGAGTAGACCAGAAGATGGCAGCAGAAAGAGTGGGACAAGGATGAAGAAGAGTATAAGTAGGAAGAGGAGGAGGAGGAAGAAAAGGCAGAGGAGGAGCCTGCCTAGAAATTGAGCTAAATTTAGCCCACCACTGACTTGCAGCCGTTGGTGATGAAGCCAACCGCTGCTGCAGCAGCACTCATGCCTCGTCGCCCTAGTACCTCCTTCCCCCTCATCAGTACCAGTACCATGCAGCGAGTGATTTTTATGAACGAGAGCGATTCTGCTGCCTGATGGGCTCCGTGGCCTGTCTGGTTCCTTGTGCTCATCTCTGGTTACTTCTTCTCCAGTCTGGCATTGGAACAGATGGGCGCCTTGTTAGCAGTCAAAATCTTATCATATGAACTGCACTCTTCCTGACCTCTGACCCATGTCTCCCCTCCCACACCCAATCTGCAATTTGCTCTAAAAGCTCCTCTCTGACTTTGGTCCAGTTCCTGAGTTTTTCCTGTTTTCATTTGACTCTGTCTCGTATCCTGCAGCTTCTGTTGGCCTTTTCATCCTGTTCTGTTGGATGAATTCTTTTCAGTTGAATCATTTCTGAAATGGCTGAATGATTTAAAATGATGGTGGTTCATTCTGTAGCCTACTGAGTTCCTAACCTGATGATTGTGAGTTCTCACCTGCTGAGTGGATTCGTGTTTGCAATGCTGGATATGTTCCCGTTATTATCAGAGTCAGATTTTACTGCACAAATAACATGTACAATAGATATCGTGTGTATATCTTCTTCTCGTATCTATTGATTTATTTGGCACCATACAGAATGACTATTCAGAGGCATGGACACCCAGGCTAAAAAAATGCCTTTAAAGAATGAGACAGTGATGAGGAAAAGCAAGTCATTTGTTTAGCCATTAAATAAGAAATAAGTAAACCAGTGAGCTGCCTCTGTTTTTGTTAATTTTGCGATTGAATCTTTTGGTTGATAGTTTGTTTGCAATATCATCATCAGCTGCAGTTGAGTCCAGTCCATGATATTTAATAACATATTAAAAATTGATGTAGCTGATGAAAGTCACGTCCACAGTCGATGATTGATATGTCGGACAATGGATGGGGGCAGGAGGGGCGCATGGTGCTTGGTATGTTAAAATACCCACTCACCGGTGCCACGATCAATGGTTTGCGCCAATAGCCCCGATGTGATCCTCAGAAAGTATCAAGCTTCCGATCACTCTATGTCAGTCTGTCCCTTTCTTTCCTCCCACATTGCAATCTCTCCGATCGACCAGTCAACCTTTATCCATCTGAATTAATCTGATTTAAGATGATCCAATGAACTACTCACGGAGCTGATCTTCCTTCATCCTTGAAAATGGTTGCTCCCTCGTGTCATTCTCCAGTCATTTTTCCATCCCTCTCTCCATGAAGAGATCCCACAGGCCCTCTCTGCCTCCCATGGTTTTAGGCCTCCATCTTGCTCTCTGTGTTCTTCCACCTGTAGATTGGGGAGAAGACCCGACCTGAGTGATGGGGAAGGGGTTTGAGGCATGTAAGGAAGGGAGTGGATGGGTGCTGTTTCTTTTTCCTAACTGGACTGTATTGTAGAAGATTAGAATGTGCTAATGGGCATTTTATAAGGTCAGGTATGGGACAGATTGGGTCAGTGGCGTTAATTGATGTGCAAGAAATAAACAGAGCATTTTTAAACAATCAAACTGCATTTTTACGTCTTAAATTGTTTTGTTTATACTGCATGACCTAATTTAAATATGCTATTGGAGTCAAGGCAATTACTATAGTTCCCATAGTCATGAATAGGTGTAAAGAACTATTTGCTGCTTACCAGATGCTTATTGCACTACATGACAGTAGAGGCAGTTTATTACGTTACCATATTGAAGTTGCCCAAGTCCAGTATTATATACTACACTACCCTATTGGAGTCATTGTAGGCCTTGCATTATGTATACTACACTACATTGTTGGAATCATCAAAATCTTACCTTGCATATCTCCTGGACTTTGGTTTCTATTGACTGTTGTGCTTCCCCCTCCCTGTTAGGCGGATCTCTCAAAGTGGTTACTTATTTCTGTTTTACATGCATACGTGATTTTTGGTTGTTTTTCTGCTTCCAGCGATGACCAAGCCCTGGACCAAGTTGCTATGAAACACTTCTACGATGACAAGCTGGCCAGAATCATTCAACCTTCACAGCGAAGGTAAAAGCCACATAAGAAATTAACTGATTTAATCGATCGATGATCATGTGAGTGAGTGAATACGATATGATAAATAAATGAGCACATGAATGAACAATGAAGAAGCAGAGTTGTCAGATTTAATATGGATTTTAAATCAAGAAACAACCGGGATATCAATGTCTTGTCAATGTTTTCTGTGAAATTTAAATTGCATCCAAAAAGTACTTTTCTTTCCTGTCGTCTTGTTGGGCAAGTGTTTGCGTCCTGTTTCTGCCCTGGCCACTTGTCTTGGACAGGATACATGTATTTGTGTATATAAATTATTACGAACTTGCTAACCACAGGTCCTCTGTTCAGTTGAATCGAATCTCAAATTGAATCTACAGGTACCAGTGAAATTCAGTGCACTTAATAGCACAGGCATACCACTGATGTGAGCTTACTGCATGAGTTAAATATCGCTTGCTAGCAAAGAATTTCCAGCAAAAGGGAATAAATGGCTATTATTTTTGAATCATGACATCATTTTAAAATCGAATTGTCCAATTTGTTTAAGAATTGAATATTGAAACTTTGGAGTCCCTAAAGTAAGTAAGTAAGTAAGTAAGTAGCCTAAAAAACCAAGCTATTCTTTATTTTAACGAACTGCCAAACAGCACTCTGGTCTATGCGTCAGAAACGTTCATAAATTTTTTTAGGATTTCAAGCAAGTACTATGAATATGGGTAATCTTAATTATTAGTTAATTTAGTTAAATTTCTGTTTTCTCTACATCTTATTGAATCATGTTACTGAAAAAAGATGTCAGTGCATGCAAACAATACGTGATGGAAGGAAGAACCATGAGATTTTTCTCATATACACATTACAAATCCCTGTCCTGTCTGTTTATCTTTCAGGTACGTTCATTACTTTGCGGGTCTTCTTTCGGGAGCGATAAAGATCAACAACAGTTCGCTCTACTTGCATCAGATCATCATCCGTGGAATTCCTAACTTCGATGGTCGAGGGGGTTGCAGGCCGTTCATCAAGATCTACCAGGGAATGCAACCGGTCTATGTTTCGAACGTCTTGTAAGCACTGAACAGCTGTTGTATTTCACTGGTGCACCAGTGATAGTCTTAGGGGTAATGGGTGCACCATAGTCTTAGGTGTAATGGGTGCACCATTGTCTTAGGTGTAATGGGTGCACCATTGTCTTAGGTTAATGGGTGCACCATAGTATTAAGTGTAATGGGTGCACCATAGTCTTAGGTGTAATGGGTGCACCATAGTCTTAGGTGTAATGGGTGCACCATAGTCTTAGGTGTAATGGGTGCACCATAGTCTTAGGTGTAATGGGTGCACCATTGTCTTAGGTGTAATGGGTGCACCATTGTCTTAGGTGTAATGGGTGCACCATTGTCTTAGGTGTAATGGGTGCACCATTGTCTTAGGTTAATGGGTGCACCATAGTATTAAGTGTAATGGGTGCACCATAGTCTTAGGTGTAATGGGTGCACCATAGTCTTAAGTGTAATGGGTCCACCATAGTCTTAGGTGTAATGGGTCCACCATAGTCTTAGGTGTAATGGGTGCACCATAGTCTTAGGTGTAATGGGTCCACCATAGTATTAAGTGTAATGGGTCCACCATAGTCTTAGGTGTAATGGGTGCACCATAGTCTTAGGTGTAATGGGTCCACCATAGTCTTAGGTGTAATGGGTGCACCATAGTCTTAGGTGTAATGGGTCCACCATAGTCTTAGGTGTAATGGGTCCACCATAGTATTAAGTGTAATGGGTCCACCATAGTCTTAGGTGTAATGGGTGCACCATTGTCTTAGGTTAATGGGTGCACCATAGTATTAAGTGTAATGGGTGCACCATAGTCTTAGGTGTAATGGGTCCACCATAGTATTAAGTGTAATGGGTCCACCATAGTCTTAGGTGTAATGGGTGCACCATAGTCTTAGGTGTAATGGGTCCACCATAGTATTAAGTGTAATGGGTCCACCATAGTCTTAGGTGTAATGGGTGCACCATAGTGTGCCTTAGGTGTAAGGCGTTTTGTTTAGTTCTTTAGAGTCTGACTTGCGCGTAAAAACTTTCGTAATTATAGCAGTGATAATATGATTTATTCATTTTATTTAGAAAATAATAGTTGTCGTAATGCGACAGATAACGAGTGCTAAGAGAGCAGCAGATAAAGCCTAGTAAACGTTTTTGGGTGTAATGATAACGATTATAATGACAATAATAATAATAACAACAGCAATAATAATAGCAATAATGACTATGATTGTAATAACAATTGCAATAGACTTATGACAGAATTAAACTTAGAATGAAAATATTTCTGAATACACAAGATCTTCTAATCAAAACAGCTGAAATCTAAAACTGTGTGTGCAGTTCTTGAGAACCGATAATGTCAGAAACTGGGTTTGCTTCTAGTGAGACCACCAAGGGAAATCTCTTAACATAACTTAACTTTTTCTAAGTAGCCTCGTTCTTCAGGCCAGCAAGGACCACCTTCAGGAGCTTCTCAGAAGGTTCTCTTTTGCTCTGCATCAGTTGAATGTCAGAGGGTGAATGGCTGTTCTCCTGTTCTCTTTTTATGCAGCACACCCTCCGCCAGCTCTTCGTACATTTGTGTTACACTGGATCCCTGTCTGCAGCTACGCAGCGATGTTCTCGTCAAGTGTTTCAACCGACCCAGCACTTCCACTTCGAATCGCGACGTCATTTTTCGCTGCCAGTTTCACACCTGCGCCGTTTCGAACAATCTCGTGAAGTTTGGAAAGTCCGATTTGGACGAAGGATGCAACGATCCGCGTTTTCCTGACCAGGGTCAGGTGGAATTCGTGTTCACATCTGCACCAGAGAGAATTAGCAGTGAGTAAACATCTAGATTAGAGTATTGTAAAAAAAATTAGCTGTATGTAAAGTCTATTTGAATGATAAAGGTACTGGGGTTGTTGTTTGTTGGACAATGTTGCCGATCGGTTCAAGTGCTGTCCTTGTAAGACAAAGTGTGTGGTTTGGTTCGAGGCTTCCTAAGATGGATCCTTTGTAGTAACCTTGAGAAGTCCTTCATTCACAACTGCATTGAATTGCACCATTGATTGTGGTTCTTAATAAATGCATAGTAATAATAATAGAGGGGTGTACGTCGTATGGTAGTCTAGAATAACAATAATCATAATAATAATAATCATAATAATTAAATTATAATTGTTATACGTATATATCATTATTATTTAATATTATTAAATTATTATTATAATAATATTATAATATTATTATTGTTAAATCGTTATAATATTGTAATAATACTAGGCTATATATAGAAGTATATGATTATTGTATTGTTTTTATTACATCTGTGCCATGATTTACTCACCTTAAATTTCCACAGATGCTCCTCTGATTTAGAGATACTGAAAGATCTTTGAGTTTGAGTCAGAAACACTGGGGGAGTCTGTTTGTCCTTTAGACTTGTTTATTATTATTCCTTAGGGGAAGGAAGGTTGAAATTTATGGATTTGAGTTTTGGTTTGAAGCAAACACAAGACAAGTTTATCCTAACCATAATCTTGATCGAGTTAGTGTCAGTGAGTAAGGTCATTTTCCCATTTTCCACCATCAAAGAAAACTAAGTAGTGGCAAATATTGGAACCAGCATGTTCAAAAGTCTGGTGTCCTAGGGTTAGACAGGCAGATAGACAGACAGACAGTTAGACGGCTGTGGAGAGTATAATCTAGAAGCGAAGGCACCAGAGAAGTGATTGGAAGGGGGAAATCAGAATGAGGTATGCGGCAGAGATGTTTTTGTGTATTTCTTTACCCAAATGTGACAGAAAACTCGGACCCTTTTTTCGTTTATGCGTTGATCCGTTATGAAAGTAACAGTGCTCAAGTGTCCAGTTATGTTAGATTAATAATATGCTCAAGGTTTTATTTATAATACACAAAAGAAATTTTATTGTGGATAATCAGATATATGATTGCCTATCTTTAATGTTCAGCAAGAGTTCTAAATTCGCAAGTGTAGGAAAAATTGGAGTTGTTGGATTTGCTGAACTTGACTGTATTTTATAATAATCATCACAAACTGTCCCTATGAACAGTAGGCCGACGTGAGTGGTTCATGATTTTCTTCAGAAATTGTTGTGATTATACAAATGTAGGTCAGTTCTGATGCACGGTCCAATTGAGCTTAAAACAGATTGGAGATGTTATTCTTGTTTTATGATTCTTATTTTATGGTCATGCTGCTCACCCTCATGTAATGCTAGTGTAGCACGCATAAAGTTTTATGGGTAGATAGAAAAGATCATTAATGTCACCAACAGAGAAATTTCCGTATAAGTCATCATGTTTCTCATTGGGTTTGGGACTTCGAAATTGTTTCCAATTTAATGACATCATGCCATAACAAAGATGACTAACTTTGCCCTAGCCTTGTTTTCCTAACTTGGGACTGCCACGCCCAATCTAGTATGGGTGCGTTGGAGTAGAGCGTGGAAAATTTGTAAATATATCGCATGACTGGGATGAGCAAGTGGCTTTTAGCTTACCAAAGTGTAGCTACTCCATCTTTATTGATTTGTCTATGTTGAGTTTGATTGTTTGTTGACAAAATGAGTATTGCGGTTGGTCAGTGATAAAGTTTGAATAAATATGTTTTGAGTCACGTTTCCTCTTAGGGCGTTACTACAAAATTTATTCAGTTGTAGGAGATTTAAATGTTCTGAAATGCATGAAAAGCAAGCAGTTCAATACACAAGTTGTCAAAGGAGCAGTACCAGTGTTGTATTGATTGGTTTATGAGCCGCTTGCTTGATTTGATTGAAATTTCGATCATAACATTAGAGAGGCTCTGTGCTATAAATACATTCAAACGGTGTTGTCCGAAATCAGCGTGACACTTGCCTTGGGTTGTTTGTTGATGTCTGGACTGTGTCTTAACTACGACTTACTGCACCCCACCATCAATGTACCCCACCATCCATGTACCCTGCCGCCCACGTGTCAATCTGCTGGCCCTCATGCCAGGCCTCAATTAGACACTCAGCCGTCGAGTGAATGCCATTCTACAAGGTTGGGTGTGGCTTCTATCATTTGTTTCCGAAGTTCTGTCTGTGTGCATCAACATTGAGACAATCAACAGGGTTTCTTAGACTGGAGTAACTTCTACACCCACGTCATGCAGAGGTTGGTCTATCTAGGGGTCTGTGTCATTTCTGAGTTTAGGGGTAGGCAGCATGGGGTGGGGAGTGTTCTTGGGTTCTTATGAGAGGATAGTGTTCTTGGTTTCTTATGACTTTTCAGGTATTTCAAGACCAGATATCATAGTAATAAAAGCAAAACAATTTATGTAGCATCTGCGATCAGCCGAGGCAGAAGAAAAGGGAGCTGTACCTAAATTTTAAAGAAATAAATGTCAGTCATATGGAAGTTTAAAAGATCAGTCTTCATTTAAATGTGCATTCTTCACATGGTTGGACAGACTATTTATGTGTTGGGTACGGCAACAGAGAAAGAAGCGTTGCTTTATGAACTATAGAGAATACCACGAGACTTGTGCCAAAGTTTTTCTATGAGTATTGTAGCCGGTTGTCTGTACCAGTATGCAGAAGTACTTGCAAGATTTCTGTCGGTATCGTCGGTTTTAAGTGAAGTAAGTAAGGAAGAAGTATTTCTTTGCAGCCAGCAATGCTGAGTGCATAGCAGTGACGTCATGGCGATTGCGATCATGCGTGTATAGGCCTACTTGTAGCTAGACATGTTTATGTTGCAGTGCTGTGTCATAATGTAGATAAACATCAAGCATTGGTTGAGTTATCCAGACACTTAAAATAACACCTTTTAAGTATCGAACAAAAGCTGTGTTAAAAGGTGTTATTTTTTACTCATGGTGGCGATAATAAATTCCATAACTTGCATGGTTGCAGTGTAATCCTGTGGTAGCATGAGGGATATCCACCATTGGGGCAATTTACTGGCTTATATTAAGATTGGCTCATGTCTATGTGGTTGTGGCATGTGGAGCTCGTAGACATTCGTCGACATTTCTTGGTTATGACTAATGAACCAATGTGATAAGAAACTTGCAGCAGATTTCGACTTGGCAGCCTGCTTGTGCTGGTACATGTATTAGGTTTTGCATGATATTCGTCACACTGGCTGTAGTTTTGAGCTGCTTGTCTTCAAGCATGTGCTGGTAAAAAAAACTTCAAGGAACAGCTGCCACCAACCCTAGTAAGACAAGCCCATGAAGACAGGTATTGTGGATGGTAGATAGACTAGCATTTGGAGCTTGCAGGTCACAGGTAAAAATTGGTCGATTGTGGCCCAAGGTGGCAAAAAAGACATGGAAACATATATCCTGAGGATGGTAACATGCCTTCTGCTGTACTCCTATATGCATTGTCTTCATAACTTCCATTATCATCATCACTATTGTACTCACCGACGAATTCCATCAAGACTTTAAAACGGTGTTAAATGATCAGTGGTGTCTAATCCAACAGCCAGCAAAGTTGAGTTTTTATGCATCGAAGTCTGCAGTCATGGGTGCCGCACATAGAGGCAAGAGAGGGGGAGCTTGCCTTCTGGAGAATTGACCGATTTCTTAACCACTATTTTTTGGTCTTTGACAAATTTCTTTGCACTTGAGCGCTAATGATTCTAATGTTACACAAAGTGAAACTGAGAAATTGCATTTAGAAGCTTGTATAAAAAATACAGATGTTCGTAATTTCCTGCTTTGCATTTTTCAAGCTGTTGCTGAAAAATTTAATCGCATCCCTTTGAGTTTTGCCCCTCCTGCAAAGCTAATTGCAGGTGCTCACACTGCTCAGGTCTGATGGTTCGAGACTCTAAAAACTACAAAAGTGCTTTAATCTAGACTATAGTGCTCAAATGACTGTGACTTTTTGATTTTCTTATGACTTACTTCTAAAGCACAGATCAGGTATCAGCAAATGCATATTGGATTCATATGGATAAGAAGAAAGCATTGCACTCGTCATGCATCCACTTTCTATTTTGTCCGAATCATGGTCATAGTGACACCAGACCTAAATTATGGTCATAGTGACACCAGGCCTGATTTACGGTTATGGTAACACCAGACATAAGTTATGGTCATATCAACAAATACCCCAAACAAACATGCAATCTGACCACCTGTAGAACCCAGCCATTTCACTGGTAAAGGGACCATGCAGAACCACACATTAGAGTTGACCTTTGCTAGTCATTATAAGGAATATCTCTAACATAGGCACGCACCACCCTAGTTTGCTGAGTGGCACAATGGTTAGATTGCAATAATTGACCATTAACAAACAAAAGCTGATGTATAGCTTTTAAAATTAACCACCTAAGCTATAATTAGAATTCAACACTTTTTAAATCAATTACCAGACTAGACTTGAATTGTATTCCTGACATTGACCTGAATTTATAGTTACATCGCTTTATGCAAACAGAGGTAAATGACATGAACTGTTGATTAAATTACATGAACTGTTGAATAGTTCATTTCAGCTACGCTTATTCTGTGCTTGTAAAATAGACTCCGTTCAAAAAGATAGCCAGCAAATTAATAGCAAAGAATGACCTGCTTATGTTTCTAGTCTTGCTTGCAATGTTTCCATGTAATTTAGCTACTCGTACTCAATAATAACAATGCAATTTAATTCCACATTATTATGTACAACAGGCCTAGCCTACAAGCTCCAACTAGTAAATTTTAAATTTCTGCTAAACCACCCCGTGCGCATAAAAACGGTTTCTTCATTAGACACTGGTCCCATGCAGCTTTTTGTAACTTTTCTCCAAGCGGGTCACCGATACATAATAGTGGTACACATAATACTTTGAAATTGTCCTCTCATCTGTAGTGGATGGGCGGGTGGTAGTGTGGTGGTGGGTGGCGTCGCGGCAGTCGTTCAGACAGTCGGTCCCTGGACGGACTTGATGGGATGTGACACAGCTTCTGTCGGACGTTTATCCCACGTTAATCTACACACTTACCAAAGCGGTTTAGACCTAGAGCTGCTCAAACTAATGTACATACAGCAGATATCAGTTACAATTAGTCTCTCATATTTCTCACACACACACAACCTCCCACTCATCCGTGCTTGGCCCATTCCCTGCTACTACCACTGAAATGTATGGGTTTAACGACTCTTTTCCATTACGAAGATGATATCAGCGTCGACTCCACGTTTATATTGCGACCGAGCAACCCGCAGTATGTAAAGATCCGACCGGGGAATCGAACCCGCGTCGCCGGCGCGGCGAGCGGGCTACAACCCACTCGGCCACCCAGGATCCTCTACTACCACTGCAACTAGACACGGATTAAGTAGGGACTTGTGTGGGATGGTTTCCCCAAGGAAGCTGAGGGTGGGACAGGAGTTAGGCATCTCTAGCCTATGACAAAGCACTTTGGATCTTCCATATTTTATTAGCCAGTCAATTGAAAGCCAATTTGTGAGACTATGGCAGCTGCTGTTTATGTCTGCCTGCGTGCATGCCTGTTTATAATATTTATTTAAATGTATGTATATAACTATATATATAATTATATATGTAACTGTATATGTAATTATATATGTATGTATTTATGTACAAATGTCTGTTTTATATGCATGTGCAGGTGGGTCTGTTTGTCTGTCTGTTTGTCCGCCTGTCTTTCACCATGCAGCCCAGCCGATGTTGAGACAGCTAGTCTGGTATTAGTATGGGTTTGAGTCTGAGTATATTCCTGTGTAATTACCTTGGTCAATTGTCCTTCAGATGCTGGGCAATGGATCAGCCAACAATACCTGCTCTCAAATGAACTTTAGTACATTGGAGATAGGAGTATCATCTGGTGTATCTGTATGTTTTGTATATGTTATGCATATTCCTGTTTTGTATACTCAACGGTTTGTAATGTGTGTGTATGTACATACATGGGTGCGTATGTGCATGATGTATGTATTGTATGTATGTATGTGTGCGTGAGTGCGTGCGTGTGTGTGTACAATTATTCTACATTACTTTGAACAGCTGGATTGACTACAAACTGAAAATGAGCTATAAATCAGTTTATTTATTCAGTTACACCTGTGCATACATGCTTGCATAAATGCATATACACTTGCTAACCGTTACATACTTCTATATAATGCATGTGTACAAGTACTACACACTAGTGCATACATACCAGTAAGTGCACTCTACTGTCTGATAACAGCTGACACTAGTGTAGTTTATGTATATAATTTGTCTGGTAGGGAAGTAGTTACTTTCACCTAAGTCAGACGGTTTTTTCTAGTCTCTACAGATGGTCACTTCAGTGTCTAGAATAAATATCATTTATTGCTTGCAGCTAGACATTAATGTTGCACCTTCCATGTATCAAATGGTGCTACTCATCAGCCCTGAAGATGTTAGCGTTAATGATAGACAATTTAGCCACATCCCGTGTACTATTATAGTGTGCTCTGTATTTGCGCCTTGTAAGATTTTTATGGCTGGGTCGTCTGTAGGATTCTGTTTCAACCCTCTTAGCAAAGTTGAGTCAGCTGTGGCGGCGGCAGCCAAATCCTTATGACATAATCATAAATTCAGTGGAATGCTGTAAACACCGATGTCAAAAGAAGAGCCATTGGTCCTCAATAGGCTGTCTGACTGAATAGGTCTTGTGCAGAGTTCTCCTCCTCCCCCTCCTTGTCCCTGTCTTTGTCCCTCTTCTATGGTCTTTTCTCATACCCATCCTACCTCTTTCCTCATGCTTCTGGTCCTCTGCCCCATCTGATCACTCTTCCTCCTTCTGGTCTTAGTTGCATGCCTTTGCTTTTTAGGCTTTAAGGCACCTCTGGCATCCTGAACTGGGCTCAAGTACAAACCAGGGCCTAAGGCACAGACTATCTCTTCGAAGGTGTTATAAAAATTATATGCACTCATCACGTGAGAGTTCAACCAAGTAAGCAAAGTAAAACTGAATCAATTTCAAGCATTAAGATATGCCAGCATTAAGTGAGACAAAGTATATGCGCTATGATGCGTAAGATAACATAATATTACTATGAAGTGATGGGGGTAATATTAACAGCATCTGTTACGCATTAAGCCGCACCTATTAAGAAGACCCAAAGAGTAGAGAGCAGGATCGACCCCATTATGTATTAAGTTTGATTTCGTGCCTGTGGAGCAAGGCAAGCAAAGTCTTGTTTGTGTGTATGTATTATAATAGTGCTCTACTCATAGCTAGGCTGCTGTTTTTTTAAAGGGCTGAACTCCCTGACGTCTATTGGGCTGTCAAGCGTTCGGTTCTACTCTGCTGCCCTGAGAGTCGGCGCTCTGGTTCCCTAGTTGGTTCCCGCAGTCGGCTGACAGACTCACGCGGACATACAACTTCGTTATTCGTCGGGTCTTGTGGTGCCACAGGGTTCATGTTGCTTGCTGCTAATGTAGCCTGCACAGACCCGTTTGACGCCGATGCTGCTGTTGTGTAACTTACGACAGGAATAAATTTGGTTTCAGTGTGAGGGTGGAACGTTTGCGTGCAGCCTTTTGTGCATTGACGTTTATGAAATTATTATTTGTGAAATTCAGTTTCGTGTGGAGTGGGAGATTTTTGGAGTATGCGACTCTTCCGGTGCTGACGGTCGTTGTAAAGAATTGTTCCGTTGAAGTTTGTGTGGAGTTGACATTTGGCTTTGTGAGTTCGTGTGTTTAGTCGAGGTTCTTTTGTGCAAGCACGGTTTGTAAAACTGAATCCGTGGCTCGAAGGAAATGTACACAACAACAGTTTATTGTTGTCATGCGTAGCCCATGCGTGTACCACTGGTCATTGGATTTTCTAACTAGCATGCTACTGAATGGACCACTCACTGTGCAGTGAATGAATGTAGTTTGTGGCTGAATGAGGGATTCCGTAACCACAGGGGATAATCTGATGTACTGATATTTGAGGAGTTAATATTGAAATCTGTTTCTTGCGGATTGGAGGAATTTGTAAAAATCGTATATTTTGATTTTTGCCAGATGCTTCAATGGATTAACGTTTCGACTTGTTTTACAGTGACCATTTACTGAAGCTTTGTGCATTAGATTTGATTAGGTTAGATTAGATTAGACCCATGTGTAGAAAGAGTGGCTTTGTGTGAGTGTCGGTTCGGAGTTTTTGGTGGATTGATGGATGGATTAATGGAAGGATGGATGGATTTAGATATTTATGCTGTACAGTTTGAAGCCTCTTAAGATAATCTGAAACTCTGCTGTAATTATCCAGCGCCCAGTACCTGCCACTCGTGGGGCGCGGTGGTGTAGTGGTGGCGTCGTTGCCTTGAAGCCGGAAGGTTCTAGGTTCGAATCCACCTCGCCGCGTAAGGACCTTGGGCAAGTCCTTCACTCACAATTGCTCAGCGCTTCCACGTGAAACTCCGATGCAGTGTCCGCTCTGCATTCGGGAGCGCCTCTGAGTAGCGAGAGCTTGAAGGGGCGCTATAACAAGTGCACATACATACATACATACATACATACATACATACATACATACATACATACATACATACATACATACACTAGATCTATCTACCTCAGATATTGAGACTGCATTGGTGCATGTGTAAATTCATCATTTCGCTGGATGACAGATTGTTTTGCAGAGACTATTCTCCAGCTAGGTATGACGGTTGATCAAGCGTAGTCTGCCAGCCTGGGTGGGGTGTCTGGTCTGTTGTCTGATGGAAGCGTGGGTGGTGTGGGTGGTGGCAAAAACGCCGACTGGTTACAGTGCAAGCCGAAATTTATGAGTGAAGAGAGAGAGGGGGGTCTTGAGAGGAAATGATTGCTGTAAAAAGAAACTGATTGATGCATGCAAGGAGATTTCTAATTCATTTACCTAATGGACAAATTGCCGGTTGGATATGATATAATTATATAGATGATGATTGCATCGAGAGTGTGATTTGAAGCGAGGTGAATAGTCATGGGAGGAGGAGGAAGAGAAAAGCTATTTTCAATGGGTAAATGATAAATGCTAATTGTGATTATATGCTGATAAAAATGGGTGAATGCTAGGTGAATGCCTGTAAATGATATGGTTGAATGTTATATGAATGCATGTGAATGGAGGAATGCTAAGTGCATGCTCATAAATGGGTGAATGCCTATAAATGAGTGAATGCCTGTTAATGGGTGAATTCTAAGTGAATGCTCATAAATGGGTGAATGCTAAGTGAATGCATATGAATGAATGAATACTAAGTGAATGTTGATGAATGAATGAGTGTTAAGTGAATGCCTGTAAATGGGTGAATGGCTAAGTGAATGTCTATAAATCAGTGAATGCTAAGTGAATATCTGTAAATGGGTGAATGCTAAGTGAATGCCTGTTAATGCGTGAATGCAGGAAACTATTGTAATCCAGAATTACTTTCAACTGGGTTTTACAGCAGATCATTTGATTCAATTCGTACTTGACTAAATTCTGTTCAGTTTGTTTCATTTATGCCTTGTGATAATAATGGTCAATCAATCAATCAATCAATCAATCAATCAATCAATTCGCTTTATTGCAACCAGAAAACAAGATGACATCAAAAACAGAAAATATGCATGCATTGGCTACAAAGGGGGGCCCTAAAGGGATTGACATCCCGCTGGGGAGGGTCACCCAAGTAAGAAAAAATACCAAGAAATATTGTACAAGATAGCAAAAAAAAATTTGAAACAATTAAATCAAATTAGGTGATGATAGATTGCAAAAAGTTTAAAATGCAAATAGCATGTAGAGAAACAAACTTAACTATATACTTAAGTAGAACCTTAACTACAAGTGGTCATGTGCACTTCTAAGCAGACTTAGTGGAGGAAAGAAAAACACGAAGTCTCTTTTTAAAAACCTGCAGACTACTGGATTGACGAATATCAATTGGTATTTTATTCCACATTTGAGCGCCATAAGATTTAACAGTAAAACGCCTAGTGTTAGATTGAGCTCTGACAGGGCGATATGCAGATGAATTTCTAGTGAAATGCGAATGGATGTCAGAGGCGTGAGGGAGGTACTCTTGGAATACCGAAGGAAGGAGACCGTGTTCGAGTCGAAAGAAGAACTCGCAAATTTGGAGATCCTTTATCTGGTTTATTTTTAGGAGATGAAGCTCACTAAAGAAAGGGCCAGTGTGTTCCCATTTACGAATACCCGCTATTATACGAACAGCCTTCTTCTGTAAGATAATTAGTTTATGAAGCCTAGATTCGTATGTCGATGCCCAAACCAGGTTGCAATACGTGAGGTAAGGTAGACGAGGGTATAATATAAATTCATTCTAATTGTCTTTGGTAAGATATAAGCAATGCGGGAAATAATACCAATATTCTTAGCAATTTTAGATGCAATTTGATTAATGTGAACTTTCCAGGTCAAGTTTTGATCTATATGCACACCTAAGAATTTCGTCGACTCAACTTGATTGATGGAAACATCATCAATAAGCAAACAAAGATTACTACTGGGGTTTATTTTCCGATGGGATTTAAATAAAATAAAGTTGGTTTTCTCAGAATTAAGACTAATTCTGAGATGGTGATTACTATTATGAAAGCAAAAAGTTACCAACAACGGACCATAATTAAATGCAAAAGTTACCAACAACGGACCATAATTAAATGAGAACATTGCCATTTCAGTACATTTCCATGCATTACTCTTTGCCTTGCAAGACTGCTGCTGCATATAAGCTTAGCTTTATGTGAGACGTTCTTATCCTGTGTTCAATCATTCAATCAATCAATCATTTATTTTTGTAACCAATCATTTTTTACAGTTATAAATTGCAAGTCACATATTCAAAGGGGAATGGCCACAAGGATAGGCCTTGATGGGATCACTGACCCCGCTGGATATGGACTCCTACGTACATGTAAAACACATATAGATGCAACGGCCGACAATAGCTATTAAGTAAGACAGTGAATGATTACAATTACTTGGGATATCTTAATTAAATTAGACAGAGCAAACTCTTAGCTAATAAGAAAGAATAACGAAATAATAAGTGCAAAAACTGCAGTATGCGTGAGTGGCTTAATAGACAAACATTATGATACATCATAACACATTGCTGCTATTGCCGACTAAATGAGTGCGTAACTTTTTCTTAAACAATGATAACAATGTAGATTGCCTGATTTCTTGAGGAATCTTATTCCAGACTGAAGGACCAGTGACTCTTAATAGAGAACAGACTGGAATTGGTGCGAGCAATGATGCATCTATATAGTAAGTGAGTTTCTTGTTGAATGAGAATGGATGATGGTGATCTCTTACCTTACGTAATACTTAATACTTATGTTATCCTTGTGTTCTTACGTAATACTTATGTTATCGTTGTGTTCTGTTTTGACGTAGAACCTGAACTTTCCGCCGAGATTGGAACTTCACTGGACAGATGGAATTCGTACGAGAACTTCAACATCGCATCGGAAGATAATGTTGGTGATGGTAAGGTCACTTTCATCGACCTTGAGAGTATAGAGGTCAGCCCAGGGTCATTGGGAAAGAAGGAAAAGGATTCTGCTTCCCCACCAGGATCTAGGTTGACTGGAGTGCGGATGTAGCTGCCGAAATCTTTCAAGATCTATATCTGATGTGGACGAATCCCGAGCTTCAGTCCAGTATGCCAACCACTAGGCTATCATTACCCCACCAACCGTGTATCAATGTTTGGATGAAGTGATGCTATTATTGTCATCATGTTTGTATCTAATGCTATGTATGTATTTAATATATGCTCGTGCGTATGTGTATGCCTGTATGTATGTATGCCTGTGTAATGTGTATCTCTGACTGAATACCTGTATGTATGTGTGCATGTACGTACAGATGTATGCATACATGCATTCATGAAGTATCAGGTTAAGTGTATGATGTATGCAATGCATGCATGTATATTTGTATGTATGTGTGTGTGTGTGTGTGTGTGGATATGAATGTGTCTGTATGCTCTGACCAGTCGTCTGATGATTTTAAAGAGAGCCTCTGATGATCCATTGTTCTTTTTTCTGACTCTTTAGGTGCATTTGGAACAAGGACGAGCAGAGGAACCCTTCGCAGTGACGGATCTTTGGACAGCGGAGTCTATTCTTCGTCCGTAGCGCACACGAGGAAGGTATCGTCGAATCAGAGCGTCCCACGACAGAAGATGGATTCAGAAGGGATTCCGAACGGGGATTCATCAGCGATTCACGCTTCATTGCACCCAGGCGCAAGGAACCACATCGGTGGATCAGCTCCGGTTCATCAGGGTGGGTTACCTAAGTTGTGGTTGTACTGAGGGGGCGGGATTGATTAATTGGAAGTGTAGTTATAGTCTTGATCAATCGTAATCATCGAGTAAATCCATTTTATCAAAATGTCCTAATTATAACAAAATTCTAGTTACTTGCATTGATATTATTATTTTTATTATTATTATTATTATTATTATTATTATTGTGCGCAGTATGATGTGTGTTGCAGGATGCAGGCGACACTGGTAGTCATTATTGTTGTTGTTATTATTGGTTTTATTTTTAAGACAAATTTTAATCTTCATAGATGCAATGAATCCTAACAGACTAACTAAATTCGATTGGTCTTAAGTTGACTGTACACACAAATCATATAAATGTTAAAAACAGCACACATAAAAATTGGGAATTGAATGTCGTTTAATGGGAAAGAAAAATAAGTAGGCCTTTGTTGCTTGCATCTTGTGCTACAGTTTAAGTTAAGTTGATTTTAATCAGTAAGCAAATAGCACAACTTCATTTTTAAACAGTCTATGTGACATAAATGCACAACATTTACAGCTTTGGTTTAGTAAACCATCATTTCGCATTTGATTGCCCTCTGTATCCTGTTTGCTCCAATATGAGGTGCACAAGATTGGGAGTTTCCAATGTGAAGGGTTACTGATATGCATAACCGCAGATGGCTGATGTAATGCTATTGTTATTGTTGTTGTCATCGTTGCCATCAATATTGTCATCATCATCATCATTTGCTTGACTTTTTCACTTTTATTGTTATCTTTTTCTATTGTTTAGATTACCGAACAGGAAGCCAGAGTTGGTCAACATCAAGTACAATGCGAACGACGGGGGGTAGCACCCTAACTGGTGGTAGCACCCTAACTGGGGGTGGCACCCTGCGTCCGGACAAACCAGGAAACGAACAGGAACAGCTCGATGAAATTCTGAAGGAGTTGCTAGGCGACCAGATGAATCTCCGTGACAACGTCCCTGCCGCTCGTCACCCGAGCACTCCCGGCACATCGCTGGTGCCCGCTGCTGTCGCGCCAAATCGTGGCGTCGTAACAACCGAAAGCGACAACATGCGCACGCAGCTCAGTTGGCAGACGAGTCAGGCCGGGGCAACGAAGAGCGCCATGGTTGCCAGGCAGACGGTCGCCCAGCCGTATCCGCACGCGAAGGTGGAGAGCGACTCGATGCGATACCGCGAGATGACCGCCTCGCAGAGGTCACCACCAGAGGTCGAGGTCGACAAGTGGGGCGCTTCGGAGCGATACGCGTATGAAGCGCCGAGTTTTCGCGAGAGCAGACGCGTTGAGACGCATTCGGAAACGGTGACGCGGGAAGAGATCGTCGACCGAGCGTCGCAGAGGCAGTACCTCAGCGCCGGGGAGACGCTCACTTCGGCACGGACACCGTCGCCGTCTGGTGCCGGACTCCGAGCAGAGCCCCTCATGCTGACGAACTCGACCAGTCCTCGTCATTCGACTCCGTATCGCGACGACTACACGACGTCGCAGCGTGAACCAGCACGACGGACCGTCTCCGACTACCGTCACTACGCCTCCGACTCGGAAGATCCGATGTCGTGGCTGGAGGAGCAGCGCTCGAAGCTGCGTACGAGGTCTGGACGTCCGTGGAAGCAGCGGTCACCGCACGAGAAACAACTCGTCGCCGAACTGAAGTCGGCGCAGAACGCGTACTACACGACGAGACGAGGAGCCCAAAGCGACACGGAAGATGGCGCCACTTTCGATCGGTACGGGCGCAACGACCGCAGGGGATTCCCAAGGTATGGTCCGGCGTATTCGCTGGATGAACCAACTGTTGATGACACCTTGACGAGGTCGTACGCTCGTGAGCAGGAGCGGAGAACGCCTGATCCGTATCAGTACAACACCGACACCAAGTCGCGATTTCCAGGTCCACAGCTCTCGTCAACCCGGTACACGTTCTCCACTGGCCAGTCGTACCGTCAACCGGTTGGACTGACAAGGTCGAGCGCTCCTACTTCACCGGTGATACCCGAACGGGGCGACAGCAGCCGTGAGGCGGTCCTTCGATCGCAACCGAACGCTAGGGAGTGGCTTAAATCAGGTGAGGTGGTCAGTTTAGTCCATGGATTTACTTTGAATTGCATCTGTTGTACAATTTTTATTCTAATATGCTATAATTAATTTTCACATGATTTTTAATATGATTTATTATGGTTTAATCAATGTGATGTTATGCTGTAATATAATATGATATATTTATAGTAATTCCCAGATTCGTAATGACGGTGTAAGGAACTTTATAACTGGAAGTTATGTATGTCGTATCATATTTCCTGTGGAACTGACCCAAGTTTGTGTGTGTACCGGTTTACATGTGTTCACTTTTGAACATGCCCAAGTGTTCCTATGAATCAGACAGTGATTGAACAAACCAGCAGATGTTTGTGTAATGTTTGTATGCAAGGTAGTTTGGCACCAAAGATTTTGATGGTTTACTTGGTGGCAAGCCTCTGCCTTTCTTTTTGTTTGCGTACAACAAGCTTCTTTGTTATTCTATGCCAGACATTATTTGTTGCAACTAAGGAAGTTTGTTGTTCATGAAATTATAGTTTACCTGTATTTATAATCAGTTTGAGTCGTTGGTGGTGCCATATTTTCTGACATTGAGCAAGTGGGAATAAAAGAGTGCTTGAATTTCCAAGTGGTTGGCTGTACATCAATCTTCTGTTAATGGCTAATTCCACTTACACTTAAAAACTTTTAAGAGACGGTCTTTTAAGAGACGGTCTTTGTTGTGAATCTTCAGTCTTCTTCGTAGAAGAGTTCTAGACAGAATAGAACGAAAGGCGACAGAGACATGACTCATTTTTAGTGCTGCTGACAGTTATTTGTATGCGTAGGCGTATAGTTAATGGACCTTTGTTGGACTTTAAAAATACGTTTTCTTCAAGGCCATATCTGGTACACAAAAGAGGCTTACCATGAATTACATTGTATATGTGACAGAAGACAGATTTTTATTGGTGCTGTGTAAAAATCTCCTATGAATGTTACAGATCACTCGGTAAATGAGTGTCATTTGAGGCCTGAGAACTGTCATTGAATTCAGGGCTTTTTTTAACGTGCAGTTGTACACAAAATGTGCAGTTCTAAAGGGATTTGTGCAGTTGCAGAAGCACTTCTGTACAGTAAAAACTAGTGTATAAAGGTCATTGTCTTCCGATTGGAAGTAATTTGCCATGGATGATGGGAAAGGAAAGAAGGAGTTGTGCGGTTCTAAAAATTCCTTAAAAACAGCCCTGATTGAATTGTATTAATTTTCGTGACAAATGATCACCATAGTTTACTATTGTCACATCTGCACTTGTTCCCCGGCGCCTGCATGTCTGTGTAGTTCTATCTATAACGGTTTCTATATGGGAATATATGTATTCTATAATTATGGACTCCATGTAGGCATTCTGGCTACTTAGATGGCAGCATCTTCTCAGGATTGCTGAATTTGTCTTAAATCAAATGTTGTTTTACAAAAGACTTTCTTTGTCTTTGTTTCAGATGGACACAGTCCAAGGTACGATCGAGGTTTCGAAAGTGACTCGGAAATGCTGCGAATGGGCCACACTGGCTACGACTCTCGAACGATGCACGAACGGGTAAAGGATTGCAGAATTAGTAGAATTAGATCTTGTCTGTAATGCGAGTTGAGTAGTTAAACCGCTTTGATCGGAATTTGTTTCTTCAACAGCAATGTCATAAGTGTGGTTGGATCCTACAAATCCACACGATGATATTGTTATTATTATTATTAGGTTTGTGATGTGGCCACAGCGAAATGCGATTCTAAAACACAGATAGTCAGTCGGCTGCCAGCAGAAGCATATAGATATCCAAGTGCTTGAAAGCCAGGGAATTGTTTTGAGTTAAGATTCAGAATCATGGATTCGCATCACCTAAATGGGTCTTATGAATGCACCCATTTGGCAGTGCAATATCGAAAACTGATCCAGGCTTGGAATTGAGATCTCAACATTAGATTAGAAACGTGATCTTCCATTTGTTTTTTCCAGACTTCCAGCTCTGGACATCTTGGTCCACCACCGGTCAAGTTAGAGGAAGTGGAAGAGGAAATCATTTCCCTGCAACCAATTGGTCGCGGAATCCAGAATCTGGAGCCGGGAAGTACGACGAAGACGATCAACAAGTCGCCATCTTCCTCGTCTTATCCAGTTCCTGGTAACTTGACTTAGATTTTGTTGTGTGCTGTAGCACTAACAGTCTAACAGCTACCACTAACCATTATAACAGCTTGCTTTTGAACATGTCCATCTTTTTGCTATTTATGTCGAAAAGTGAAAGATTTTGGTGTTCAAACAGAGTGTGTGTGTTTGTGTTAAAACCTTTTGTGCAGTGTTTTAGTTTCCAAGATATTGAGAATTTTTGCATTAACTCTAAAATGGCATATGTTTCCGGTGGTTAACTTGACTGAGCCTAACTGCTGGAGTGAGGTAACACCACATTGTTCTCTCCTTAACCTTTTTCATGCTTTGGAGAACATGTTTTCACAACTCTTGGCTAACTGGTCCACGTTCTGTTGCTATTCCACTCATTTCTTCCTGTCTTCAGTTGCCCAGAGTAACTTATACTAATGGCTCTGGCAGCATAGGAGTATTAAAACATTCAATATACCTAGCACCTTTTCAAGAGCCTGGTCAAAGTATAGCAGTGCATCAAAATCCAAAGTTTGTATAACATTTCTATAGCACTGCATGGCTTATTTACGATTATTGTCTGGATTTGACTGCAGCTTTAACGAAGATGCTGCAAATTACTCAACCATTTAATATTTCTAACCTGTGGCTCCTATGCAGAATGATTGGCGGTTTACTCACAGGAAGCCTGAGTAATCTTTCAGGAACATTAATTTGAATAGGATATAGATTTTGTACTAATTAAACAGTTTTTGCTTGAGAGGCATGAGTAGCTAACAATTTAGAATTCGCCTTGAATTATGCATGATATTATTTAATAAAATGAGAACTTATTTAACATAACTTATTTAACATAATTTAGGTATTTCTAATAACAATTATTGTGGTGACGATTCGAGCAGGTTCTGATTTTTTTAGTTGTAGTTACCCCAAACTTTCCAGTTTCACCTTCACCTGGCTACAGTAATAGAGGTAATGCATGTGTGACGTTATCATTACAATTGAGAATTACTCATAGTGGTTGCTTGTTTGCTTAGTAAAGTATGTGGGGGGGGAATAAAAAGGTTCCATTGACTTCGTTTGTCTTTCATGGATTTGCTTGCCATAGTAGGTCTTTGGTGTTTCAATTCTCGCATGATGAATTTTCACGGTCTTTGTTTTTCTGGGTGGTGGCAGATTTTGTTGCATGCTTTTAAGGTTGTGGTTTAATGACAAGCAAAAGACTGTTGGAAAGCTGGGGAATTATCATTTGTTTGTTAGGTATGATTGTTTAGGCATTAGAAATAACAGTATTAATAATGTAATGCACTTCTGATTGCTCTATTGTCGCAAGCTGTGTAGTGTTGTATAGTGTTGTGTAGTGTTGTAGTGTAACTGTTGTCTGTGAATGCATTGTTTTGTTAAATTGCTAAAATTCGAAATTTCTAAAAGTGCTCCTCTTGAGTTGCACATAAAGTACCAGCGCATTCACTTGAGCTGCATGATATCAGAGGTGGGGGTTGTCGAGACATGGTCCAAAACCGGTTTCCATGAGAACAGAGAGAGAGAGAAGAGGTGAAGTGACTTGTTAAGATAAGAATATATAATTGCCTCACTTAAATTGCAATCATGTTAATATGAAGGATCATGTCCTATGTCTGCGATACAAAAGTTTTCTTAGGGGAAAATGCAATGATCCAAGTGATTGTAGTTTTATAATCACAAATTTATATAGCTTCACTTGAAAAGAAACAGATCAATGTTGCCCTGGCCTTGACAACACAAATCCATTACTGAAGAGAATGGTTTTCAAGTGTGCATGGACGTGTGGCAATGATTGGCCAAGAAGCTCAAGTTGTATGACAACTTATACCAGAAAGATGGCTCAACAACAGCTATGATTAGCTGATCGATGTCTGCAAAAGGACTTGCCAGTAATGGCTGACCTTCGCAGTGGTACACCAATATTTAATTTATTTACCTAGGGTGGAAATTATGGCAGCATCTTATGTCCTAGTCGCTGACTAAATCTGACTAGTTGGCTACTAGTGGATAAATTGGTATTCACCACGACCTCTTAGCCGTCGAAGTCACGACTAACGCTTGTCGACCTATGAGGGTCGTGCAAGTCTCTAGTCGCTGTCTCAAAGGTAAAACATGAAAACATGGCCGGCGGTACATTTGCGATTCATCCTCTTCGACATGGTTTAAACCATTATGTGGTGTTTTAGTGGCACCACATTTAATTCCGCGGGCTTATACAATGTCTATGGGACGGCTGCCTATTAATATCTCTTGCGTATGCGCTCTAACTATAAGCACTCTTTAGTGGCCACCTAAGTATGTATGTATAATTGTATATATATGACCATTTATATAGCGCCTTAACAAGATTCTCACGAAGGCGCTTAACGTAGCTACCCAACAGATCTAAACAGATGCGACTTAAGAGATCTAGGAAATGTTTCCTTTCTTACGTGGTTTTCTACATGTGTCTTGTATCACACATGTCGCAAGCACAAAGACCTGTCGTAGCTACTAAGGTACTGTCATAAATTCCATTCCAATACCTGGTGTACAATAAAAACCAAAGTTCGAAAGTGTTGTTCAAAATATCTCGCCCACCTTAACGATGCCGATGACATAACTTATTTTATGTCTTCTTTTGGTTCCTTCAGTTGGAACAAATCAGTACAAGATGACGGGTAGCATGTCGATGCCGTCCTCTCTTGGACACGTGGATCGGGAGACGGACTTTGGTCATCTGCAGCAGCAGCAGCAGCAGCAGCCACAGGTGATGGTCAGACCCGCATCCAGAGGATCTGGTAGCATAGGTGTCAGTCCGAGCTTCGCGATGAATCAACCTTTGCAGCAGCAGCAGGCGCCACAGATGCTGCCCAGGGGATACTCGGCTGCAGAGGAAGTTGCCTTTCAGCAGATGATGTACAGAGATGGAACACCTGTTCAGGTAAGCTAATTAACAAAACAATACTCAAGTGATGAGACTGTAGGTTCAATGCAAAGTTCTAGATGCAGTCTCTTGCCAGGAATCTTATATAATTATATTGTATTGTATATGATCTATTTGTAAGGTGCTGAGCCTTTCAGAAGCGCTCCCAGTTAGATTGACCCTGAGAGAAAAGGCAGGATTTGAGGCGAGAGAAAGGAATGAGCAAACGGATATAGCAATCAGGTGGACTTATAATTTGTCCAGACTTGGTTATTGGAGCATTATAACTTGTAAAAGGTGGGGGATTCATGGTTTCTGATCTTTTCAGATAGGCTTCATGATAGTCTGTCATCTATCTGTCTAAGAGTTTTAATCAGGACTTATAACCTGTCCAGGTGAATTTAAATAGAGCCAGTTCATCTGCCCATAACTAGGATTTAATTTAATCAAGTCACCAGTTGCTCTAAAGCTCAAATTTTGTTTGAATGTTCTATTACAGAGTGGTAGTATACAGACTCTACCAAGCGGAGGAATGCAGACTCTACAAAGTGGAGGTGCAAACACTTTGAGGAGTGGAGGCGTACAGACGCTGCAGTACAGTCAACAACAACGGGACGTGCAGTCCACTGGTGTAGTGCAGCAGGGAAGACATTCAGACCAGTTTGTGCAGAGTGGTAACATCATTGGACAACCGTGTACAACGGGTGTACAGAAGCACGTCCAATACCAGTCTTATGTCCAACAACAGGACGGCGGACAGCCACGGTTGTCAGAAGTTTCGTACAGTGCGCAACATGTCAGTGGACAACCGTATTTGAATGAGCAACAGCAGACGTCGAGACAACAGTATCAGCAACAGGCGCAGATGGAAAGCAGGGAAGTGGAGACGCGTGCACCATTGTGCGGCGAAGGGGATTGGGCAATTCCACCCATTCTGCATCACCTGCAGAGCCTTGACGAGGGCAAACACGGGTACGGAACGAATCAGCAACAACAACAGTTGCAGCAACAACAGTTGCAAACACAACAGCAGCAGCAACACTTGCAACAGCAGCAATTGCATCAGCAACAGCTGCACGAGCAACAGCTGCATCAGCAACAGCTGCAACAACAGCAGTTGCATCAACAACAGCTGCAACAACAGCAGGTGCAACAGCAGCAGGTGCAACAGCAGCAGCAGTTTCAGCAACGACAGTTCGCTTACAGCCAAGAGCAGTCAACATCAGGATTTATGGGAGGGGGCACCTTGGGAAGTGAATCAAGAACTTTCTCGCAAGGAATGCAGAGAAGTCCGTCACTTGGGGGCAGGTAAGAATGCGAGAATCACAACTCCCAAGTTTACGAATGTTTCCGATGTTTTATAATGCTTAAATTTTGTGGCAGAAAATGTAATATGTCACTTTAAATGCGTCCAGAATTTCTATAATCTGATTTTGCAGTTAAGTTCTAAACAGATATTTGGATATCTGGAAAGATGTAGGAATATAATGTTAGTTTGCAAATGCCTTGCAATGCTTTTAAAGATGTAAGTTTATGACAGAAAACCTGATATTTCAGTTCACAAAGGTTCCAAAACATTCTATTGTTAAAAATTTTCAAAAAGAAACCAATGTCGATGCCACAACAGTTTTACCAGCATGTAGTTTGCGCTTTTATTTAATGAGTTCTGTACGTCTTTTCAGCTATCCCATTGGTAGAGGTCAAGACACGGTGCGAATGTCGAACATGTCAATGCAGAATTTGGCAGGGGGTTCAGCGACCCTTGGTCCCTCCGCCCCAAATGCATTCTACTCTGGTCGGACTAGAGCTGCAAGTTTTTCATCACTTGGTGGTAAGCGAAAGGAACTTTTGACTTTAGATAGAAGCTTTTGTCTTGCGATTGAAGCTTTGTCTTGCGATAGAAGCTTTTGTTTTGCGATAGAAGCATTTATGTAGTGTCTGTCGCAACCTAAAACTAATATATTGCTGATTTGCAAATCCTTGACCATTTGAAGTTTCGAATGGAATTATTGTTATGACCTCCACCATGCTGTCATCGGACAGCATAATCAATATATAAAAAGTTTATGAATTATTGTTATTTACAAAGTTCAGAATTTATAAATATCAGATAATTAATATTAGTTATATGAAATTATACTGAATTATATGAAATAAGAATCTTTAAATGTGAAATATTGCGTTGGTAATTAATATTAATCTGAATTATAAAGTAGATAATATAATGATTAAAAAATTTGCGGTTGTGGCATAACGATGCTTTTGAAAGGATTGAGAACTTGTTGAGTTTTCTTCTATCCCATCCATGGTTACTTACGGTGCGTTACATTTGTAGAACATTTGTGCTTGATGGTGAACAAGCTTATAAAGCCAAGAGCTCGTTTGTTCACATTAGCATTAAATGTATTGTTTTTGAAAACGTATAGAGCACCTGTAGCACTGTAGGCTGTTCAGAGGAGCTCTAAGCATTGGAATCATTCCCCCCATGGGATGACGATGGCCTTTAACCCTGTAATGTCGAGATGGTAGTAAATGGTATGGGAAATCCTATACCCTCCAGCATTAAAGAGTTAGGTAGTGATCATATTTCACTTGCTTTCAGCTTTTGCATGTTGGAAATTTCCATTTTTTGGTACTGCATCTCAAACGCTCATAAATTTGAAAACTCAAGAATATTTCTGATCGGCGTTAGGATTTGGTGGTGAAATTACTATGTTGTTGTTTTGGAAATTTCAGTCAAATACTTGCAGTTTTAACCGAGTTATGACACTTTTTGCTGGGGTCTACTTTTCATCGGAACACCATGTATATAGCTTCCCTTCAAATCTACTCAGAGGCACTCCAACCCAGCCACATAGTAGTTAATAAATTGCTAATGTTTATGCGCTCTTGACTTTCTTTGCCAGATGGCGTTGATGGACAGACCCTTCGCTTCATTCGTGACACTTCAAGACTCTGGCACAAAGAGAATATGACAAGAGAAGAAGGTAACGAAGAACTTCATTTATCCGGTTACCTGACATTGCTTTAGTTATCTTTCATTCTATTCCATGTCTGTAGAATTTTAGAACTTTGCAGTTGATAAGATTTGTTACTTTGCATTGTTGTGACCCAAAGATACCTAGACGCATACATTGACATACACAGCATGCATGCATACAGTTGCAAGATACTTAGACGCATACATTGACAGCTGACAAGGAATCAGGTTCCAGCAATCAGGTAGATCCGATCAACAGATTAGGCCAGGCCAGAGAATGGGTAAATACCTTGAAGAGGCGCTATATAAATTCTCAGAATGAATGTAATTGTAATTGAGTGAAGGAATGCATGAAAAACTTTGGTCTATCTGAACCCCAGTAAGTTGTGAATATACTAATTTGATCGAATTTCCCAAAACATTTTTTCTTTTTGGTTCTTAGAATTTGTTCTGTTTTCAGGAATGGCTTAATTTTCCATGGTCATTGTTTCTTGTCATCATTGTTTTGTTACAGCTACTGCATACCTGTTGGATAAACCTCCGGGATGGTTTGTCGTCCGCAACAGCAACACGTATCCTGGAGCGTACGGATTAGCTGTGAAGGTCGCTCAGGTTCCACCCAATGTGCCCTTAAGACGAGGTGGGTTGGAAATAGTTTGGAAAACGCTTGTTACTCGTTGCATCTAAAATTCTACGGCGCTGCTGTAATAATAGACTGAGCATTAATCAACGACACTACAAAACACATGAAGTAACTTTTGTTTTTATGTGACCTTCGCTGGTGGTATGCCAACCAGGGCGACTTTTATGGGTCTGGGCTAGATTGTATATAAAAAGTTTATGATTTACGCCTTTTTAAATATAATAATACAGAAAAGAAAATTACAATTCTAAATTAACAGCTGAGTAAAATCATATTATTATATATAAAAATATAAAATCATGAGTCCTTCCTGCACTGGTTTTATTTCAATTTTTTCTCATAATGCCTTAAGATAGGGACCCATGTCTGCCCTGTGGCCCGCAATTTCTTTCATCAGCCCTGATGCCAACATATGACATTCTTACGTTGTAGTATCATAAAAGTAAAGTTATAAAACTGCTGATTTAGAGGGCTGTTTGATTCCTAAACCATTGTGTTTTTTGTCTAATTTTTAATCTGTTTTCTGCAGCTGATCCTCAGGCAGAACTTGTGCGACATTTTCTTATTGAGCCGACGTCCAGAGGAGTCCAACTCAAAGGAAATCCCATCGAACCTGTCTTCGGTGAGTAGTAGATGCGCCTGTTGATACCAACTAATGAGTCGTCTGATTTGCAGTTGTACAGTTTGACAGTGTTGGCCAGAGGTGAATTCACCTACAGTTGATTGCTATTGATATTTCAAGGATGTTTGTAAAATCTGTTATCTTATTTTCCTTCAGGCTAGAATTAATTCCTATGGCGAGGGGGTCAGCCACTCGGATCCTTCTCCTCCACTTTTGTCTTTTTCCAGTCTCTTCTTTCTTCAGTTTGAGCAGCTCCAGGTCTTCTTGTATCACGTCCTCCCATCTTTTCTTCTGTCATCCTGTCTTCTGTTGTCAAATCTGTATTGGTAATTAATTACCAGTTGGTTGCATCCTTGATTGTACTTTTCTTTGCAGCAACATTGGCCGCTCTTGTCTATCAGCACACACTGACGCCGCTGGCACTCCCGTTGAAACTCATCCTTCCAGAAGCCAATGGTACGTCGATTTTATCGAGTTTTTTAATTAAAATTTGTTAATTTTTTTACTTGTTTCGTAATATTAAATCGCCAATTTTCGGAGAAAGCAATGCAGCAGACAATAATAATGTGAAACATTGGATTGGAGAATCGAGCGATCATTCTGTATATTATTTAATGCTGATGGAAAGGTGAAGATGGCAACGAGGTTAGCCGTCTTGATTGCGATCAGCCATTTGATTACCGTAGTCCAAGCATTTCCACTGGCGTAATATCAACCTCAACATTTGGAACAATTGAAGTTTTTTGTGGAAATACAAGAAAGTAGCAACTGACTCAGTGACGATATTTTGACAGTTTTTCACGCTTTATATAATGACACCAAGTTAATTTTTTTGCAAATTTTATTTATTCATTCAAGTTAATTAACCCTTTTACTGGCAACCCCGATTATAATAGTCGATTTTATAGCGATTATATGCCGGTTGGCCTGTAAAGGGATTAAGGAGATTAGTTGATTAATTTTTGCATCGTTGCCAGCTCTAATTCTATCACTTCTGATTTAATTATCAAAGATTCCATGGCTGGTTTTCTCACAATTAAAGTTCCTGTTTCAAAACATGATGATAACTGTGGTCGACTTGAGACATTATAGCATAAATCTATTTTTTTATAGTTAGTTATCCAAGCTTTCTAGAGACTGTAATGCTAGCTGTCTTTTTACTCTCTGCTTGATTGTGAACTTAAGGCTTGAATTTTGTATGCTACAGACTTTGGATTTGATACAATGGACTCAACTCTTACCGGCTCAACTAGTCACCTGGGCTCCGTATATGCAGGTACATTTTATGATCTTCGCCTGTAAAGCAATCTTCATACTTGTAACTGTACTTACAGTGCTATATAAATTGATATCATACAGTGTGGACTCGTTTAATGCACTCCCAGATAATGTACTCTTTCCCATAACATAATGTGTGTTATATCCCCAGAGTAGTTCGACATGCCGTTTTAGTTAATGTGATGGGCTGACGAATGGACAGAGACAGACATGATCAGTCAAATGGACGGAGACAATGGGTTACTTCTGCTTTTTGTCTGGCTTATGTGTCGCCTGGTTTACGCTCTATGCCCGCCCCCACCAACAAGTTCATGCGTACATTCATGCAACTGTTTGTACGTACAATCGTACATACTTTACTTTACATAGTACATGTATGCATACATACGACTATGTTTTTGTTTCGGTTGTTGTTTTGTCAGCTTTCAACGTACTCTACATAAACAGTGTTGACCTGGAAAGTCTGACGGGTCCAGAGGCGGTCTCTAGGTCGATCGACCGGACATTCGGGTCAGCTGCTGGTCCACCGGATGCCGTCGAGGTCAACCTCAAAGTGTCCTCGCTCGGAATCACGCTCACAGACAATAGGCGCAGGTGTGCTATCAATCAATAATAATCTCTCATGTTCAGTCTTCTGTCAATCAAGCATAATCTTAGTCAATGATCACATTTGTGTGTTGGTAATCCATCCATCAAACATCTGTCAATCGTATGACTTTTTAGTGGCAGGTGTCCAGATGACATTGTCTTTTGTATAACTAACTTGTGTATATAGTTTTAATGTCTGTTAGATCCTCTTAAGTCAACCACGCCTGTCTTCAGTCTAGAGTGTGAAGTGTTTCTTGCCAGTTCAAGTGCAGTTTGACGGTTCGAGGGCAATAGTGTAGTCAGATTTTTAACACCAGGTAGAGTAAGCACATAAAAAGGCCCAACTTAACCAAAATAAATATCAGTATTTACCAGTTTAAGACATCGCCTGAATGGTCCAAGAAATGTGAATTTGGCACTTTGGATAAATCAGTGTCATTTTTAAATAAATTATACTCTATAAATATAATTACAAAGGCATTGAAGGGGGCATAATGACAAGGTCAATGTAGCTGAACTTTTGTTATTGGAATGATTGGAATAAATAAATTGCGAAAAAACCCACATTTTGGAAAATGGTCTTCACCCCACAACTGCCCCACAGTTTTGAGAGAGAGCGTGCAGTTGACATCCACAAGTATTTTAAGTGCTGTGTGATGGTAGTCCTCTGTTTCTGGCTTTACCTCTAGGTGAAGTAAGGTACCTGTAATTTACTACATGATATATTATAAACTATTCACTAGAACAACCTGAGAAGGACTGAAGGATCTTTTAAAAGATTGAACAATGAATATACATTAATTACTTCCCTTCTGGTTAGAAAGTTACTCTTAGCTTTTGTTATCTGTGTTAGTTGCCAGTTGCCACCTAGTGATGTATCGAATAGGTGTCCGTGTCTCTGAGTGGATTATTCGTCCCTTAGGGTCCTTATTGTTGCCAGCCAACTATTGTGAATCATGCTACTGTAAATAATTGATGGTTGATGGTTACAATCATCGATTGATTGACTGATTGATTGGCTGGTTGACTGACTGACTGATGGACTGATTGATTTATTGATTGATGTAACTTGGCATGAGTTCTGCTTTGTCTCGTAGGCTGTTCTTTCGAAGGCACTATCCCATTAACGCCGTCACTTACTGTGGCCTTGACAACCAAGATAGAAGGTCAGTATTTCCTGAACTGTTTATATTCTTACTTTGAATCACCCAGCAGACAATCAATCCATTGTGTTTAATAATCATATGCCTGTCTTCTACTTATTAACGAATTTACCTTGGAAGTTCTGTACAAGTGAGAATTGTGGTGGGGAAATGGTGAGTTTATTCGCTTACAAAATGATGAAAGAGAAAAGTGCAACAAACTGCAAGGTCGTGATTATTATAATGGTGTTCATAGACGTAATTTGTGTCCTTTAATTTCAGATGGAATTTCACGAGTGAAAGCGGATCAACCGTTGCTATTTCGAGGTAACTACAAAAGCCATTTGATAATTTTCTCCTAAGTTGTCATTCTCTTTAGCTGAGCGAGTTTTACTGTCGCACCGAACGACTTGAGGATTTGATTTGATTTTGCACCAGTGAATAGGATGATTTCCGTTTTGTAGTATTTTTCTAATTCTGGCTTGGTAGTCTTGTTGGTTAGAGTGCTGGACTCTCATCCCAGATATTTAGGTGTTTAATCCTTAGCAATATGTTTCCAAATGTTCTATTCCACGTGTGCGTCCTATCTACGAAATGGGAGTTCAGTGACCGGATGCGTGTCAGTAAGTAAAAAACAGGTGGCAATGGAAATGGCTGACCAATTCATATGCCGTGGCAAGGAAAATGAAGTTACTGGCAATTTTTGTGCTTGGCTAGCTGTCTATTGGTGTTAGCTCATGCTCTTTTACTGCGTGATGTTATAGAATCAAATGCAAAAACAAAATGTGGCATGTTGCTTTTCACATCAGCATTCAGTGTTTCAACCAAGCCAAGTCAAATGAAAGCAACAGTTTTGTTCTCGTAATACAATGTACATGGAAAGTTTTCACAAAAATTCAGGTCATCTCTTTTTCTTTAGCCATGCTTGTGACGACCGGTATCTGTTGTACACTGATGGGAGAGGGATCTATAGGCTGATGCAGGAGTGAATGGGGCTATCACAGCTATATCATATATGACTTTGGAATAGTCTCAGAAGAAACTGAATAAACTACTTTTCTCAATGCTGCAAGATCCATACAATGACCTTCGAACCCAAAGAATAGATGACTCCAAATGCATAACCTGGTGAAAGAGAAATGCAATCGTTCATACCCTGGCCATAGCATTTACATGGAGAAAGTTCTTGCTTAAAATTGTTAGGTGAGAAGGACAGGGAGGTTATTGATTGGACGAAGGAGATGTCTGACTACTCACTCCCTCCCCCTGTGGTCCATCCTGGTATTCGTTTTCTGCTGTTGTTGCATTTGTGCTTGAGCCAAGAGATCCATCAACTGGCTTTTATATTATATAGGAGTGTGGCATATAATATATAGAATCCACTTCCTATGTCCAGTCCAACCGATAGAGGATTGTAATGAATGATTGATTGCTGCTCGGCTGTGCATCATTCATATTGCATTGACTGTGTCTTCCTATTGTCAATTGTCTTCTGATTATCAATTGTCTTCCTATTACAAATTGCGGTTGATGAAGGCTTTGGTGTGGCCAGTAGCGACGTATGGATGCGAAGCATGGACTCTGAAGAAGGATGAAGAAAAGCGAATTCAAGCATTTGAGAACAAGTGTATCAGAAAGCTGATGAGAATTCCATGGACAAAAATGATGACCAACGAACAAGTGTATATGTCAGCGGGAGCCAGAAGAGGACTATTGGCCCACACCAAAATTCGAAAACTTCGATATTTTGGTCATAGCATGAGACAGCAAAACGATAGCATCGAAAGCAGCATCATGACGGGTTTTGTGGAAGGGAACCGAGGACGAGGAAGGCCGAGGTTATCTTGGATCGACAACGTTCTGAACTGGACAGGACTTGTAGGCTCTGACTTAATGAGCGCGACAAGGGACAGAAGACTCTGGGCATTAAAGATCCATTCATGTAGCCAACCGTCGCGATGCGACGATGGCGACATGACATGACATTACCAATTGTCTTCCTATTATCAATTGTCTTGTTCTTCTCTGTTTTTTTAACATTTATGCAAAAAACGACCTGACTTCTTTATCTCTTTGTACCCTGCAACCACTTGAGCAATATTTATTGTTTCCAATAGATGCAATGCTTGGCACAGTGACTGGGTAGGTCGATCCATGCACCCATACAGACGTGTGTGTATGTCTATCTGTATCTATATTTTGTGTATGTGCATATATATTTGTATATATGTACATTTATATATATGTGTGTGCATATATATATTATATTATATATATGTACTGTATATGATATGCTTCATCTTTCCCATCCTCTCTTTGTTTGCTTTCACTGTTCTGTCATGTCCTCTCCTTTCCCTTTTGTCTCATTTTATTGGCTTCCCTTTCTCTGTCTCTCTCTATCTCTTTGTGTCTATCTGTCTGGCTGTCTGTTTTGTCTTTCTAGTAGTCTATGTTTGTTTGGCTGTCTCTGTCTGTCTGTCCAAAGCTTTGATTGCATGCAACTCTTTGTTAATATGAATTGCTACAGTTGTTGATTTCAATTAAAGAACTTTTCAGTCGCAGATTTTCCCAACCAAACTGACATTGTGATGTCGTTGTTGTTTGCATGTCTTCAGGGTTTTCGGATTCGTTGCCCGCAAGCAAGGCAGTGCAACAGACAACGTCTGCCATCTTTTCGCCGAACTTGACCCGACACACTCGTCGTCCGCAATCACCGGCGTCATCTCGAACGCGATGACTGGGCAGGGAATTTTCGCACGAAACTGAATTAGAGAGGCAGACAGAGACATAAAGAGAGACATACAGAGAGAGACAGAATGAAGGAGTCAAGAAGCTGAGGCGCTAATGAAATCTCGCTAGATTTGCTGCTCGTCGTTGAGTCCTAACTATGCCCGCGAACATTTGGGCAACTGTTGATTGCATGCGTATGTGTGAGGGTGATATAGCTGGGAGCAGAGCAGGCAACCATGTAGATGTGCTGATATGTATGTAGACATTTATATATATATAATTTTAGTGACTTTACAGAACCATTGCAAGGAAGAAGGTGCTTCTGGAGTTTTTTGCTGCCGCGTCTGCTTAGAACAATCTGTTATAAATGTGTTTTGTACGAATCTTGAATCTGTTGAACCTCGAAGGAAATACTGCTGTGTTCCTATCAAACATGATGTAACTCTACTGTGACGGAAGGTTAATGAAGTTTGCTGTGTGGCACTGTTTTGCAGTCTACTTCGTTTTTTGTCTCTTGTCTTTCTTCCTTTCCCTCTTCCTATCTTTTCTTCCAATACTTTTGCTGTTCATTTTCTAATTCTTCCTGATCCTCAGCATCTCATTTATCCCGGCCTCATATTCCTCCTTGGCATCTTATTCTTCTTATCATCTTATTCCCCTTGTCATCTTATTCTCCTTGTCATCTTGCTGACATTGTATGTTTCTTATGGTTTTTAGTGTCTTTATTCTGTTTGGCCTCTTATAATTATCGTTGGCTTAATATTCTCTTGGGCCTCATATTCTCCTTGACCTAGTATAGTCCTATCGCTGTGATTCTCCTCTGCATCTTAACTTTTCTCCTATATTTTGTTTTGTCTTCTGATTCTTCTTGTTCCTCAGCCTGTTTTTTGTCTTGGCCTCATATTTACCTAGACTTCTTTTTCTCATTGGCCTCTATTTTTATATGTCTCTTATTTTTGAGTGTCTCTTTTCTCCTCAGCCTTGTCCTCTTCGAAGCATCTATCTTGACCACTCTCTCTTTCCTTAGCTACATCTACTCCACCTCCTCGTCCTCTTATTCCTCCTTCTGTGCATCCTTCTCCTCCGCCTCTTCCACAGTTGGTTAGTGTCTCATACAAATTCTCTGCCTTGTTCTGTTTCTTTTTCTCTGCCAATTCGGATAAAGTTAATTTGCTCCCTTTGGCCACCTCTGTAATTTGACGTAAGGGACCGATTCGCTTTGCAATCATTCTAAGCAAGATATTGATCATCAATTCTCGTTTTATCTTTCCATGCACGTTTCCCTCGTCTTGCTCATTATCTTCTTCCTCTTTTTCTGTACTCGCTCCTCTTACTCCTCTTTCTCTCTTTGCCTTATTTGTTGTCCCTTCTGTCTGGACAGATGTTCATTACAAAGCGTCATTTCCCTCCTTCGGAATAATCTGAACCAGACATTTGAATAATGTAGCTGCTGCTAGTACGAACCGTTTCGATCTTATCTGGAAATTTGTTTCGAACCATAGTCACTAACGGCCGATAAACAATCATTCTTTAGATGTAGCAAGTCGATATCGAAAGGCTCGTCCCGTAACTGCGCCAGTTCACAAAAAGTGATAATTCATTACTAAGTTAATCATCGTTATGAGTCTCGTCATACGTTTTACTGTTATGACCACCTCCATTGTTGTTTTCATCATCATTGTTATGAAATTGAGATTGTACGGTGGTTTCAAAGACTTGGACTTGATAAACGCAAGGCAGGCAACGGCCACTTGTACAGAACGTTAGGTGCCTCGCTGAACGCTTGATTCCCAACTGCCTTTTACTATTTACGCGATTTTACGGATTTTGTTAACAGTTGCTGTACAGCACAAAACATTTATTGATCAT